>JANHMN010000020.1:12872942-12938026 GCA_030674055.1 Rhabdomys pumilio | reverse complement strand
GAAGTTTAAACATTTACTGAAATACACTTCTTACTGAGTATCCTTCAAGTCCAGTTCAGCCACCGCAGTGATAAAGGGAACAAGCTTATTGTGATGCAGCAACAGTCGTACAAGGGGCAAAACAGCATCCTTTTGATCTTGACATATTTCACCCAAAATATAAGCAGCTGAGGCGGATACTGGCTAGGATAAAGAAGATAAAAAACAAGCACAGAATCAAGGAAACATGGTTACACGCTTAATCACTAACTTGTGGATGTAATCTAAACACACTCATTAATGATAACATATATAAAATAGTACTTAGTTTTCTAAATTATAATCAGAGATAAAATTTGAAGCATACATCAGTATTCAGGTTCAGAGAAATCAAATACACAGCACTTTGTAAGAGCTGACACTATGAAATCTGTTCTTATCATTTACAGAATCAGTTTAGCCATGGAAGATTTTTAAAGTACCTGAACATCTGGTGATTTTAGCAGCAAAGTTTTCAACGGTCCATAGTACTCTGATGGAAGCACATAGTCTTCTGTATAACACAGAGTTAATAGAAGAGATCCCAGGTCATCAGTTTTAGATGACTTGTTTCCGTTGTCTCTTGGTTGTAGCAAGTACCTAAAGTAGAAGCACAGCTGACTCCATGTGATGGTAGCGAGTTAACAAGCAAGTGGGGTAAGTAAACAGGTGAGCTACTGACGAATAAACCACAGGTCCGACTGCAGCTCAGCGGGTGAAATGTGCTCTCAGCACATTCAGTCTTCAGCATGAAATAAGTGCAAGCACAGAGCATGTCCTTACTGGCGAGGATGGGACCTGAATTAAGGCTGTTTGATTCTAGAGTGTAAGTTGTTAACCACGATCAAGAGTCAGCACATATCTATAGTCTTCTACTATACTGTTAAGTAAGGTTACAGCATAGTGTAGCTGGATCTGTGGTTGTGTGTGCACTTGGGGAAGCTCAAGCAGGAGGACTATGACTCCTAGGCCACACAGAAACCTAATTCCAACAAAACAACGAATGAAAATATACGTATCCACTTGCCTATGACTACAGAAAATATTCCCAGAAACTAGAGAACAGTGGCTGGCTCAGAAACAGGACTAGCTGAGTAGCACCGGGGAAAGAGGCAGAATTCTTTTTTACATCTTTTTACTTAGGAATGGTGTAATTCCTACTTTGCTAACATCTGATCTAATTATGACTCCCCCCAATCAATGCCAAGGAGGTAAATCTCTGAGAAAAGAAGAGGGGCTGGCAAGATGGTTCAGTGGGTAAAAGAAAGCACTTGCTGACTGTCAGAACACAGTCCCAGAATAGAGCTGTGCAGGGGCAATTCTGAGTGATGGTGAGAAACTGTCAAGAGCCTTGTAATCTCAGTTTCTTCAAAAACACAGACTTGTTCTTGGGATGTTTTCACTCTCCTCCCAGGTGGAGCAGATGGGAGTGAATTGAGCACTTTGACTACTCATTACACTGGCTATCGTTATTTGTTTATATGCCTCTATGGAAAAGCATGGTTTTGGCACATGCAGCTTGTCCTTGTGACTGATTGTACACTTAACTCATGTGACTCTTTTTAACCCTCAGAGTCTAAACTGTCTGATGCTCCGAGTGCAGCTGGCTACTGCCTGCGACTTTAGTCCATTTCATCCTCCCAGGTTCCACATCACCGAGAACCAACTCGAGGTAGACAGAGATACCTTTACTTCAATACCCAGAAATCAAGTGAACAATCAGAGAACAATTCCTACATGAATTCATATGCTGCACACACAAGGGACATGCATAAAAGTAAGTAAGTGTAACAAAAAAAGTTTTAGAAGGCAAGGGGAAAGTGGCTTGAGTCATCATATTATAATCTGCAAATAAAATTAAGTAGGAAGTAGGGCTGGAGAGATGACTCAGCAGTGAGGAACACTGGCTGCTTTTGTAGAGGACCCACATGTTGGCTCACAACTGTCTGTAACTCAGTGGGAGGGCATCTGAAACTGCCTGATAACCTCCACAAGCACCAGGCATACACGTGGTACACAGACATAACTGCAGCAAAACACTCATATACATAATTTAAAATAGAAATCTTAAAAAAATTGAAACCATCAAAACTCAGTTTTTAGAAATCCAATATAATAGGCATATACTAATGAAAATTACTGAAAAAAGAAATAGAAAAACTTCAAACAATATTACGACTTACTAGTAAGTTATTATGACCCTTTGCAATATCAACATTAGAAATAATTATGCCTGAATGGAAATGAGTTTTGTGCAGTTACCTTTACCACCACTAGAGGGTGCTACAGCTCTAGAAGTGATAAAGGAGACCAAGATCTCAAACTAAAATGGCATTAACATTTTTATATTTCCACACAATGTACATTTATACATATAGATTAGCAGATTCTTCTCTTCTATGCTACATAATTTTTAGCATTTATGTTCCTAACAGGCTACTTTAAATTAAAATTTTCATATTATTGGGGCCAAGAGATGTGGTTCAGACTCTTGTCTCAGAAACCAAAACAATGAAAACAAAACATAAACAACAAAAATCTAACCCCTAAACATTCGACATCAACTCCTCTTCTAGGCAGCTGAGTTCTACAGAACGGTTCTTACGGTTAACATTCCGGTGTGTACAGATCACATTATTTAAGCCCACTTACTCATCAACAACATTTTGCTATTAAAGGGTGAAATCCTATCACTTGTGGTAAGCCATCTGGAACTGGAGGTCGTTTTATCATGTGAAGTAAGGCACAGAAAGACAAAGGCCACAAGTTCTTACTCATTTGCGAAAACTAGAGTTGACTCACATAAAACAAGGTAGAATATAGGTCTCCAGAGGCAGGAGTGGGGAAGGGGAGAGACTATCATTATTAGAACGGCTCTAAGTGCAGTTGTGGGAGCAGAGCTCACCTGTTTATAATCCCACAGGTTAACTATGGTCTGTAACAGCTGATGTTACATTTCAGCACAGTAACTCTCCAGCATCCCAATACACGAAAATGGTATCTGAGAGACAAATGCTGACTGCACTGATTTGATCATTACACAGTACATACATGTGGCACTATTATACTTAGTAAGCAAGCACAAGTATTACATTTCATTTTAAACAGTGATCTTTAAAGGGAAGTGACCAAGGTTAGAGAAATGGCTCAGCTGACACAGTGCTTGCTATGTAGAGCATGAGGATCCGAGCTTGGGTTCCCAGCACCTATGTAAAAGCTGGGTTTAGTGGTGTGCACACCTGTAATCCTTGCACCGTGCAGTTACAGACAGGTAGATTCCCTGGAGCTCACCGTCCAGCCAGCCTAGCTAATCAGTGAGATCCTGGTTCAGAAGTCCTGTCTCCAAAAAGTGATAAACACAACAGTGTCAAGCTCCATTCTCTATACCTACAGTTCACACACCAATGTGAACAAGCACCAGGCACCAACAAACGAGAAAGCATGTTCCTACATACTCAGTGGAAATACCAATCTAGGAAGAAACATAGGCCAAGACACATGAAGAGACAGAAAACACTAGTTTTTAAGGGCTATAGCAGACAAAAAGTTTCACACTGAAATAAGTATGAATTTAGTGGCAAAACATTAAGGCTATTAACATCAAGTTAGTATCACTATTAGAGCCATAAAAAGGCCAAATACATTATAGTCAGTACTGAGTCCCAGAGCTCCTCAACAGTCAATCAGTTTAATGCCAACACTCTACACTCAGAAAGTACATTTTTAAGTGTGTGATGATGGAAAATCACCTCCTCCCCCCCCCCACACTGCTGTGTCTTCTCAGTAAGTCCTTTGCTTTCCACCCACAGTTCTTGTGACCAAAAGCATCTAAACTGCAGATGATGACATGTGATCAAACATATCATGAATGGTTCATTCCATGTCTTAATGTTTCTCATTTCTTAGATTTAAGACTTTATTTTTAGTGTATGTCCATGTATAGGTGCCCATCAAGACCAAAGAGAACAGTGGATTCCTTAGGCCTAAAGTTAAAGCCTTTTTTTTTTTTTTTTTTGGTGAGTGATCTGAGGGAGGTGCTGGGATCTACAGCCCTAAGATTTTATTCTTAAACAGAAAAATATTCCTACATAACAAAATTCTTTTATCTTAGTATCATAGATCAAGTGATACCACTATTAATGTACTTATTTTTCCTCTAATAACAAATTCATAACCAAATTAATGTCAGTAACTTTTGACTTATTTCCAGCGAACATACACTTATATTCTTTATTAAAAAGAATTAAACTTGGTTCATTAGAGTATTTGTCTTCTTACCAGGCTTGATGAGAGGAATCATTTCTTAACACATTGACAGGAACCTTAATCTCTCCCAGGAAAACATCTTGGACTAGGTTTTCATTATTCCACAAGTCAATCCTGAAAATTGAAAACCTAGCTTTAGGTTTTGCAAACCACACTGAGTAGTTTTGAGTGACTTTGATTTGTACTATAGCATTAATTTTTACATGCTTTTAAAAGAGATGTTAGCATCATTATATAATGCATTATCTAGACTTTGAAAGCAAATTACTACAGTAACTTTTATTAAAAAAATCACGATTTAAATTCTAATTTACATCTTTATTAATTAATTTTGGGGGAGGGACGCATGCCACTGTGCACATGTGGAGGTCAGAGGACAATGTACAGGAGGTGGTATTTTCCCTCCATTGTGTGGGTCCAAGGAACAGAACTCAGCTAGACTGGCTTGGCAGCAAGTGCCTTTACCAGCTAACCCACCCCCGGACAAATTCTAAACAGTATAAAAGGAAAAACTTAGTTTGAAAGTCTAGGTTGCTTTTTTTTTTTTTTTTTTTTTTTTAATTTGTAGTATTAGGACAAAAGGATTACTTCACTGAATTGAGAAAACAAAACAAGACCACAGTTTCTCTTTTGATGATAAATTAATTAATATGTAAAGATCAGTGATTTAGAAAAATATCGTCTAACACTGTGAACACATGATGAATGCGCCGTTTAGACAACACACTGTTAACAGCACACCTACACATGCATTTGCAAAAGGTTCCTTTCCAAAACAGCATAGATATTTAAGACCTAGGAAATATCACAAACTTCAAACACATGCACCTGTGCGGTTATTTCCTTACCTCACTGAAATTTCTGATAGTCAGCAGATATGTTAAGAAGAATAAAAAAATTATTTCTAAATTGGATTAAATATAAGTGGTTTCCCATTCATTATACTATAATCCAGATAGTTAAGGAGCAATTAAATCAGGGAAAAATGAAAAACAGAATAGGTGAAATTAGGCTGTCTTTGCTCTCACAAGAAAAATATTTTGGTATTTCTGAAAAGAATCAGATTTTGAAAGGCTAAGTAGATTAAGTTAGACGCCTGTTACATCTAAGTTTCATCAATCAACTTGCTATGAAGAGTTCTATCAAGGTTTACATAGAAAAAAAGCGGCTCTCTAGTAGACAGCAAGGCACCGACCTGATCTCCAGCTTCTCAATGTCCTCTTCCTCCACCTGAAACTGTGACTTCCTGGTGTAACTGCTCGATCTGGTTACCTACAAATGAAATATTTTAGTGAAAACAGTCTAAAATATCTTTTTCCTTCATGAGTTCAAAAATGACCATTCCTCAAATATTCAATTACAAATATAAAAATAGCCAAGTGTGAGCAATTTCCAAAGCGTGGGAAGTGTACCAACTATTCCCCAGAAGGTAAGAAGGGCTGGCATAAAGATCAAAGGCCTCCTTGCCTCCACACTGTCAGCTCTAGCTGGTGCCACACATGGCTCCATGGTTTACAGAGGCCCGTCTGCACGGGTCGTACCACCCTATAGTCTTCCCAGCTTTCACAAAGGACACACCCACTCATATTTCCTTCCCACTTTTTTTTTTTTTTTTTTTAACAGAAAATATCAAGGCCACCGGGCAGAAACTTCCTCAATTGCCACCAAGCAGAGCATCCTCTTCCCTCCCACCCTCAGGCCTTTTGAAAAGGTGATGATTCTAAGATTACCTCCCCAAGCCTGCTCCTTCTGCCACAGTATTTAAGAGGCATGTGTTATGAACATTTGGTCTACTTTAAGTACAACTGTCCTTACTAGTCTGATCACTTCTTTCTAGTCTTAAGAACAAGTCTCCCCTAAATCACAATCCCTCTGTCTCTTTTTCAGATAACCACCTAAAAACAAATTCTCATTCATGCCAGGATGGGTACTTCCTCACCACCTACTCAGGACAGAAACCAACTCGGCTTCTTTACAGATCACCCTTCTAAAATCTCTCTCTTCATCACCAATCAATAGTCAACTCGTACTCCTCAGTGTCCCTGGCCTCTCTCTCTCTGACCTATTCCCATGCTTTGAGGCAGGCAAGGCCAGATTTATTACCCTCGCTTTAGCTTTAACTCAGTCAGCATGTGTGAAGCTGCTTGGGTTTGCTTCTCTGCTGCATCTCTTCACTCTGTTGGCTCTCCTGACTCTCCTGTGATTTGTATATCACAATACACAAATCTTGTATTGTGATCCATAGTTATCACCTACCATGTTTCAGTCATCAACTGTCCTGTTGGCAAATTTTGTTTTCTGAGATAAGGTAGCCTGAGACTGACCCTGAAACTGATCTTCCTGCCCACACCTCTCAAGGACTGGGATTATAGGCATACACCACATCTGACTGGTGGAAGATTTTACACGGATCCATGGATGCTTTTGATTTCTTTCTCCCTTGTCTTCCATGACCAGGTATCTCAACTTCTGTCCCCCTTTCAGCTCTTTCTTTGAACCCTGAAAACGTAAGTCTCTAGGCTATCATAGTTACTTCTTTCTAGTTCAAGTCTATTCAAAGGCTAAAATGAAAGCACCTGGGCCAGGCACTGGAAGGCCTCATTTCCCAGTTTATTCCATCTTTTTACTTTTTTCTGGTTACTTTATTACCGAACTCAGTTAAATCTTTACTTGATGTTCTTTGGGTATAACTTTCATTTTTTCTGTCTTTGTGCCCAAAATGTTCTGTCTCTGTAATATTATCTCTGTTCTCACTCACAAAGTCTTTCTTTGGACTGTTTTGACCCTGAGCTCAAGCAGTGTGTGCTACACGTTACAGCTGTGTATATGCCACCTGATGTGTGTGCTTTCTTATGTCTTGATCTGGTCTTACTGAACATACCTGTCTTTATAGCCAATCCAACAAAGTGCTAGATGGATAAACATTTACTGCCTGATAGGTAAACTGGTAAGGCGAGCGTTTCAGACCTCGACGTTCAAAAAGTTACCTCCTGGTTACAAGGTTCTGTCTGAGCACAGTGAATTCCAGCCCATCTCAGCTCTGAACTATGTGCAGTGAGTGACTCTGGATAGCAGTTTTTAAAATTGCTATCTTCTTCACACTCTCATGGTTAGACAACAGAGTCGTTAATGTAGAAAACTGCACCAAGTCCTTAGCCAGGAAAGGAAGTCTCTTGACTTAGGTTTCCCCGTCCTTCCCTTCTGCCCCACCCCCTGGTTTCTTATGTCACCTCTGGCATCTTCTTCAGCCCATGCTCCTCTTTATTAAGAACAACAATCAAGCGTGAGTGGAGAGACTTTGGTGTCCTCTCCAAAACAGAAGAAAAATACAAAAGAAAAACTTCAATATGTAATGACCCACTTTTACAAACTCTTCTCACATGTTAATATTAATTGCAACCTGTTCTGTTATTACAGTCTTTTAGATATTTTGATTTTCAGATTTTCTTATAGTCTTCGATTAATATGAAAAAGGACTAAGTACTAAAGCAGCTGAAGATGCACACAGTCTAGAGGTTAGCATTCACCTAAGGCAGCTAGAGAGCTTCCAGAACAAGCCACGTTTACAGAGTAAGTTAGACTATGGAGAACTTAATGGTAAAACGGTCTAATCACAAAGAGTTTCAAACTCTCAAAGCAGTCGAATATTTGGCATATCTGCTACTGTTCTTCTTAGAAAATTACCCTTCCACAGGCTTTACATTTAATTGATCATTGGTATCGACTGGGAAAAAATTTCAGATCTTCTGAGTGGTGACATTTAAATTTCTATAGGTTTTCAAACAGTCTGCTTAGAAGAGTCTCTATGTGTCAGGTAGACTGGAAGTGTGGGAGGCTCTGAAGGTAGCTGTGACAATGGCGGCGACTACAGGGTGGGGCTCTAGCCCTGCCCACTTCCAAGCCAGCCAGAGCCACATGTGTGACATCATGATTCTACTGCTCTCTGGACAGAGATTACTAGCTGCATTAACTGGTAACATAATTACTATAGCTGTGGTTTACAAAATTCAATCAACTCCAATTCCATATAAAACATTAACATTTATATAGAACGAGAAATTACCTCAAAATAGAAGACTTCATTAAACTGCGGATTGCTTGTTTTCTTCTTTACTTTTGTCTTCTTTTGGTCATTCCTGTTACAATGTGGTAGAGTTTTACCTTGTAGAACTTAATAGTACACAACTGTAAAACAAGCTATTTCCAACTAGGATGCCTGAACTCTGTCTACATGTTAGATGACTGAGAGAAGACAATGATTTACATAGTATGCAAGGGAAAAAGCCAAGGGATGTTAGCCTCACAAATTTGAATCCAATGACTATCCACACACAGGATACACGTTTTATATGTCTATACATGCCATGATTGGGTTATTGTGCCCATGGCTGTGAGAAGCTGATTCCAAATCATCTCTGACATTTTAAAACACATCCTCTTACACAAGCAGAATTGGTGAGAAGAAAGGCAGTGAGACTCAAAGGGCCTTTACTGATGTTGGAATACCTGAGAAATATGAAAAGTAACTTTTAACTCAGTTTACTTCTGGGGCTACAGCCAGGACAGTAACTTACAAAAACAAAACAAAACAAAAAGCCTGTTAACTCTCAAGTGAATGTACAAATTCAGAGGCAGTTATAAGAAATGTACAGGGAGTCTTGAGTCTTTAGCTAGACTCAACCGATGTGAATGTCTTGTGCAACTGTAGCATAACAGCAAAATAAACTGTGGTTAAAAAAAAGTTTCAGGCTGGAAAGACGGCTCAGTGGTTAAGAGCACTGGCTGCTCTTCTAAAGGATCTTGGTTTAATAACCAACATCCACACGGCAGCTCACAACTATCTATAACTCTAGTTCCCGGAGATCTGGCACCCTCATACACACATACAAGCAGGAAGAATACCAATGTACATAAAGTAACATAAATAAACCATGATAAAACAGTTTCTGTGGAGTGCTACTTTAAAAGTTCCATTAAGAATTTGTCATGAAGTAGAAATCATTAAACAGAAAATAAGAACAGCCTCCTGAGTTGAGACTAAATGTCACTGGTAGAGTAACGGCTTTGTATCACTAGTCTGCTTCAATTACAGAACTACAAAAAGGTTCACTCTGAACAAGCAGCTCCTCCAGGCTGCCTTGTTTCCCTTCTGATTTCTCTGTGAGACTTGGTGGTAAGCAGTGCAGGCTGGCCAGGATTTGTGAGTCTCTACATCTGCAGCCCAGGTACTGGGTTATCATATGCTCCCAATATACAGCGAGGCTGAACATTTTTAACAGAATGGGAAAACCCTTTGACAGCATTTACTGCCATATGAACTTTTACTTTTAAATTTAAAACCAATCTGCAATAATAGCAGATCAGTATTTCAGCCATTCCGTGGTCAGATGCTTTAACACAGACACACACACACACACAGCACACATATAAACTTTTTAAGACTTCATGACGATAATGACGATAAAAAAAAAAAAAAAAGGATAGCGCTGTAGGTGATAAGGGGGTCGAGGTGATAAGGATAAGGGATAGCAAAGTCTGAGCTTTTGTTTTGACTGGAACAGCTTCAGGTTGCAGACAAACTCCAGACTAGTCCGTCTTGTAAAGAAACTACAATGAAGTTATCTGACATAGATACTGCGAAGTGTTACTGGTTTTTCATAAATTACAGACCAATTACTCAGTATCACTGTACACTTCACCACAGTCTGGGACCTCAGTAGTTGTCTAGAACTTGGAACTCTCTTCATAAAGCACCGATACCATGCACAGAAAAGGCAGTTCTCAGTTCTCAGTGGCTTTCTAAACACTGGTATGGAAACTGCTTTGGTATTTTGAGTTGACACTCACTAAAATGTGATTTTTTTACTTGTATAAAATTGAGGGTATTTGAGAGTAGGAATGTTAATGAGTAAAGGCAGCCAGCTGATTTGGAGTTTTTTGTTTTAGATCCTGGATGGTCTGTAACTTGATATATAGGCTAAGGTGGCCTTGGATTCACAGAGATCCCCCTGCCTCCCAAGTGCTTCAATTAAAGGCATGCATCCCTAACACCTGGCCCAGGAATGTATTTTAAAGTACATTTTACAATGGTATAAGATTGAAGTTTTCACCACAACCTAATGAACACACAGCAGATTTGAAATGACACCCAGTATCTTTCTGTGAAAAGACAACTTAGTTGTTTACCAAGTGTACTCTAGAACTTACTAAAAATTCTTTTAAAGCATTATTTTATGTCATGGTTCCTCAGCACTTGATCTAAGAACTTTACATTTCCAATTCTTAAGTGCAATTTTAAACTTGAAAACCCAGTAACAATTCAGTAAACGTTACCTAGAAGGGCCCACAAGGGAAACTGTTGCATAAGGATCACAGCTTTGTCCATTGATGAGAGGCAGCCCATGGCAGGCCTTGATGCTAAGGGAGAATAAAACAGATTTTAAAACATCAGAGTTAACATCATAACATATCATCTACACTCTCCACCCCTTTGCCTTCTCGTGGCCCAGAACATGCCCTGGCTTCATTCATACACACAGGGCAAGTGCTCTCCGACTGAGCTGCGTTGTCAAACCTAAAACACTATCTTTAGATACTTCTTATATTCAAAGACCTCAACATTGTTTACCATTTTTGTAAGGTCTAATATATCAACGATTCCAAATGATGTCTTTACTTATTTACATGATTACTTCCCAAAGAGATCTACACAGGAATGAGAACTGGTACTCAGACTAGCATAACACAGTTCTTCCTGGGAAATGCTCAAGGTACCTTTTGTGGTTTGATAATACATCAAAACTGCTGTGGCTTCTAAAACGGAAAAGAAAGTGGTGTAGCCTTACATGAGAAACTACAAACCAGGCCAGCTCCGCGGCACCATATCCTCTGCTAAAGCATGAATGACACACAAGGAAATGGCTGTGGTTTTACTTAAAATCTGATTCATAAATATAGGTCAAGCCTCACACAATCCTCTAGTCTTTCATGCTGATTCTTAACAACAGTTCCCACAACATTCTGTACACAATGTTCTACACTGCCAAGCACACGGCTATCCAATCTACTTCATGTACTATAGTTGTATTTATAGAAAGCAAAGAACACACTCTAATGGCCTCATTCTCAGAGCTTCTCACTAATTACTACTAAGTTAGTTGGTTTAGAGTCTCCGTCTCATTTCCTGACCCCTCACAGAAGCTCATGAATGCCAAGTGTTCTGTTTTGTTTCTACAGAGCCCCACGGAGCAACATCCTCTAGTTCTCTCAGACCCACTCATGGGCGAGCTGCAAATGCTGCACTGCCAAGAAAAGAGAAAACTGAAAATAAGACCCATTTCTACTAAACTGGGCATCAAAAATAAAATTCAAAAATTCCTAAAACTAACCAAAAAAAGTACAGGCCAAAGAAATATTTTGGACTTTATCTTTTCCCACTAATGGTATTATTCATAAACTACCGGTTTTCTTCTGCGGCTGGGTTCTTCTCTTGCAAGCTCTATAATATATGCTGTTCTCATCTACACGACAAAGCTTAAAAGCAAATTATAAACAGAGTGAATTGTTTCCAAGTAAGTTAGCTGATACCGAAAAGACAACTCGGGCACATCACAACACAATACTTAGTGACTTCAATGTCCAATGCAAACGATGAATAAATATGGCCTAAAGTAAAAAGAAAGCTACCAAAACAGAAGCAGAAATGACAGAAAATAATTACAGACAAGGACACTGAAGATTCTTACTTCATATAGCACAGACACAGAAAACCTGAACAAATAAAGGTATAAAGACGGAAAAATGTAAGGGCTGATTAAAAAACACAGGTAGACTTAAATACATGCTAAGATTATGGAGAGGAGCTGAAGAGACATGAGAATAAACTGTGTAAAAGTGTAGGTGTGCAAACATGGCAATGCTGTGTGACAGTACAGTGAGTATGTGAGACTAGGAAACAGTTGTAAAAATAACATACAGAGTTTCCATAAACCCTAATATTGAATGTTAACATTCTGTGTAACCAAGGTGAAGCTACTGAAATCAAGACACTAACAGTTACTGTTACTCATGCTAATTAATCTACCTGTGTCTCTCAGATTTTGCCACACTCCAGGACGGGACCCTACACTGCACTCAGCTGCCATGCCCTCTTAGTCTCTGGCCCTGTGAGAACTGCTTTCATATTACTTAATCTGAATTTGTCTGACATTTGCTCTTGATCAGATTGGGATCAGATGCCTTTTTACGTTATGGTTGTTTTATCAAAATAAAAATAATTTAAATAAATCAGACATATGTCTAGATTCTGCTCCCAAAGAGGTTGTATTTGGGGTGGTGTCCAGCTTAAAAATAGGGTTTTTTTTTGTTTTGTTTTTAAAATTATCTTATTTATTTGCATTCCAAATGTTGCCCCCCCCTTCCCAGTCCTCCCTCTCAGAATTCTTCACCCAATTCCCCTCTCCCCATTGCCTCTGAGAGAGTCCTCCCACATCCCCCACTCCACACACATACCCACTCACCCTACTCCACTCCCCCAGCATCCTCCCCCTTCCCTGGGGCATCAAGTCTCTACAGGATTAGGCGTATCCTCTCCCACTGCAGCTAGACAAGGTTGTCCTCTGCAATATATATGTGTGGGGGGTGGGCCTACGTATGCTCTTTGGTTGGTGGTTTAGTCTCTGGGAGCTCTGAGAGGTCTGGGTTAGTTGATACTGTTGTTCTTCCTATTGGGTTGCCATCCCCTTCAGTTCCTTCAATCCTTCCCCTAACTCTTCCAGAGGGCTCCCCAACTTCAGTCCAATGTTGGCTATAAGTAACTGCATCTGTCTCAGTCAGCTGCTGGTAGGGCCTCTCAGAGGACAGCCATGCTAGGCTCCTGTCTGCAAGCACAACATGGCATCATCAATAGTGTTAGCGTTTGGTGTGCGCACATGGGACAGATCCCAAGTTAGGGTAGACACTGGACTTCCTTTCCTTCAGTCTCTGCTTCATTTTTGTCCCTGAATTTCCTTTAGATAGGAACAATTCTGGGTCAAAAATTTTGAAGATGGGTGGGTGGTCCCATCCCTCCACTGGGAGCCATGTCTATCTACTGGAGGTGGTCTCTTCGATTAGGTATCTCGGTGTTCTTTTCTGTACATAGTACCAATAGGTACTGGATATGCTACTGTGAAGTGTAATCTATGAAATAACTTTATGGGGAGCTTCTTTGACACTATGCAAATACACAACCATACTTATGCTAGCATACTCAATACTTTCATTCTACTATACTTTATCTGGCTATTGATTTCTACGAACGTTAACATGCATGTATGTACACCACCTTCCTGTCTGATACCAGAGAAGGTCTGAAGAGGGTATCAGATCCCCTTGGAAATGAAGCTGTGAGTCGTCTACCATGTACGTGCTAGAATAGAACCTAAGTCCTTTGAAAGAGTATCAAGTGGTCTTAACCACTATGCCATCTTTCCAGATCTCCAGTTATATTTTACTCATATGCTTTTATTTTTATTTTTTAAAATTATTTATCTTTTTATTTTATTGATGTTTTGCCTGCATGTAAGTCTATGTGAGAATGTCAGATCTTGAAGTCATAGATAGTTGTGAACTAACATGTAGGTACTAGGATTTAAACCCAGGTCCTCTGGAAGAGCAGAGTCAATGCCCTTAACCATCGAATCATCTCTCTAGCCCCCATATAGGCCTTTATTTCTAACTGACATGTAATTGTACATACCTATGAATACAGTGTCACAGATCAATACATACATATGATGTGTAATGATCAGATCAGATAAATTAGCATATCTAACATCTAACCATAATTTCTTTGGGGAATGTTCAAAATTCTCTCCACTAGCTCCGCTGAAATATCCAGTTGCACTCATAATCATCTTACTGTCCTATAAATTATCAGGAATTATTCCTCTTACCCTACGGCTCTGTAGTCATTAACAATTCTCCTTCCACTATCCTTCCTGAGGCTCTGGGGACAACTATGCTGCACTTTGTCCACTTCCTTGATAAAAGCGTGCTGAGTATCCATATATAACTGAAAGCATGCAGCACTTGTCTCTCTGCTTGAACCCCATTATTACTGTGCTGTTTGCCAGTGCTGATTCAATATCTACTGTCCTTCCTAAATTCATTAGTTAGAATCATACTATAAGGAAAAGTAACTGTTTCTTCCTATGTATCTATGCAATTATGTTTATTTTTATCAGGAGTGACTCATGAATACTTATTTTATTCTTCAAGTTTTAGTCCATTATTAATACTGATTAAGAGGCTGTACTCAAAACTGAAACTGTCCCACAACTGGCCATCTCAAGTCCATTCAGATTGATTTCAATGTCTCATTCATTTGTATCTATCTGTCCATTATTTTTTGGAGTATTTCCTTACTTTTTAATTTCATAAGATATTCTAGCTTCATCCTACATTTTCCTTGTTTCAGCCCTGAATCAGCCATTGCCTGACAGGACTCCAGGCTTTCTGGTTTCTATTGGAGCTATACTAACACTGTAGCCACTAACCACATTTGGCTATTAAGTTAAAATTAAAAAATAAAATCAGTCACATAGGCCATATTTCAAGTCTTTAATAGCCAGACATGGCTAGCAGGTACTAAACTGTGAGAGAATATGTAAAATTTTTTTTTATCATATAAGTATCTATTGGTCAATTTTGATATTGTACACATTGTGTATAATCCTGTGCAAACATCAACTCCCCCAAACTCCTATATCTTTAAACAAAATGTCTTTCAGAAATCTGCCTCCAAAGGAGGGTAAGAAATAGAGCACCCAGTGAACAAACTAATAAGCTAATGTCCACTTGCTCCTAAACCAAAAAACAAAAAGCAGAAAACCAAAAACCAACCAAAAAAGCCAAACAAACCAAAAAATAACTAATGCTATCACTCTGCACGCACGCACGCACGCACGCACGCACGCACGCACGCACGCACGCACGCACAACCAAAGCTTAGATGGTGAGAGAGGAGCTAGTTTTACTTTGTGCGTGATGTATAGAGAAAAATCAAAACATTTGAGAAGGAAAATGAGTATCTGTCACCCTACATCTACCCTAGAACAATGGGAAAAAGGGGGGAGGGGAGATTTTTAAACAGAATGAAGAAATGTTGATTCAGGAAGAAAAAAAGGAACACATACAGAGAAAAATGTGTATATAATATTATGCTTTCCTTTTTTTCTGAATTAAGTTAGATGCCTGAAGCAAAAAATTCTAACACTGGCATGATTCTCAATGTTAATAAAAAAATATATTAAAAATGGGAGCAAGGAAAGGGTAAAAGAGGCAAGATGTCTGTAACTGGTGAATTTTTGACTACAGAAGGTTATACTTTATGTACACAGTCTAATATCTAAAACAACTACTTAAAAGTTGTCAGCCATTTGGTATAGGTACTGGGACCTGAACTTGGGACCTCTGTAAGAGAAGTATACATTTTTAACCACAAAATCACCTTTCCAACTCAAGAAATGACTTTAAAATTATTCTTATTTTATCTGTATAAATGAATGTTTTGTCTGCATGTATGCCTGTTCACCACATGCCTGTTTGGTGCCTACAGAGACCATAAAAGGTTCTTAGGTTCCCCTAGCTAGACTACAGATGGTTGCGAGCTGGGATTTAACCAGGTCCTCTACAAATGCAGCGAGTGTTCTTAGACCATGGAGCTGCAGCAACTCCAGCAACTCCGTCCCCTAGAAACGACTTTCACAGTGATTATACAATTCATATAGACATGCATGAAAAACCCAATCTCAAAGGCTACACAATTAGGTTCTATTTCTCCTACTTCTTTGTGCATATGTCTGTGTGTATTTTACTCAAGACTGAACACAGGACCTCAGCATGTAAGGCAGCACTCCACTGGTGAGGTACAGTTCCAGCTCTCACACTGCCTTTGAAATGACAATGTTATGGACGTGGAGACAGAGAAGAGGTTTGAAAAGTCTGGGGAGGGATAGAGAAGAGCATGACCATCAGGTGGCAGCATGAATAAAAGCTGTCAGAAGACATTATGTACTGTCTCGTGATTGTAGTGGTAGTTACATACATCTATGCATATAATAAAGTGCTATATACACAACAAAGCGTATCAATACAAATTTATTTCAGTCATGTTACATGTAAATACTGCGAGAAACTAAGTAAAGAGCACAAAGACCTGTTTGCACTATCTCTGTAAATCCATAATCTCAAGTTAAAAAATTAAAATAAATGTCCAAAGTTGAAATCTAGCCCTGAAACTTAAGTGTGTGAAATTGAGCTTATTTAGACAGCATGTATACTGGTTGAGTTATCTGTCAAGTTATGGGAAAAAATAATGGGCTAGGGTTTGGCTCAGTGGCAGAACATAACCCTGTGTGCCTCTAGCACCAGGAAACACCACACTAGAAAGAAGATTCACTACTACTACAGGCAGCAATGTAAACGAATAAGAAAAGGAGTGTACTAAGTGAAAGAAGCCAGGCACAAAAGACTAAATATACCGTATGGTCATCTAAACGACACTGTGGAAAAAGTAAAAAACAGACAGACATAGAAATCAAATTGTGGTTGCCTAGAGCTGAGTGAGGAAGAGGGAATTGAACTACATCTATGAATAATGCTTTCTGATACACTTTCTTCTTTTGAAATCATGTTAATATTCTACATCCTAAATATAACAACAGGGAGCTGGAGAAACACTCGGCAGGTAGGAGCCCTTGATACTCTTACAGAGAACCCCAGTTAAGCTCCAAGTACTCGCATCAGATAGCTCCCAACAGCCTGTGACTCCAACTTCAGGAGAGTCAACACCTCTGGCCTTTGTAAGGACTTATACATGTGTGGTATACACTCACATAAATAAAAACTAAATCTTAAAAAAAAAACCTAACCCAAGGACTAAAGAGAAAAACCTAACAAGTATGTAAATAAAACAAACTAATCCAACTAATAGTACTTCAAATGACTGACTATAACAACTAAACTCAAGCAGGGAAGGGAGGGGCAGAGGTGCCTCATCCAAAAAATTCCAACATAGGCTCTCAGTCTGGGGGTAAAGTACGCCCACAATTTTTCAACTGACTTTTTCATGTTTTGTCGAGACAGGGTCTCTCTGTGTAGACTTGGCTGTCCTAGAACTCTCTATGTAGCCCTGGTTGCCTCAAAGTCACAGAGACCCACCTCCTCTGCTTTCTGAGTGGTTGGATTAAAGGCACATACCACAATGCCTGGCTTCAGACTATTTTTAATAGGCAAATTGAATTTGAAAATCAGTAAGACAAAAACTGTAAGTAAATAACAAAACTTTTATTACTTTATCATATCTATTAAAAACTATCACTATTATAAAACTTTTAGGAAAAAAATGCCTTAATAAGCACACTGTTTTGGAATTCATCTACACATAGCAAAAATCACTTAGTCTCTTTATTATTTATGCATCAAGATAGTTGATAAAAGCAGACAAAAATGGAACTCCTCGGATCACACAGTGTTAGTACACATAGCCCAGAAAGGCAATGCTGGAAGGAGCTGGGGTTTTCATCATTAGGAGAGTGAGTCACAGTGTGGAGCAGGACTAGGAAAACAACAACTTCTCTAACTTCTTGCCCTAAGGAATGTGGGTATGAACCTCTTAACCTTAGGGGACATTCAGATGTCAACTGAGGCAAAGACACAGAAGGTTCCAGAACGAGAAAGGCTTGGTAGCTTACTGAGGGAAAAAGTAGAAGACTAGGCTAGAACATGAATTTCACAGCACAGTCAAGACTACTAAGAACTTCACAGAAGGAAAAGTGCTGGCAATCTTAGGGTGGTCACTTAGTTTGAGCAACATGTCATGTGACCTCCTCACCCCAACCCCTGCGTCCTTAAAGCTCTGTGTAGCGAATGCTCAGAGAAGACGTCCTCTGGAAACACTTTCCAAGTCTCCATGGATAGGAAGCCAGAGGCTCTCTCCTACGAGCCTGTCATACCTTAATGCTCATACAGATTTGTTGTTTAGCCCATATTCAATAAAACTTAGTTGAATAATAACTCGCCATAACCTGAGTGGCTTAAATAAAAAAAAAAAAAAAAAAAAAAAAAAAACAACTGGATTATCAGCTTGGTAAAGAAATGATGTGTGAGAGTTTTATTTTCAAGTTTCTAAAATATTTAAAATAAGAAATTAGTCAAGAACATAAAACAGAGAATTATTTCTAGGTGGTTTTGGCAATAATAAACGAATATAAAAGATATGCTTACTGTACAACAAGCTGCTGGCACACGGTCCCATTCTCTGTTATCAATTCATTCAGTTTTAATTCAAGGTGAACTTTTCCCTAAGACAGAAAGAAAACATCAAACTCAGTCTGTTTTCTTTTTCTAACAAAATATTACAATGTACTTCTATCCAATGGCACACATACTTAATTATTCACTAACCACGATCACATGTCTCTGCATACATTTAGTTGTTAAATGGCTAAGAATCAACAATGTATGTATCAAAATTCTGAGAGAAAACAGTCTATTCGTGTGAAATATGACATGTAGAAATTTAGGAACTTTATACCCCACTTCATAAATGTTTACGTACGGCAATGACCAGAGTATTTCCTTAACTATAGCACTTATATTTTTGGAAAAAATAAAGAAATTCATTCCTAAAGCTATGAAATTAATTTAAAGACAGTAAGAATCAGTTTTTAAAAATGTATTTCTGTCAACTATTAAAGACTGATTTACTATCTGCTACGTCTTAGGAAGTACTATGGGAATAGAGAGGAGCAAACAGTTAAGACACCGTCACCACCGACCAGAAGCTCACAAGCTAGGCAGGGAGACAGTAGGAGTGACAACATGTGGTCAAAGCACTGATGGAGGGATTGGGATAAAACAGTTCTCTCTGACACACAGCTGGTAAGAGATGAGTTGAAAGCACAATTTAGTAAGTGTTAAGGAACTCAAGCCATCAGCTTCCTCAAGAAAGATCTTAGGAACAATGTCGTCCAGAGCTTGCTTATCTCTTCTGTTTTTTGGCGATGAGAAATTCTAAACTGGTTAATAATTAGTGCTGCGTTACCTCCACATAGCTGACAAGACAAATCCCCACAGTGCCAAGTGGAAACCCTGGGGTGTGATGTCTAGGGCCTGGTGTACTGAGTGATAGTATCAGAGGTAGGGAGATTTACGCTCTAGCTACAGCTTCTCTTCAGAGCCCTTTTAGACATTCAGAGAATATAATCTGAATCATCTTTATGTGGACTTGTCTTACAAGACTCATCTCAGGACCATTAGCTGCAAAGTTCAGGCTAAATGACTACTACAGGGTGAGCAGTCAACAGGTCTGAGTCATAGTGTGAAGGTCTGTATGAGAGGCACGCTCTATCGAAACAAAAGGCATCAATGAGCAAACAAGCAGTTACGTAGAGCTGGAACTAAACTGAGAAATAGTCCAGGAACAATCTAGGTATAAACATCGATAAAATCATACATATCTTACAAACTAGGTCTTTCACGATTCCTGCATTTAGCATTCACAACCTCTGCTTTTTGATACTGACCTTAAAGGTCTATACTATGTAGTAATTTCTAGTACTATTCAACTGGAACTTTAAGTGACATTTTCTGTCATGGCAGCATGTGTGTGTTACTTGGCAAGAAAGGCAGTTTACATAACTGAGCGAACACGTGCATGTTAAAGCGTTTCACTAGTTTAAAACACATACATGTTATAGTACTCCCAAATGTCTCAAGCAACGTCTAGGATCTAATCTGTTTCTAAAACAATAAAAACCATTAAAATAGATAAAAAAAAAAAAAAAAAAAGCAACAACTAAGATCATAGTATGTAATCCTGGAAATAAAAAAATATATATACTTAGGACTGGAGTTAAGTTTAACTCAGCGGTTAAGAGCACTGAGTGCTCTTCCAGAGGTCCCGAGTTCAATTCCCAGCAACTACAAGGTGGTTCACAACCATCTGCAATGGGATCCAATGCCTTCTTCTGCTGTGTCTGAAGACAGCTACAGTGTACTCACACATATGAAATAAATCTTAAAATATAAATATTTAATGAAATTCTACTAAAAATTATTCTCATTGACTCAAAGCCAACCTCGCATGTTGGTTACTCCAACAAACTGGTCAAGGGAACATTCGTTTGGTATTAGATAGTAATATAACTGTACATTAACCTGGCCAAGAAAAGACTGAGGGCAGAACAAGCAGACACATATTATTAAGGAGAAACACTAAAATTAAAAGACACTTTAGTTTAAATTAAGAAAACTAGAATTTATAAATAATAAAATTACTCAATTGCCTACTGAAAATGATTTATTATTATTGTGTGTGGCACAGGCATGCTACGGTGCTGTGTGGAGGTCAGTCAGCTGCTTCCTCTCACCTTTGCATAACTTCTGTTAAAACTCAAGTTGTCAGATTTGAGTCACAAAAGGCTATACCCACTGAAGCATCTTGCCAGCCCTCATTGTCTACTTTCAAAAAAAGAGGACAGTTGGTTAAAGAAGAAGAACAGTTAAAACATGGTGCACACTGTTAACCTGACGTGCGATTACCGTGCCAGTATCCACCCAAATACTGTGTGTTCACCTTTGGTTGACAGGACACCAACCTCGACTTTGAAATTTTCTAATGTGTTAAAAGTTTCTACTACTGAATTGCCTTTAGTGAAGAAAATGTGTGTAAATTTTAAATTACACAAAGCTGCTTTTCAGTGTTAAAAAGCCGAACCTTCACTGAATGTAGAGGCATGCATCTGTAATACTGGCATCCAGGAGGCTGAGGCAAGTTGATCTCAAACTTGAGATCAACCTAGCTAATCATTCATTAACTCCAAAAAATTTTAAAAATTAAGGAAAAACAAACCTGTGATCATTTTAGAAAAGTTAGTCTTCCTTGATTATTTTCACACAAAATCACTTACATCTTTCATCACTGTACATATTTGTGCTATAGGGAAAAAAAATCTCTTTCTTTCTCTCTTTTTTTTTTGTGGAAAAGACAGTCATGAGCATAGCAGAATTTGGTATTGCCAGCCTACCTTTTGGCCAGGGATAGTAGCTACAAGGCCATTTGACACAGGTTTGATCAATGAGAGAGAAATAAAGTTGCTATTTTGTAATTTTACTCTTAGAAAAATACCAGAGTCCAAAATTATTTCCAAAGTGTTTTACATTTCAAAGCCCAGTAGTCTACCAAAATTATTAAACACTGGACAAAAATAAAACAAGGCATGAGTGTGTGCGTGTGTGCTGTGTGTGTGACAAGAACAAAAGACTAAATCGAGTGGGAGTTTAAAATAGTTATTGCAATTTTTAAACATAGAGTCTCACTATTTAGTCCAAGCCCGCCCCAAATTCACAATATGTACCACCCATTTTTTTGTTTGTTTATTTTGTCTTTTTTTTTTTCTGACAGAAAATAAAGTGAGAAATGTAGCAAAATAACTGGGAACTATGAAATGAATTAAATGAAAACTTTAGAGCTAAGTAATAAAGCCACTGAAATGATACACATATTTTACATCAGGTCAGCCACAGCTGAAGAAGAATAAACAGGAGAGAAAGGCTCATCAATAGAAAACACTCAGGCTGAAGCCGAGAGGAGGGAGGAGCCTAGGAGACACGTGACCATGCAAACAGTCTGGAGCTAGTACTAGTGATACCAGCACCAGACACAAAGTGGGGAGCAGAGTCAAGAGACAGCTGCTCTACATTTTCTAAAACCTAGGAAAGACATTATGTCACAGATTCAAAAACTCCTAAGAAGACATCAGTTGGACAAATAAAAAGACAACATACCAAGGCACTAGTGAGAAAGCCAAAAAGATAACAAGGAACCTTAGAGCAGCTGCTATCTCCAGGGATCAAAAGATGCACAGAAATCCATGCACAGTTTGTAAGAACAGGCAAAATATAATGCATAAAGATAAAATCCTCTCACATCTAGAGAGTCTTTAAATCATAAAACATTTAAATATTAAGAATCTCCTCATAAAAACGGCTGAGACCGTTTCAGGGCTGGTGAGATGGCGCTGAGGTTAAGAACACTAGCCTCTCCTGCAGAGGGCCCCAGTCTGCACCACAGAGCCAATCATCAACGTCTGGACCTCCAGCTCTGGCACACCTGATGCTTCCTCTGGATTCCAAGAGGACCAAATGTGCACACAGTGCACACACACACATGTGGACACTCATACAAACACATGCATCTTAAAAACAAATTAAAAAGAACGCTGTTACGTTTCAACTGGTTTTAAAAACTTATGAGGGGAGGAGCTAATGAACAAACAAACAACAACAACAACAACAAAATGTTGTGGCTCCTGACAGATTTTTACTGGTTGTTTTTGAGATCAAGTCCTGCTATATGGACTGGGCTGCTCCTGAACTTGTCAGAGTAGATAGATAACCTTACTGCCTCAGCTTCCAGAGTAGCTGGAATTACAGGCAGGTATCACTAGTGCAGTTGATACAACTTTATTTATAGAAATTCCATCTAAGTAATCAACTGCCTATCAGATGAAAGACAAACTTTTACTTTATAACATCTCTTATATTAATGGCAATATTTTACAAAAAGTTTTTTCTCCTTAAACAATAATTTAATATTGAGATAAAAAGCGGGGCACATGTATGTCATTGGTTCCAGCATTCAGGAGGCAGAAGCAAGCAGATCTGAGTTTGAGGGCAGACTGGTCTGCAGTGAGTGCCAGGCCAATCAAGACTACATAGTGAGCCCTTGTTTCAAAAAAATAAAATTAAAAAAGAGAGAGAATGGCTCATTTCTGTTACTTCCCATACACAAACTGACAACTGAAGTTTTAAAATCAATCTATAACAATAATTAGCTATGCTTTTGTATTTATGATCCCTTAACCAAACATGTATTTAATGTCTTGATTTCTTCTTAAATGGTTGTTTAAAACAATAAAACAAAGGCCATTAACAAAAACTATGTACCAATAAATAACTTATGGTATGATCCAGACGGTCAAGATTATCCTGTCAGGTAAGACTAAGTAACTGCATCAGAAGGGCATAACTAACATCACATCTGGCATAATAAGCAGGTTTGCTGCCTGTACAAGTGTGAGACACCACCCATAATTAACAGTCTTATGCAAAGTATGTTCTTTATTGTGGTACCTAGGAAATAAAGAATGGAACAATGCTTAAAGGCAGTGAGTTCCAGCATCTTACAGCTAAGAGGATGGCTGTATTGTCATTACTTCTATGGAAGAAAATAAAGAAAACGGACACTAAGTGGAGCAGAATGACAGCCAGGATCATAACATGGCACCTAAGGAAGAGAATGCTTCAGAACCAGACAAAGAGTCAGCCAGAATCAAGCCCCGATAAAAACTGAAGGGAAGCAAAGACTGGAAATGCCCACTGGCTTAGGGGCAACAAGTCCTCAGAAGCCAGAGTCATTTGTGTTTTCCCTCAGACTCACTGTGGAGTCCCAAGGCACATTACAAAGAAAAAAAAATAGCAAAAAAAACAGAATCAAGAAAAAGATTTCTATTTTATTAAAAAGATAGAAAAGGGGCTGAGAAATGGCTCAGGAGTTACCAGCAAAAACTGCTCTTGCAGAAGACTCAGATTTGACTCCCAGAACCCACACAATGGACTCACAACCACATTCAACTGTGCCCTCCAGGGGATCTGAAGCCCTCTTTTTGACTTCTGTGGGCTTTGCACATATGTGCACATAATATACCCAGGTACAGACACATATGCATAAAATAAATATTTAAAAACTTCTGTCAAGGAGCTGAAGACATGGCTCAGTAATTAAGAGCACTGCCTGCTTTTGCAGAGAACCTTGGTTCAATTTCCAGCACCCTCAAGGTGTTTCACAACTGTCTGAAACCCCAGTTTTAGAGGGTCCAACACCTGGCTTCTACAGACAGTAGGCACACATGTGGTCCAGACATACATGCAGGCAAAACATCCATGTACATAAAGTATTTTTTTATTAAAATTCTGTCCAAAAGGTAGAAAATGCATTCATTAAATACTGCTATCATGAGCTTTTGAAAAGAAAATAACCAATAACTTCAATAAGAAAGCGACAAAGTCAAAAGCTAAGATAGCATGTCAACTGACTTGGTTAAAATGCGAGTTGCTAGTAGGATCTTCTCATCTGAGGAGTAAACTACATTTGTACGTGTCATTTCCTGTGTCTTTACAGGCAGATGGTCCTTTATATTGAGATCCTCATTTCAGAAGTGATCGTCCAGCAACACATCAGTAATGAGTTACAAATGCTAATTAGTGGTAATAACAGATAATTAAACTGCTTCCTCTCTGAGACAAAGATACTAATAATTTTATCCACTCAGTCTCCTAAACAAACAGGCCTGACCCAAACTCCAGAATGCACTGCCCTGCAATGTTTCCTCCAACCGCATCCAACTGCAGTGGACCCAAATTTAGCCAACTTCTCTTTGTAAGTTGTGAGGCAGACCTTTGAGGATGACACAGAGACTTAAAGATGAATATAGCATTTTAAGAGTCACTATGAGTGATTTCACAGAAAGAAACAAGAAAGACATATGTACTCTCACTAGGCAAACAAAAAGACTGGGTGACATCTTTAAGAATCATTAAATGAGGAGATAGCTCAATTGCTAAAGCATCTGCCACTCATGCACGAGGATGAGGTTAACTCCCACCAGCTACCCAGGAAAGTAGGTGTATAAAAAGATGGGTATCTAATCCATTCTAAATATGTCCCTTACATCCTCATCCTGAATATCAAGGAAACTTCTCTTTACAACAGACTAAGAACACCACAACTAACAAAATTCAGAGCTGTGGAGCCCAGTCCCAACAGATTCATCAACAATATAATTCCTGTACTTAAGGCTCAGGGATCATTATGAAAGGGGGGGAGGGGTGGGAAGACTGTGAGAGCCAGAGGATCAGAGAGTTTGCTATGAAATTATGTCTCCTAGTAACGTCAGAAGGTACACCATGAAGTTTCACAGAAATGACTGCCTAAATACAAGCGGAACAAGGATGACAACAGACACACCATTGTGATTGTGGGTAGGGGTGAGGTAGCCCAGGAGGTCCCAACCCTGGCAGGGGAAGCACTTACCCAGGGAAGATTACACCAGTTGGTTATCTGATACAACAATCAGCCCAGTATTATATAGATTAAGTAGGTTGTAGTTAAGAATACATGTATGCAACACACACACACACACAC
The DNA here is from genome assembly GCA_030674055.1 of Rhabdomys pumilio. Classification (NCBI taxonomy): domain Eukaryota; kingdom Metazoa; phylum Chordata; class Mammalia; order Rodentia; family Muridae; genus Rhabdomys; species Rhabdomys pumilio. Next base: position 12,912,492 of record JANHMN010000020.1, on the reverse strand, counting down.
ACACACACACACACACACACACCACTAACAACATTTAATGAAAAAGAAGTCATACATTTGAAAAAGAATAATGAGGATATATGAAAGGGGCTTGGAAGGAGGAAAGGGGAAATAATATTATAATCTCAAAAAAAAAAATAAATAAAAAGAATTTCTTACACAGATGGTTGTAGTGGTTGTACTCCCACTACTAGGGAAGCAGAGGCAGGTGGATACCTGGGACTTGCTGACCAGCAAGCCTAGCAAAAGTGATCTCTAGGTCCCACTAAGAGACCCTGTCTGAAAAACCAAGATGAAATATCTTTAAGAATGACACCCAAGGGGGCTGGATGGAGAGATGGCTCAGTGGTTAAGAGCACTGACTGTTCTTCCAGAGGTCCTGTGTTCAAGTCCCAGCAACCACATGGTGGCTCACAACCATCTGTAATGAGATCTGGTGCCCTCTTCTGGTGTGTGTTTACTCATATAAATAAAAATAAATAAAGAAGAAAGAACAAAAGAAAGAAAAAGTTAACTACATTTATAAAAAAAAGAAAGAAAGAACAACAACAACAAAAAAAAGAATGGCACCCAAGGTTATTTTCTGGTCTCTAACTACACAAGCTCACATGTACATAGGCACCTGCACACACAGACACCTATCACACACAACTCCTCCCCTCACACACCTCCAGAATCTTTTTTCTCTTTTGTTGCGAACTGGTTCTAATGCTCTGTCTTATTTTGGCTCCCAAAAGCTGTGCTTCCAGATCTGAGGGTCCCTGCCACAGCTGCCTTCGATTGATAATAAAGAATTGCCACACAGCCAATGGCTGGACAAGGAGAAGAGATGTGACTTTTAGATTATGTGGGCAAGGGACCAAGGGAGAGGGGAGAGATTGGAATCGCCATGATTTGGAAGCAAAAAGATGAAACTTAAAGGCTTGCCAGCATGTGAGAATCTGGGGCCCCTTCCCCGATTGGGTCTGGGGTAGCAGAGATAAAATACAGTTTTTAAAAGATGTTAAGTCAGGAATACCAGAGGGGGAGTGTTTGCTAGCCACGGGGAGGTTTAGAAGTGCCCAGCCACTGAGCTAGTTGAAGCACATCGAAATTAACTGGTGTGTATGTGTCTTTTATTTGTGTATCCAGAGAGCTCTTGGACAAGTGCAGCCAGTGGCGACCCACCAGGAGCCAAAGGAGTTTGGCGACCCACCAGGAGCCAAAGGAGTTTAACTAATATACTGCTACACTCTTTGTTTTGTAAATATATAGTTATTTTAAAGAGAGTGAAAGAAAAAACATTAACTATTCATTTTTCAAAATGAAAGGTAAAAAGCCAACTAACCTGGACCCCCAGGATCTCTCAGACACTGAGCCACCAACCAAGCAGCATACACCAACTGATATGAGGCCCCTGACACACATACAGCAGAGGACTGTCTGGTCTGGACTCAGTCAGAGAAGATGCACCTAACCCTCGAGATACTTGGGGCCTCAGGGAGTGGGGAGGTCTGGTCTGGTGGGGTGGGAGTGGGGCAGGGACATCCTCTTGGAGGTACAAGTTTGTGTGTGTGTGTGTGTGTGTGTGTGTGTGTGTGTGTATGGGGGGGGAGGGAGGTGAAAAGTCAGAGGGTAGACAGGGAGGGGGATAAAGTCTGGACTGTAAAAAAAGATTAAATAACAATAACAACAACAACAACAACAACAGGCATAAACATGAAAGAAATCAATCAGTGGCTCTCAGTCCCCACCTGCCTTAGAGTGTGGACTGCTGCAGAGCTGAGGGCCATTGCTTAGGATGGCACTACACAGCTTCTGCTCATCAAAGCCCCAGATAAAAGCTGACATTCTCTGTGGCAGTCAACCATCTTATAAGGACTTAAAGTCACTTCAAGGATCATTTTTAACTTATGTGAGTTTTTATCTAGTAGGCTATTGTGAGAACCTAACTGCCAATTACCATGCAGTATCTATGCAAATGTCTAGTAACTATGTAGCTCACATTCCCAAGAAAGTTCCTGTAATTTGACTTCTAAAAGCTCCCGAGGCTGTTTCTAATGCATTCCTCTTTGCCCACTAATTTGGGTAGGCTTCGGTTCTTATATTTTATGCTACCTGAGAGATTCTAATCTGTTGAATTCTTTTTATAACTAAGAGTATATATACATCACTGAAAGACAGTACAGCGCTGTGATTAGGAGTTAGACAGATCCCTAATGGAATCAGTTTCTATGACTAAATAAGCCACTGCACTCGTATTTCCTATTAAAATACTCTGTGAAATGAAGTTGACATTACCTACCTCACGGTGCTACTATGGACCTTAAATGAGATAGTGTATATTACGTACTCACTACTGTATTTGGTACATACTTGACATTACCTACCTCACGGTGCTACTGTGGACCTTAAATGAGATAATGTATACTACGTACTCACTACTGTATTTGGTACACACTTTTATAATTACTAAAAGTAATCACTGGGTTGAGTCCTGGCTAAATGTCATCTCATTGCTTTTTATATTGTCATCTATTTTTATTTTTTCATGCCTTTAAAAATGTTATAAAGCTTATACAGGGTAAACAAGCAATAACTAAGTAGGCTCTGTATTAATTGTGAACTGTTTTCATATTTTTTATACTCACAAGGTTAGTGTGGTATTTTCAGATTGCTTGTGGCTAAATAAAAATATTCCCAATGATGGCACATGGCCCTGAAAAGCACTGCCCCTCCCCCACCTCCCTCCTACAGCAGTCTTCTTTTAAACTCTATTTTAAGTAGTGGGTAAATCTTACTAATTACCATTTAAGATAAAAGTTCTGAGAAGGCTAATGACTAATGGTCATGAAAGCAAACAGTACTAAAATTTTAAATGCCAATACTATATATAAAACATAAATGCTACTTTAAGTATTTTCAGGGTCCAGAGGTGATGGCTTTATATATATACTCTCAAATAAAAGCCTGTGCCACGGTATTAGTTTCTGATATCATTTCCAAGATTCGCATAAAGAACACATAGAGTTCTACATCTTCAAAATCAAATTCTTAAATCCTCCAGAAAATTTATGCTGGTCATTAAGAATGAACTTAATAAATAAACAAACTGTAATGAAGCTTCTAATTAATTCCATTTCAGATCAAAATCTCAATCCCTTCTCACCTTTCCTTTTGTTCAAATCACTGAAAGATTAGATGGTGCAGTGGTGCATGCCTATAATCCCAACATTAGGGAGTCGTAAGAGCAAAGCCAACCCAAGTACATGTGAGCAGCATTTTCCAATGGCTAACACCATACTGGTTTCTCATGTGGGTTGTAGATGGAAAATTTTTTAAATCACATGTCAAAAAACCAAAAATGGATAATCTGGTAAAGCTATATTAGAAAGGCACCTGTGTTGGATAGTTTTGCGTCAACTTGATTCAAACTAGGATTATTTGAAGAGGAAGAAATTTCAACTGAGAAAATGCCTCCATAAGATCCAGCTGTAGGGGCTGGGCAGTGGTGGTTCACGCCCTTAATCCCAGCACTTGGGAGGCAGAGAGAGGCAGGTGGATTTCTGAGTTCCAGGCCAGCCTGGTCTACAGAGTGAGTTCCTAAATTGGTGAACTTGGCTTTTGTAAGAAAACAGAGGGATTTGTAAACAAGCCATGAGGGGCAAGCCAGTAAACAGTACTCCTCCATGGTCTCTGCAATCAGCTCCTGTCTCCACGTTCCTTTCCTGTTTGAGCTCCTGTGCTGACTTTTTTGGAAACTGAAGTGTAAGCCAAATCAAGCCTTTCCTCTCTAACTTGCTTTTTGGTCGTGGTGTTTCACTGCAGCAACAGAAACCCTAACTAGAGCACCACCAGACTGAGTAGTGCTAAGAAATTTACATCTGTGTAGAAGCTAAGAGGTTTTGTTTGCTTTAAAGACAAGGGTTTATGCAGCCTGGCTGGCCTTAAGAGCCTGCCTTTACTTCCTAGGAGTCAAGCACGGTGAATAGGATTCTCCTTACACTGAAGCTCAGTCACTAAAGTGGAAATATAGAAACAGCATCAGTCCATCCCACCTCCTCACATCGTTTCTCCCCTGGCACTGACAATGCTGTATTACTGAGAGCTGAGAGATACTTATGGCAAAATGGGAAGAAAGAAGATTAAAATGGGGTAGGGTAGATAAAACAGAAAAAGTACTTGGCTATAATTTTGTATTTAAGAAGAGATTTTTAGCACACCATACTTTTTTTTTTTTTTTTAGAATCTAATCACAGAGATTGCATAAAAGGCTCTGAAGAAATGGAGACATACTTTATTTGCAAAGTGTCAGCGGGTATGCTTTTTTTCTCCTTGTCTTAAACTTCTGAATCTTAGCAGCAAATTATAGCCTGCTTAAGAGACAAAGAATCCTGCTTGCAGTTATGCCCTTGCAAATGGTTTTACAATCATTACCATATTTAATAAATAAGATTACAAAAAAAAAAAAAAAAAAAAAAGAAAGAAAGAAAGAAAGAAAGATTCCCTTAGAAATAACTTCTAAGTCATGGAGACTTAGGCTTTTTAGAAACCTCAGCAATACATTTCAGGCTAACAATACATTTCTGTTCACATACAGAACTTATACAAGGTCTTTTATTTTGGCAAGAGGAGAAAGAACAGATTAACAAGCACGATGCTATCCCTTCAGACAAAGGAGGTGAACAGGAGGGAGGTGGGAACAAAGGCTGTGCACTGCAGACTCAGGCGTGGTTTAACTAAGCAACGTTTTTCTCCAAGTCTAGTTTATTAGAAATGGAATAAAAACATCCAAATGAGAACTTATTAATTCCTGTATGGATACATATATATACATGTATGTGTACGGGTGCCATGCGCATGTATGGAGGTTAGAGATGAGAATTGGTTCTTACCTTCTACCTTTACAGGAGTTCTGGGAATTGAACACAGGTCAGCAGGCTTGGTAGTGAGACCTTTGCCCAGTGAGATACCTCACCACTCATACTTCTTTCTTTCTTTCTTTCTTTCTTTCTTTCTTTCTTTCTTTCTTCCTTTCTTTCTTTCTTTCTCTCTTTCTTTCTTTTTAATAAATATCCAAATGGAAAAGCTATTTCCTTCCAAATCTCTACTACTTAAAGGACTATAATGTTTAGTATTAGAATGTAAACTAAGGTATAACAAGTTAAGGCATAACAGTATAAACTAGTATAATTAGTTGGTTTTCTGTACAGTATAATCTCTTGTATCATTTAACTTACCTGAACTTCTGAATTTGAGTCAATAGGCTGCAGTGAAAACCAAGTCTCTTTACCACTATGACTGCACAAGTCTTCTTTTTTGATGGCTACTTTTCCTACATAAAATAAGTAAAATGATGAGAAATCATAGTTTATATAATCTTATAGTTCATATGCATGTATTTTACAGAAATTACTTTAGAATAATTTGTATCTGTTGATATAAAAATCCACCATTACTCCTTTTTTATTTTTTTTTTAACTGGATGTTGCTATGTAGCCCTAGCTGGCCTGGTAGTTGCTATTTAGCTCAAGATAGACTTGAACTCATTCATGGTAATCCTCCTGCTTTAGTCTTCTAAGTGCAGAGATTACAGAATTTCAAAATCCACTTCTATAAAGTTTGTTTTCTCCTAGCCCTTAAAGAAGAAATGTCTTATTTCTGCTTGCCTACTGTAAGACCTTCTGTGAGTCATTCTGATTCAGGGCATTAGGAAAACTCAGCTGGAGTTTAATATAACTATGGTATTTTAGCACTTCCTCAGATTAATATTCAGGATAAAAAACAAAATGTAAATGGCAATGCAATATAATTTCTCAAGCTCTGTAACACTGTGGATGGCGTATATGTGCTGGTTAATTTTGAGCAGTAACATCTGCATTTAATAAGAAGTTATATGCTCCAATTAAGTGAAAGGACAAACAGCATCACCTATCACTAAAAATACCTCAAAGATCATTTTATCAAAACATTACTAAGCTAGCTATACTGCTTCAATTCATATTCTTTAACAATCAAGGCTGCTCTCTAAAGCATTTTTGTCTCTCAGGGAAAGATGACTACCGTGAACAAAGAAGTATGAAGGGAAGGAAGAAACAATGATCTTCAAATAAAGTACTTAGCATGCTGGTGCAAAGCACTTCCTTCCTCCACGCAAGCTTTAAGAAGCAGACATAGTTTTGCATATGACTAACCATTCAAAGACGGCACAAAAGCTCCGACAAAGGAGATGGTTGGTAGTTTAAGATTAATTCACTTCCTTCTTGTTTAAAAAAACACTTTCCTTTTAAGTATTCCAACTGCATGCTTTATCTTACAACACAATCTTCCTTTTAGTTCAACAGTTGAAAACATTAGAAATTATAAAAAAAATTTTATGGGAAGCTGTATCAACTTTCAGATATCAAGTGAAAAGGAAGATAGAAAACCAAGCAGAACAACTCATAGTTATCTTTTTTCTGGAAGCAGGTGATGATTATACAACTGCAGAATATATGAAAAAACACACTGTGTGCTTCAAATCACACAAATACTTTATCTTGATAATCCCAGCACAAGGTCAGTACACTAGTCTACAAGGTGTACTCCAAGACAGCCAGGGCTATAAAAAAGGACCCCGTTTCAAAACAAAACAAAACAAAAAACAAAACAAAACAAAAAGGAAAAAAAGAATTTCAAATTTGAAAAACAGCTGCCAAGAACAGTACATAAAACTTTTTCTTTACCCAAGATTTCCAAAATCTTACCATTTTTTTCATGTTTTGCTCTATATGTGTGTGTACATATAAACATATACATGATATATATCAAAATATGTATATGTGAAATGATTCTTTCTCTGAGCCATTAAAAGTAAGTTTTAAATATAATACACTTTAAAACAAGAAATTTTATGGTATGTAACCTTAATAAAGTTGTTACTCTAACTCTTTAAAACATATTACAGACTTATGTTTATCTCTACAATTGTAAGTTAAAACTCAAACTGCAGATGTATAAAGAACAGATGTTAAGGTACAGAAGCAGGTTTGTAGTAGAGGTAGAACGGCAACGGTAGCAACTGTCTTCAAGAGACTGAAAACCGTCAGTCTGTTAACACACCAAACTGAAAACACATAAAACTTTAAACCTATCAATCTGTTTTCTTTTAAATATTTTGAGTGAAATCTAATATAAAGATAAAAATTCTTTGTGTGACAGCTAGAATTGTAGAAAGTGACACTAGAAAAATGTACTTCAGGGTTTTTTAAATTGAATTTTAAGATGAGAAATGAAGAAAAAGATGAACACACACACGAACACACACAAACACACACACACACAGCAAGCCAAGTCCTCAACTTTAAAAGGAAGGGTTTTAAATTCTTTTATTTGGAACCTATTCCTTTGAACAACTCACGCCCACGTTCTATAAATCATGCAGGTACTGTTACAGACAGTGATTCGATTTCCGTGTTGCCTCAACTTAAGACTATTTAACCAAGCGTGTGCCTAGAAGCTACTCGGGAATTCTTCATTCCTGCTACATCTTTCAGGTCACAGGAAATACACCTGACACAGCCATCTCCCAAAAGACAACCCAGGCCCTGGGTACAACATTTCAGAAGCAAATTATTGATTATGCCCCTGTTTTTTAACTACAAACTGTCTTTCTTAAAATTAGCATTTGCTTTTTAATAAATATTTGTTTGGTTTTCTTTTTTTCTAGATGGGAAGTCTGACTCTGTAACCTAAGATAGCCTGAAATGGATAGCAACTCTTCTGCCGCAATCTCTGGGTACAAGTGTGAACTTCCATACCTGGTGATTCTTACTCTAAAAATAAGCAAATACCAAAGGTGACTTTGAGAAATCATAAGGTGACTTTGAGAAATCATTATTATTTGTAGCTAGTATGAAAACATATATCATACTTGACTTGAAGCCAGCAAAGGCTTGTTCACAGAATGTCATTTAAAGTGAATATACCAATTAAAAAATCAATGAACATAAATCTAGAGAAAAGGATTAGAAATGTTGAACATATATTACCCTGCAGTTTTTAACACCTCCTTACTTATAGAAAGAATGAACATAACACTAATGTTGTAATTATAAATAATTATGAATGATACCTACCTATACGAAGATCTCTTTGTAAAACATTTTTATCATAAACATAAAAAGACAAATACTGGAAAGTTCTTGGAATCTCAAAATAAAATTCTTCACTGAAATATGGACTAGAGAGAAAAGAGAAAGCTCGTTATGTTAAATAATATATATTTTATTATCACTATTAAATACTTGTTACCACCACTGTTAAAATCGTACTAATAATAAAATCATTCAAATTTCACTTTCAATAAACATCAATAAAATTATAAACTAAAATTCTTCAGAGTTTCAAACAAATTCCATACAAATCAAGCTGAACTGAAAAGACTTCAGGTGTCAAATGAATTCTAAACATACAGTTTTTCAGAAGGTCCTGTGAACAGAAGGACTAGTAACTGCCTAGGCCATGCTCACCTACTGTTGACATACATGAGAATCAAGAACAATTCACACTATTATCTTCGAACAATATAACAGTAAAAAGTTGTGCTGCTCACAATAACACCTAATATCTAAAATGAATAATGCTATATAAAATATTTTAAATGTATTAGAAATATTGACTATTGGGCTGGAGAGATGGCTCTGCAGTTAAGAGCTCTGACTGCTCTTCTAAAGGTTCTGAGTTCAAGTCCCAGCGCCCACATGGTAGCTCACAACCATCTGTAATGGGATAGATGCCCTCTTCTGATGTCTGAAGACAGCTACAGAACTCAAATACATGAAATAAATAAATCTTAAAAAATATTGACTAGTAAGTATTTTCATTATCTTTCCTGAGTTATTTCTGAATTCTATATAATCAAATCTGATCTATGGAGGCTGGCAGCTTTTGATAAATTTAGAAACCTATGTAGTAGCTATCACTCCAATCAAAATATAGAATATTGTTACCACTTTAGAAAGTTCCTTTATGCTCCCAATAGTACCCTAATGTCACAAGGAACTCATTTTATGAGGGGTGGGAGTGGGCTCCAGGGGCTAGAGCCTAGGGCCTTGTGTATGCTAGGTAAGTATGTAGATGTCTTTTATTTGCCAGATGTATTGTTGTCTCAGAAGCTTACTCTTTCTAGCTCTTTCTGAACTCTGGCTAGCTGGTTTGACTTAGCTCTTCTGGCCCAAACTCCTCTCTAAGATAACTGATTCAAACTGGCTTCTCTCAGCTTCTGATTGAATTGCTCTACTTGGCCTCAAACTAACTATGGCAATCTGTTCTAATCTTCTGGCTTTTCCTCATTCTCTGTCTTGTTCTGTCTTTTTTTATCTTGTTTTGTCTGTACCTATCTCTGTACAACTCTTCGGTAAAACTCCCCCACACCTTTGTGCTGCTCTCTTAAGTCACTTTTCTTTCTCATGAGAGCTGGGTGTATCCTATCACTGACTCATTCTGTCAAATCTTTCTTTGATTTGTTACTTTGTCTGCCCCTCATGGCTGCTTTCTTCTACAAATTAACTTTACCTTCATGTTTGGGATTAAAGGTGTGTGCTAAGAGTATGTCTGTATTCCAGCCAGATCACAGAGACTTAGAAGGTCTTTGGATGTGATCCCTTGCCAGAACAGGCATGATGCTGAATTAAAATTCCTTACATCTTCCCCCTTTCTGTTTAAGCTAAATACTGTATACATTTTAACTGTTATAACACTAGTGCTCTTTTACTGAACTGTATTCTTAGACCAGTAATATGATCTCTTTGTATGTGTATAAGTGTGACTGTTTGAGTATAAAGGCCAGAGGTCAATCACCTAGTTGAGTGTCATCACCTGATTTTTTGATACAGGGTCTTTGCCTGAGTCTGAAACTCCCTGTTGGTCACACTGCAGGCTACAAGCCCCAGGGACGCTCCTGTTCATATAAGCCCAGCTCATCTTCATACCACTGCAGCACAGCTTTAGGGTGCTGAGGAACCTAACTCGTCTTCATGCTTGGAATGACAAGACTGAGCTATATTTTCCCAGCTTCAGTGATTTGATCTGTGTGTACCGGTGTGTAGATGTGTATACTCCCATGTGTGCATCAGTACAGAGATGAGAAGTGGATATCAAGCGTCTTCCTTCATCTATCTCTACCTTATTTTTTAAAACACAGGGTTTCTAGCTGAACCTGCAGCTCACTGATATGGCTATACTGACTGGCCAGCAAGTCCCAGAACATTATTATATAAAGTCAAGATGAGGAAGGAATTTTATTTTAGATTATTTTGCCCTATCCTAGAAGGGAAGATTAGAGGGCATTCAGAATCCAAAAATTATCTGGTCTAGCTAGCCATACCTTTAGGTGTCTAAGGCAGTGACACAGCTAGCTTGAAATTATCTTTCAAATTATCTTTCTATTTGAAGGTAGAAAGAAATGAAGAAAACTGGTTTCATCATTTTTCCACTATACAAACATTCAGAAGGTTAAGGGTTATTTTCTCATATATGGTTACATATTACAAACCGTTAAGTATACTCAATTTATGGACTCAATTTACAAAATTACTATTTAATTTTGTAATTACTAATTACCTTGTGATATAAAATTGTAACAAACCAAAATTTAAATAATTTCAGGTATCAAATTCCAGCTCTGCTTGTAACTTCCTTCATTAATGACAAACCTTTTAGTGATGTGATTCCATCATTCATAAATGTAAATAAAAAGGCCATCTGTGAGTTTGAATGCACAAATGTGAAAAATATCAAGATTCTAAATCAATATGGGCATAGGACTTGTGACAAAATCTTTTAAGTTTATTACTCCAGTATTTTTTGAGCTACTAAGGTACCTTTAGTTTTTTATTTTTAATTATGTACTTATACATAATTTTTTTTTGAGGAGGGTACACATGTAAAGTCAGAGAATAACCTGTAGGAATTAGTTCTCTTCTTCTACCATGTGGGCTCTGGATACTGACCTCAAGTTTCAAGCTTGACAGCTGGTTCCTTTACCTGCTGACTGAGCCACTACGAGGGCTACTTTTAGTTTTATATATTTTTCTTATGAAGAGCTCAAAATTGTAAGAACCAAACAACAGGGCTGGGGAGACAACTCAGTGGTTAATAGCATTGACTGTTCTTCTAGAGGTCCTGAGTTCAATTCCCAGCAACCACATGGTGGCTCACAACCACCTGTAATGGATTTGATGCCCTCTTCTGGTGTGTCTGAAGATGACAGTGTACTCACAAAAAGTAAATAAATAATTCTTTATTTAAAAAAAAAAAAAAGCTATGCAGAGGGGCATGTCTACAACAGCAGCATTTGAGGCTGAGGTAAGAGTAAGAGTTCAATGCTAACTCGGGCTATGTAGCTAGACTCTGGGTAGAGAGCAGGAAAGGAAAAGGGAAAGAAGGGTAAAGAGGAGAAAAGACAAAGACAGAAAAGGAAAGGAGACACAGGCAAACATCAGAGTAAAATACAGGGAGAGGGTAACAAAGTACCACAGCATACTCCAGAAGTCCAGTGGAATAAAATACAGTTGTGACGACTGTTTCATTCACCATGCTTGTCTTCACAACTCCCAGAATCCTCCATGTTTTGTTTCTATCTTTCAGCAGTTTGGTGGTGGTAGTTAGGTTGCCTTTTTTTTTTTTTTTTTTTTGAGATAGACTCTCATACAGCACTGACTGGCCTGGGACTTGTTATGTAAACCAGGCTGGCCTCAACCTCAACAGAGATCTGACCACCTCTGCCTTCCAAGTGCTGGGATTGAAAGCATGTATCATGACACCTGGTTTTAGCACAGTTCTAGATTAAAATTACAAACACAAACACTGCTATAAGGCAGAGGAGGCAAAGAAGAATTCGCTGTAGTGCTTTCAAAGAATAATTACTTTCAAAGATAAAAACAATCTACCAAGGGCTTATTCCCTGATAATACATTAGTCAGTAACTTGTATATATGCAGATGCAGAGAAAGGGTGTGTGTGTGTATAGGACAGAGGTTAACATCAGTTATCTTTCTCAATCATTTTCCACCTTATTCTTTGAGACAAGGACTCTTGTTAAACAATTTGGCTACACTAGCTGGCCAGCAGTTCCTGGAACCCTCCTACCTCCATGTCCCCAGCACTGGGTACTCCGAGAGGGAGCCACTACACCTGGCTTTGTCACATGAGCACTGGGATATGACACTTGACCTCATATTTGTGCAGCAAGTATTTTACCAAGAAAGCCATCTACCTCTCTAGCTTCCATTTGTGTGAACTTTGAGCTAATTTATTCTTTGGAGAAATAAGAATGATGTGCTCTGAGGAAAGCACAAACAAATAGGCAATATTTAACCTAGAGAACATATTGAAACTCTTATAATAGTTGTTTTCAAACATTTAATAATACTGTCACGTAAAAGATGGACTGAAATTGTTCCCCAGAAGTCTAAGTGACAACTCTTGGACAACTAAGAAAAAGTACTCTCTAAGGCAATGTAAAGCTACATGAAAGCAAGCACTTCACTGATGTCATTCCTACAGACAGAGGAATAAACAGAACAGAACTGAGCAAATGCTTGGCACATGACTGGATGTCATTTTAATAATCATTAACCAATTAAACATAAGCACTTTCTGAGTCAGAAGGTCAAAGACCACGTAGACTACTACTTAGGAGGTGTGACTGTCTTGGTGACTAAAACATTGTTAGGTAGATGCCACATGACCACTCGGCAGAGCTACCGCTAAGGTGACCAAAGTTGTCAGCTCAGCTTACTGACATTCAAGGCCTCTTCAAATGCTTATATTCTGTAAATCTAAAAAATAAATTCATAACAGAATAGAAAACCTTTAAATAGAAATATTAGCTTCAAATCAAGAAAGTCAATTTGATGATAAAAATCTGGAAAATATATAAAATATGAATATATATTAATAAATTCTGATTTTTCTACCAACCTTAAAGACTTTTCAACAACCTGGGTGCGATAAACTTCTTCCTGGTCCAAGTTTATAGTGCAGAAACAAGCTCGCATTTTGTTGGGTCCAAGATATGGCAATAAATTTTTTGCTTCATCTGTTGGCACAAACGTTTAAATTGATGTTAAATTTTTTACTTATATCACCCAAAGCTTATATATGAATTCAGTCTGGAAGAAGGCATAATATGGAGTACAGAAAAAAAGCAACTAGTGATCAGAGAGGCCAAGGGGGTCTAAAGGAGACTAGTGAAGACTGATGATGTAGCTAAAAGGTGCTGAGCCTTTCCTGACAAGTCTATAGAAAACAGAGTGTTTTTATTACAAGAAAAACCCTAAGTGCTTAAAAGTAAAAACGACTGGAGGAGCTGTGTAGACATATCACTGAATCCTTCCTCTATGAAACAGTGGTTTCTCTCCATCCTGTCCCACCTGAGTCATCTCAGGGATTTTCCTTCTTTCCACCAGCTTGCTCTCAGCAGCATATAAACAACACTTCACAATTAAAACAAACAAAAGAAGTAAATAACCATCCTTGGTCCCACCTCTTCTCCCAGGAGAACTTCTTCAGAGCCCTGTCTCTCCACGTCTCACTTTCCATTCATGCTGTGGCCCTCTCTAATCAGCTTGGTCCCACCTCTTCTCCCAGGAGAACTTCTTCAGAGCACTGTCTCTCCATGTCTCACTTTCCATTCATGCTGTGGCCCTCTCTAATCAGCTTCCGATTCCAAAGTCATGACAAAACTGCTTTAGTCAAGGTCACCAATGCCAACGGACGTTGGTTCACCAATGTTCAAGCAGCATCACCTAACAGAGTGGACATTTAACATGCTCCCTTTTCTTGGATTCCACAACATTTACTCTGGTTTTCCTCCCATGTCTTCCACTCTTTGTTCATCTCCTTCTCATTTCAATGCTGAAACTGCCTCAGGGCTCTTTTTCTGTAAACTACTGCAGTACACAGTGCTAGGGGCTCCCAGTTTTGTGTGTGCAGGCCTGCCCTTCCCTCATCCATACCACTGGCTATCTGGCAGGTGTCTCATATTTAACAAGTCCCCAAACCAGCCTTCCTCTTCTATGAGCTCTTCCCTTGGTCGACCACCATTTCCTTCTCACACATCATCTTCCTGCCCTCCCTTATACAATCCAGTTTATTAGCAAATCTACAAGATCTTTAAAAAGACAAAATCTAGGATTCAATATCTTCTGCTTCTTTTACTCCCCAATAACCTGCTTTTCACCAAGAGATGTGATCTTTTCTTTCCTTTTCCATGCTGGGATCAGACCCAAGCTGTCTGCATGAGTGCACGGTAGAGGAACACTCTGCCGATAAGCCATAATCCAGACTAAGCATGATTTTTTTTCATCAACTCAAGTTACTTCTCTGCTCATACCATTTGCCTGAGAATAAACTCTAATCTCTAACTAATAATCTACATAACCCTAAAGTATCCCTTCTGACTCCTTTTGTTCAGTCCATGGTTCACTTTTCCCCCATTCATCAGCCATGTTAAGTTTATTACGATTTCTTCCTGGATCTCTTTACTCTTTACATGGCTGGTACATGTCTGTCTACAGCAGATGATCCTGCTATCATACTCTTATGTTTGGTTTCCTTGAGAGCATTTGTAATGGGCTGAACTCCTGTTAAGAGTTTCTGCAGCTCCTGTATGAGGCCCGAGAACTTGTTAATGCCCAAGATGTAAAACAGTAAAACTCTGGCAACATGTTTGTTGAAGGAATAAAGAACCCAGTAAGTCAAGCTTTGAAAGGCTTGTGAGCTATCTGTTTAGCAAAATGACAAGTGTCTACTTGAAGTGTATACTGAAATTACATACCATGCACAAATCTAAGAAAGTGAGGAAGGGGCCAGCAAGGCAGCTCAGTGGGTGAAAACGTTTGTGTGCAATCCTGACTAGCTAGATGCACCTAAATGTTCCCAGCATTTCTACATTAAGACAGGAGGTGACGCAGGAGACCCACCCAGAAGCTCTTGGGCCAGACAAGACAAACCCTGCAGCCAGGTGGCAGTGGTACTAGCCTTTAACCCCAGCACTCAGGAGGCAAAGACAGGTGGCTCTCTGTGAGATTGAGGTCAGGCTGGTCTATAGAGTGAGTTCCAAGACAACCAAAGCTACGCAGAGAAACCCTGTCTTAGGTGAAAACAAAAACAAAAAAGGAGAGAGAAACTGTGTTTCAAAAACAAGATGAACTGGTGGGAATGGTGGTCATGCATTTAATACCAGCAACTGGAGTCACTGAGGCAGGAGAGTCCCTGTGAGTTTGAGGGATCCTCCAGTCTGCTCTGCAGAGTCAGTTCCAAGAGCTACAGTCAGAGCTACACAGTGAGACCCTGTCTTGAGAACAAAACAAGATGAACTGACTCCTTAAAGTTGTCCTCTGACCTCTACAAACATGCCACAGTATGTACAGAACCCATCACCCCACACATGTAACAAATAAAAAGATAAGTAAGTTTTTAAAAGAAAGTGAAGTAGCTTCATAAAGGAAATTCCCCCAAAGAATTCTGAGACCAGGTCTCTCTTATTTCTCTTACTAAGCATTCAGAAAAAAACACTCAAGAATAGCTCTTCTGATGAAGGCTTGTGTTTGTCCTGCTTAAGTTTAGAACTAGCAGCTGTAAATGCCAATAGGTAGTAAAGTCTGCAAGAAATTTAAGAAGAATATATATATATATATTTATATGAACTTCTATTAAGTTATATATATGATATATGATATATGATATATGATATATAATATATGATATATAATATATAATATATAATATATATATATTCAGTAAACAATTTTTTAACTTAAAATATGAAAACCAAAGAGCCAGGTGTGGTGGTGCAGGCCATTAATCCCAGCTCTTAGGAAGCGGAGGCAGGAGGGTCAGTGTGAGACCAGTGTGGTCTACATACCACGTTCCATGCCAACCAGAGCATAGTGAGACCTTGCCTAAAAAAGGAAAGGAAAGGAAAAAAGAAAAAAAAAAGAGTCAATAGAAAGGCAGCAACAAGGTATTTATTACTGGAGATTTATCATTGGAGATCAGAAAAAAATGAGATTATACTGTTTAACAGTTATAAACAAAGTTATGCTTATCTCAAGTAAATCAGGATCAGAGGCCCTCACCTTGTAAATGATTCCAAAACTAACTGAAACGGGACAGTATTTACAAGTGAAGCGGGTCCCTGCAGGAAAGAGTCCTCAGAGCCCTCCCCATCTTCATCTGAAGCCTGCCCTTTCTACCGAGTTCTCTCCCCTGCCTTGTTTAGCAATTCTATTTTCACTGCTGTCAAGTTTCTTCGGAATCTCCTTTGCCTCTGCATAACACAATGGGTTTATCTTAAAACCAAAGTTTAGAGAGACCATAATACAACAGCTAATTTTATATGAACATATATGTATGTATATATGTATACATATGACTACAATAAATATGCTCCGTATCTGTGAGTTTAGAACATGAAATCATTACCCCAGGATGTGTACCTGTTTTATTCATGTTAAGTAATGTTTAGAAAGTAATGGTGCGTAATGAGTACATAATCTACCAATCACACCCCCAAGGAAAAAACAAGGGTTATTTTGTCTGTAGAATTTAACGAAATTGACATTGCCAGATATTTGCATAAAATAATTAAAGGCCAAGTCTCATATAGTTTAAAGAAATGCACCCAGCACCACTTTTTTATAAAGGCAGTTTTCCTAACATATTCTTCTCACTATTTACCGCTGGGTGACATTTAAATAAGCTGTTTTGAAAATTCATCCCATCAATGCCCAGTTCTCCAAAATAATCAGACTAATGTTTATCAGTTATGAGGAACTTTAGCGGTAATTCCAAACTACAGTGGTGATTACTGCTCACTTGTAAAGCACACTAGGCAATGGTTAGACCACGAAAGCACTGCCGCATCTCTGCATCTCAAAGTAGCGAGAAGGTGTTAACAGCACACACTCCACCATCAAGCTACATAAAAGGCAAAGTGAAGCACTTTGGAAGCCTGTATTTTACCAGATGGTCCTACTATTTCTAGGCAATTTTAGGGTATAAATCACATGACTGAGTTAAAATAACCTGTCCTCTAATCCTCCTCTTTCACTCACACCCTAACCTTCCACAGTTAGCTTCAGCCCTTCCTTTGTCCAGAACCTTTACAAACACTACCACTACTGAGCACTACCAAATCAAATTATCGTCCGCCAATACCCACTCTATGTGGCCACGTTTTAGTATCTGGTAACACTAAATTATCACCCGCCAATACCCACTCTATGTGGCCACGTTTTAGTATCTGGTAACACTAAATTATCGCCCGCCAATACCCACTCTATGTGGCCACGTTTTAGTATCTGGTAACACTAACCTACCTCAGTCTGGGTAGCTCATGCTAAGTGGGTCTTTGTTTTACTCCCTCATTCGGGATTTTTATCTACAGAGCACATTTAAATGGGAGGAAGCTTGGAATAGACTAATTCATCAGCCGTGAAGGACCACTTTTAGGTATTTTTAAAATATGCCATCATAAACTAAAAGACTCTCCAGGCATGGTGGCACACACCTTTAACCCTAGCACTTAGGAGGCAGAGGCTTGTGAATGGATCTCTGAGTCCAAGGCCACTCTAGTCTACATATTGAGTTCTATTCTTAAGAAGAATCAAGTTTAATCTTGTACAAGATATGGTGGATTCGTGGTACAACATTACTTGTATGCCTTTTGGTATGATGGAGACTCTAAAGCTAAAAACTAACTCCCCTCTTAGCTATGTTTATGTTCCTAAGTTTCACTAACTTTAAGTTCCACTAATCAGATTCATTCACTCACTAGAAAACTGGACGACAGAAGGACATTGAGTTTTAGTAGTTTTTAGTAGCAAGCAGTACCACTTACAGGTTTCATGTGTATTTAGAAGGAATTCACAGGGCACCCACTCTATGGGCTATGGGAGGTCTGGGCTGGATCTTGAGTCATCAACAGTGATGATGAAGGAGGCTATCTGCTAATGGCTATTTCTGAATACCAGCACATTTTAAATTAACCATGGCAGGGGTAGGAAGGTTCTAAGCAAAAAATAGTTACAAATTAGAGGTGTGTGTGTGTTTAAACCGATTCTGCAGGGCTCTCTGGATTTTAAAAGGGGCAGTAAGTCTTTGGTAACCTATCTGATATGTGATTTTGTCTGTTTTGTAACACTGTGGAGCTCAGCCTCACAGCCATGTGCAGGCGTTGCACTACTGAGTAATACCATAGCCCTTGAACTGTGACTTCTGAAGTTATTTCTGAGAACTCCACAAGTCTTTTCTGGGAGCTTAAGGGAGGTAAAGGCGCATGTACGTATGTGTGTAGTGAACATGAAGTCCAGGGCATAATCTCAGGTGCCATTCCTTAGGCTACCCACTTTTGTTTTTTGATACGGGGTGTCTCACTGGTTTGGAACTCACTTAAAAGACCTTGGGTCTGACAATATGGCTCAGTGGGTAACGGCACTTGCCATACAAGCTTAATGACCTGAATTAGATCCTCAGAACCCACATAAAGATGGTAGGAGGGAACTGACCGCACAGAACTGTCCTCTGACTGCCATTATCACAGAAGGGGGAGGGAAGAGGGAGGGAGAGAAGGGAAGAGGGAGGGGGGATGCACACAGTAGTTGAGATCATTGCTCCTTCCTCTTCCAGAGGATTGGAGTTAAGTTCCCGAGTGTCTCACAATTGCTTCTAACTCCAGCTCAAAAGATCTGACGCCCTCTTCTGGCCTCCAAAGGCACTGGCATACGTATGATATACACCCATATGGACACACACATAAATATAAACAACGAACCTTTAAAGTAATATATATTTTAATTTAATGCATGAGTGTACCTGTCTCTGGAAAATATTTCTTATAGCATTTTACTATAGTTTATATGATACTTGAGTAAGTCAGTTAAAAAGATACAATTTTCACTTCAATTTTAGTATTAATAAAAGGAAATGTGTATGTGCACACAGTATAAACACACTAAGTATATCCATGTGTGCTCATTGAGACCAGAATTCAATACTGGGTGTGCTCTCACTAACTTTTTTACACAAGGTCTCTCACTGACATTGGAGCTCCCCGATTCAGCTAGACTAACCTGCAGCTAGACCCAGGGACCTGCCTCCCGGTGCTGGGATTACAGCAATGCACTGCCACACCTGGAATTTTTTCCTTGGGTGCTAGTGATCAAACTCAGGTCCTCTTGTTAACAAAACATGCCAAGGTACTGTAATGTACAAAGGCCCTATAACAAGAAGTATATATTTGTATTTATGACTGTCATTTCCATCAACAATAAAACAAGGTCAGGAGGTATATCATTCACAATAACCATTCCTCACTGGAAAAAGAAGGACGGCTCTCCAGCCTAACTTCTTTACTCTGTAATATCTGTTCTTATTTAATTTATTATTATTATTATTATTATTATTATTATTATTATTATTATTATTATTATTTGGTTTTTCAAGAGAGGGTTTCTCTGTGTAGCCCTGGCTGCCCTGGAACTCACTCTGTAAACCAGGCTGGCCTCAAACTCAGAAATCTGCCTGCCTCTGTCTCCCAAGTGCTGGGATTAAAGTGGTGGCGTGCACCACCACTGCTCGGCTTATTTAATTCTTAACCAAGACTCCTTAAGCATGCTGGCTTACATTATGGCTTGATGTCTAACTGCTAACTAAATTTTTTAAAATAGCCTCTTAAATTTCTTTTGAAATGTCCCTTTTTATAAAACCACAAATTTTCAGAAGTGAACAAAATAAACCCTTCATTAGACATTTCCTTTCATAGACATATTGTAAGTTGGCCAAAATAACCTTCACATTATATGACAGTAATTTTGCCTGAGCACTAAGATGCACCTCTTCATCATACGTGTGCAGGCTGAGGGGAGGATGTGGAGACAGGGCTTCCACGCTGACCTTGGGCTTGCTCTGTTGTGAAGGATGGATACACAGATAACCTTGCACTCTTCACCTTCCTACCTCTACTTCCCAGGTGCTGGATTACAGGCCTATGCCACCATTCTTAGCTATTATCAGTTTTATCTTTAATTCACAATTCTGATGACCTATCTTTACATGGAAGCACTTGTTTTCCACTCCTGTTGTCAGTTACTATTTCCATCAGTATTTATTATCTTGCTTCTAACTGTTTACTTTTGACAATGGCAAAAGTGACTGTCTCCTGGTTTTCCCCTTTCCTTAGGTATTTATGTAGAAACTACCTTCTCAATGAAGTCCTCCCTGACTATTCTCATCCTCTGTCATTTTACATAGTATCCACTCCTATTCCCACTTACTAATATGCCATATAATGATTGTATACAGGAAACTTATTGTTAACCTTTAGAGTATTGACACAGATCAACTTATATCAAAGGAAAAATTTACACATAACTTTATTTTTGAGACAGAGTCTCATTAAGTGGCCTTGGTTGGCCTTAAACTTTAGTAATTTTAATTTTTAAATATCGTGTGTACGTGTGTTTGTTTGTTTGTGTGTGTATGTGTGTGTATGTATGTGCACACACACACACACAGTGCCCACAGAAGCCATCAAGAGCATCATATCTCCCTGGAGCTGGAGTTATAGGGTATTGCAAGCCATCCACTGTGGATGCTGGGAATCAAACTCAGGTCCTCTCTAAGAGTATATGCTCATAACTGCTTAGCCTCTACTCCAGCCCCAATGTTATATATTTCGATGACTGTCCTCTCTGTGTAGACGGTACAGTAACTTCATGCAAGCAGGCAGGCTTGTCTGAATTTAGATCCTATTATGTAATTTCTTAGGAAACAGAGCTTCCCACTGAACCTGGAGCTAACAAGTTTGCCTAGACCTAGCTAACCCATGAGTCCCAGGGAATCCTCCTGTTCATCTCCCCAAAGACAGAATTACAAGTGTGTTTCACCATAGTTGGCTTTTTTATGTGAGTTGTGGGAATCAAACTAAGATTCTCATGATTTTGCAGCAAACATTTTACCAACTGAGCCATCTTCCTTGTCTACCATATAAACTGTATCTGGCACTAGAATACCAAACATCAGTCTGCTCAGCAGACTCTGGTGTGTGTGGACATGTTTTAGGGAAGATTCTGTATACGTATTTCTATCAGTAGGTTTTGTTGTTACTTAACAATGTTCTAGGTGAACACAGCACTGGATAAGCTATCTCTTAACTATCTGGATGCCCCACAACTAAGGATTTTCTCAAATGTCTCGTTTGATTTGTACGACAACCCTATGAGGTAAGCAATACTGCTCCTTTTTATAAAGTAAATCAGCAGCAGCAAGAGCATCAGTGAATAAATTACAGTCAAAAGCCAATAGCATGATTACCTTTCCACTCTATTCTTGAAGATTTTCTAAAATAGTAGTTCTGAGACTCTATCCTTGTCCGAAAGAGACTTGGCAAACCCAGCCCTACTTCAAAGCATACCTTTAAAACAAAGAAGAAAAGGATCCAACACAGATCCTAAAGGAATTAAGCCTCAGAGGAAATCATAATAAGTCAGTGTCCTGGACAAAATAATGCTTAAAAAAAAAAAAAAGACTATTTGGAGCAGGAAAAGGCCAAGCCAAGCCATAATAAAAAGCTTCCCACTTAATTAATATATTAACAGGCTACACACAGCAGATTTTTAAAGAATGTCATGTTATTTTACTTAAATTTCACAATAAATCTTCCAAGTGATACATATTTTTTCAAAATATAGAAATTCATACCAGAAGAACAATGTTCCAGCAGAAGGCCTGCCACATGGACAGGCCCCCATGGATGTGACTGCTGTCCTTGGTAATGGAGGTAAGAACAAGAGGAGCATCTTCAAGGCTGCGGTGAGTAATACAACTAAGGCAAGTGGATGAAAGGGGGACTGCAGGATACAGGATGGAGACCAACAGAGAACCTTAAATGGAAGGCTGCAGAGTTCTAACTTAGACGACAAGGGTTACTAAAAGTTGTTATGTGGTCTACTTCAAGACAATTACTCTGACAAGGGTCTTAACTGAGGTAATGAAAAAGAAAGAGATGAAAGGAAAAACTGAAGAGAAACTACAGAGAGAGAATTCATAGAATCTGATATAAACTGGCCTAAGTGACACAAAATATGATGTCCTCAGAGATGTCAATCTAAACAGAAGCTTTTAGCTTTCACATAGTAAGAAGATACGACAGTACGTAAACTTCACCATATATTCACATTAATAACAAAAACCAAAGAAGGCTCAAACATACTTAAAAATATATGGTGGGAGCAAGAGCGACGGCTCAGCAGTTAAAAGTGCTTGCTGCTACTGCAGACAGCTGAGTGTGGTTTCTAACAGCCAGATGATGGCTCCCAATCATCCTAACTCTCGTCTAGGGGTTCTGGTGCTCTCTGAGAGTATGAGGTGCACATATAATGCATAAACACACATGCAGACAAAGCTCCCATACACCTAAGATTAAAAAAAAAAATCTTTAAAAAAATTTAAAAAATTTGAGAATATGGACTCAGGTTGATAAGCTTAGATAAAATTAAAATGCCACCTAATTATACATCAGACAATCCTAGCTATGATATGATAATATAAAGTCTTCAAAATTTTCTTCTAATTTTAATTTCAACTTCTGCAACAGAGAGGGCAATTCTAAAACCACAAGTGGTGCTGACAATACAGCAAGTTAAATGAGTGCATTTTAAGACGAACATCTGAGTTTCAAAATAAGCTTTGTACTTTAGAATCTGTTATGTCCTTAGTTTCGACTTCCTGTGTAAAAGAGGTAATACTTAGGACTGCTGTGAGCATCAACTGTGGTAAAGCACTTGGTTTACAATATATAAACCAAAGTACTTAGTAAATCAAAACAAGAACTAGTATTCTTGTTGGGTTAAAGGTTCCTAAAAATTAACATCTACATAAAATTCCCTTATCCAAGTCACTATGTCCTGATCAAAGACAATGCATAATAACTGTTCCTGTTACCTATACTGTGATCATACTAATCACTTCTGACTGAAGCTTAGTCTAGAACAAGAAGTTAGGAAATTCCTGTATATGAAAAGGCTGGTTTCACAAGGTATTGCCAGGAAGTGTCCATAGATTATAGAAGTATGTTACTAAGTGCAGGCAGCAGGATCTTCCTGTGGTTTGCCTTGCTCACTTCTGGTGTCAGTTTTGAATGTGTGCTCGTTTCTAAGGTCCCTACAGGTCCCTGTGCACGGTGAGAAAGCAATCAGAGATTATGGTGTAATCTCTGCTGAGCTAGGCCACTGGTCCCTACAGCAAGGCTCATTAGACAACCTAAAGAGCCTGGAATGGCAAGCAAACAGCTAAAAGACAGATGCTGGTGAGCCTGGAGCCACAAGGACAAGCCTTACATGGGAGGTGACTGTTATCTTTGGTAATGGAACTCTTACCAGCTACTTTTCAAAAGTGAAAAAGCAGCACCTAAAACAAAGTGGATACACATACCCCGCATGTTTATAAAAGGTGTGTACATATTAGGGGAACCACTCAAAACAAGAAAGTGCATTACCAGTGGAGAGATCAGTGGGCGTAGTGGCACACACCTGCAGTTCTAGCACTCTCTAACTAGGCTGAGGGTTTGAGGCCAGCCAGAACTACATAGTGAGATTTCCTGTCAAAAAACAAGGAAGTAGAGAAGAAAGGAAAAAAAGGAAGGGGAAAGAGAGGGATGGAGGCAGGGAGGAGGTGGAACAGAAAAACCAACAAAAGCAAGGTTAGGAAAACAAAAGAATATTTTTATAAATCCCTAGGCTCATTTTTACTGAGTTTGACAACAATCTAACTTTTCTCACTACTCATTAGGCCACTGTTAATTTAGAGAAATCACCATGTCCTGACAACAGAAATGAATTCATGCCAATACACTACTAGACAGGCAACCTGGTGTAGGGAACGGACATGAATCTTGTCAACAAGCCTGCTGAAATCTGGTGCTGCTCAAGAGTCTCTCTGCTGCTCCTTCTTAAAGAACAGCAATCCTCTAATGAAACAAAGCAAATAAAATACTAAGCAAAGTATCCCAGCCCAATACCCAGAAAGCAGCAAATATTCAATAAACACTGCTTCACTTCCCATATATAAGGAGCAAATTTTATATAAATAAGATTGTCCAAATATACAGGCTCAAAATTATTCAGGACCTTTATGTAACATTCCTCTGAAAAGTATTAACTTTCTGAAAAGTCAACATTCTTAACATAAACAACTGATCAAACAAGCAAAGAATATAAGAATCTGTTGAATGTTCTGAGTTTCATTTTCTTTAACCTCAAAATAAAATTATGAGGCTAACACATGCTTCTTTTGAAGAAGACCCAAATTCAGTTCCCAGAATCCATATAGGGTGGCTCCCAACCACCTCTAACTCCCCTAGTTCCTATAGGCACCCGCACTCACATATACACGATTAAATAGAAATCGCTGACATTTCCCAGAAGACATAAAACGAGGGCTGGTGAGATGACTCAGCAGGATCAGGCACTTGCTGCTCATGCTCACCTGAGGTCAACCTGCAGACCCACATGGTGGAACTGGGAGAAGCAACTCTCTACACACACACCTCCCCCCCCGCCACAACCACATACATTTATACACAAACTATTAAGTAGAAATTGAAAACAGAAAATTTGGTATTATCCATTTCAATGTATACTTAAAATGCTACTAAATCAGATTTTGAATATAGTATTCAATCAAAAGTTAAAACTGAGTCTCACAAAGTCTAACACTATCAAATTCATTTGTACATATAGAAAATTTTGATAATGTCTCGAATACATACTATACTATACTCCCTATTGAAAATCAAGTCATTACAGAGAAGACGCATTCCTGTTGCCCATTATTTTGTTTTTTTTTTTTTGTTTTGTTTTTTTGGTTTTTCAAGACAGGGTTTCTCTGTGTAGCCCTGGCTGTCCTGGAACTCACTCTGTAGACCAGGCTGGCCTCGAACTCAGAAATCCACCTGCCTCTGCCTCCCAAGTGCTGGGATTAAAGACGTGCGCCACCACCGCCCGGCCTGTTGCCCATTATTGAAAGAAATCAATACACATGTTTCTAGACATTTTAAATGAAATTAGTCTATTAATTTATAGGGGAAAAACCACACTGTTCCAAGAGTTTAGAAGCATATATTAAGGGGCTGGATTGTCGCTCAGTGATAGGAAACATAATTAGCATTTGTGATGTCCCAGGCTTGATCCTTAGACATCCTAAAAACAGATTATAGGATGGGTGGGTGGATGGACAGATAGATGGATGACAGATAATAAATATACACATCACTCTAACAATCTGCTTTTTTGTAACCCAATAGCACATATCAGGGGTCATTCTAATATAGATGTATTTACTCTGTTTCACTGCTATAGAATACATTTATGAACAAGCCACTGTAACCACTTTCCTGTTAATAGGACCTCAGTTGTTCCTTTTTAAAAAACAAACAGGGTCAAGGAAAAGTATCTTTGTGCCTGCAGGATGAGAGAGCAGAAGTAAAAATGTAAGAAAAATACATCTAAATTTTAATAGATACTACCAAAATGCTCTAACATGGTTTTATAAATGTAAAATCACAATGAAAGAACAAACAGTATCTGTTTCCTTAAGCTCTCATTAAATATTGAAATATGCCAGGTTTCCAATTTTTAAACGTTGAGGTATTTACACTTTTATTTCTCTGATTCATTCCTGTTCAATTTCACCAGCATTTTCATATATTTACTAGATAATTTATTTTCTTCTGTGGAGTGCCTTTGCATATATTTTTCTATTGGCATCTTTAAAAATCTGTATGAAGCCCAGACACGGTAGTGCACACCTGTACTTCCAGCATACTCGGCAACTGCAAGAGTCAAGAGTATCATCACAAATTCAAGGTCAGCCTGGGCTACATAGAAAGAGTTCACATTTAAAATAATATATAGCGGCCAGGCAGCGGCGGTGGTGGCCATACCTTTAATCTGAGCACTTGGGAGGCAGAGGCAGGTGGATCTCTGAGTTTGAGGTCAGCCTGGTCTACAGAGTGAGTTCCGGGGCAGTCAGAGCTACACAGAGAAACCCCTCCTCCAAAAACAAACATACATACACACACACACACACACACACACACACACACACACACACACACCGGCCTACAGCTTGGTTGCAAATACAGCTTGACAGTAGAGTACAAATAAGACCCTGAATTTTCTCTCCAGTACCACACATCCACACTCACACCCACACCCTACACATATACGTGATAAAAGGGCTATTTACTGTGGCAATGTTTGTTATTGCAAAGACAAGAGACAACTTAAATTGCAATCAATAGGTGACTGGTTACCTAAAATGCAATACATCTAGATGAGATGAGATATTATACATGTATGAATATATTATTTTTAAGTGAGGATATGAAAAATCTTTAAGTTATATTTAAAAAGCTGCAGAACACTGCATATTTTGCTTCTGTTTCTCTGAAGAGGAAAAGCTACAATACACAAGCAATTGTTTGTAAATGCTTAAACTACCTCTAAAAAGAAACAGACTAAGCTGGTAGACCCTCAAAATGATGACTCTAGAGTCTGAGTATCAGAACTTTTTAAGTACACAAGAGACACTGAGGACTGCAAAGAGTTAAGGCGGAGTTTGACACAAGTGAGTAAGGATCCAGATTAGTTTCCACAGAGCTCCTAGCACTGCTAGTCCTAATCACCTCACTCAGTCCTCAGCAGGGACACATGAGCATGTGCACAAAACCCAACGAAATCCCACCACTCTAGAAACCATCGGGATGTAGAGCAGTCTTCCTATCTTCAGTGTCGCGTATTTTAAACATTAGATCAATAGCACTCTGGAAAAACAGTGCACTGTGTCTACAAGTCATTAACATGTGACACCTGGGTCCCTTAGTCTTCAGGTACACATGAACAGAACAAGAGAGTTCTTTTCCTTCCAGTTCTAAAGCTTTATAACTCTCTACACAGAGAATAAGTGAAAGCTACTGCTTTTTTTGTTTTGTTTTGTTTTGTTTTGTTTTTTCGAGACAGGATTTCTCTGTGTAGCCCTGGCTGTCCTGGAACTCACTCTGTAGACCAGGTTGGCCTCGAACTCAGAAACCCGCCTGCCTCTGCCTCCCAAGTGCTGGGATTAAAGACGTGCGCCACCACTGCCCGGCTGAAAGCTACTGCTTAGTATACATTTTAGAATGAAACACTGAGTGAAGAAGACTTTCTCATCCCACTTACAGCTTAGGCCTACTTTATAGTGCTGGGGATTGGTATGCCCTAACAGAAACTCAAATATGTATTACATACTACTACTGAATTAACTACTGGCCACAGGAAAATGTTTAAGATTCAAACAGCCTTAATAAATCTTAGGCAAATTTCTTAAAAGTGCTGCATTAAATACAAAACAGGTATATTAAACAAATTCAAGTGTTAAAGCAAAGGTCTCTGATGTATTATCTTAGCAAACTGTACACTTCATAAAGTAACTATGAAATAACTAGAGGTAAGTTTGCTGAAGGACACATCCGAATCCTCGTTTTTTAGGTAAAGAAGTAGGGGCTCCTCAATCTGCAACAGTCAGCCTATCATTAACAGCACTATTAGAAACCACACTCAACAGTAACAACTTTTTTTTTTGGTAGGGGTGGCAATCAAGACTCTGTTTCTCTGTGTAACCCTAGCTGTACTAGAACTTGATTTGTAGACCAGGCTGGCCATGAACTCAAGAGATCTGCCTGCCTCTGCCTCCCAAGTGCTGGGATTAAAGGCCTATGTCAGCATCACCTGGGCATATTGGATATAACTTTATGGTGGGTCAGTTTTGGGGCTAGGGGGAGAGATCAATCAGTAAGGCAGTTGCCTCAAACATGAGGACTTGAGTTTAATCCCTGGAACCCAGGCAAAAATGTTGGGCGTGAGGGGTCATGTATGTAACCCAGCACAGAGATGACAGAGACAGAGGGATCTGCGGAGTTTGTTGGCCAGCCAGTCTAAACTAATTAGTAGGGCTCCAAGCCATAAGAGAGGTGGATAGTGTTCCTGAGGACAATGTCTGAGATTATCCTCTGGCATCTACATGCACATATACACATGTGTATGTGTACCTACACACACCACACACACACACACACACACACACACACACAGAAAGAAGCCAATTTAGCTAGAGATTTTTGGTGATTAACACATTACACAAAATTAGATGTCATAAAAATTTAACACACAGAAATGTTCCGTAATTTAATAATACATGACTATACAACAAGACTCTTACCAGTTCTTAAAGGGGTATAAAATATATCAGCAGGCAAAACACATAATCTGATATTATTAAATAATTTCCTAAAGCACATTAACACGGAAATAGGATTAGGGTTTATAATTAAAGAATGAAAGTGATGGTTTTATTCTATCTACATTACTTCCAGTCACTTCAGGACTATTCAAAGAGTTCTCAGTTACAAAAACTCTGAGCTCCCTCAGGTTTATTCCTGCCCTCCACAGAGCAAATGATTAGCTGAGTGCTCTGTGAACTTTTACAAAGATCCCTTTTTCCTCAGTTTCTATCCATCTCAAAGATGGATTCTTCTTCTGTCCGAAATAACTCATCATCTCATTTCAAATTTCTGACAATAATGAATTAGCATGAGTAAACCCTTTTAAATCCCTCTACTAAGTATTCATCATCTCATTTCAAAAATCTGATAATAATGAATTATTAGCATGAATAATCCCTTTTAAATCTCTTCCTCTCAACTCTCGGGTAGTCATTAAAATGTCTTGATTTACATCTTACTACCAAAACATTTAAACCTGCCATCTCAAATAAAAACACTTCTGGGCAAAGTTTGAGTTTAGAATTTTCTTTTCCAAGCTTCAGGACCAATTAGTAACAAAACTCATGAGCATAGTCAGGCAATAATTAATATTCTAATTAATAAACCAGCATTTAGAAAAATGTAATCCTTTTCCTAAGGAGGCAACTTTGGCCTCCGTTCAAACCTAAGATTAGTGGACATTACAATTTTCCAAGAAAAAGAATAAAGAACTTCCTAAGAGATCCATAAGTCTCCCTTTAATAAAGCTAGCACTGCTAATCTGTTCAGCAATGTGGAAATCCTTTCTTATCCAGATACCCAGTACTCTAAAGTATCCTCAATATAACAGTGAGAGACAGGGTATTTTCTAAAGGCTTGCTGTGATCTAGCAAGACTGTTAAAAACAAACAAACAAACACCACCACCAACAACAACAAATATTAAAAACAAGAATGAATTTTAAAATTAATACAACAGGAGACATATAAAAATGATTTTTATAATAAGAAAATGGCCATGAATTATGATTTTTTTTTTAAGCATCAAAGCTGAATGGTTAGAAATGAGGGTAAATTTGGCTCAAAGAAGACTTGAGTCACATGGAGCAAGCTTTGGAAGGATATGTGGCTCTCTGATATAAATAAGGGGAGAGGGACACAGTCTCAGGCAGAGGCAACAACATGACAAAACATCTGGTGACTAGTCCACTAGTCCACTCTAAAGATGAGAAAGATAGAAATACCCCCAAGCTCAAGGGTAAAGGAGCTGCCTAAAGTCACAGGAATATTACCTAACCAAGTATAAAGCAGAACACCGGCTTGCTGCCTTCAATCGGCTTTGTACACCAGGAAATGCTAGTGCATGTTGGACAAGAGCATCAGATAAGGCTTATCTCCTACTTCATTCCTTCCTAAGAGATGGCCCATGGCTGACCCAGATTTTTTTCAGGGGACTTGGGGTATGTGTGAAGGTACTGACTGCACCAGGCCCCCAAGCTTAAGTACTTAACCTATCTACTTTGTCAAACTGCCTGAAGTCATTCTTGGTCTGAGAATATCAAAACCCTAAGTGAGTTCTTGGGTCACATCATTGTCCCACAGATCTCACTGTACAATATATCAAAACACTTCCCTCAAGTCTCCGAAAGCTGGTGCCTTTACAGCGTCGTATCCCTGAGAGAAAAGCCTTGTAAGGTAGAGTAGAACCTTTCAAAACGTTAACAATTGACTTAATTAGACATGGGGGTAACCAAGAAGGAGGTCACATCAAGCCTGAAAATATATATAAAGAAGAAAATCTAAAACTTTTCATTCACCTGGATACAGAGTGCAACTGGGGAGTGTACACAAACTACCTTTAGGTATGCTACTTACATCAAAGTAGTTCAGACCAAAAATATTCCTAATTTTGTTTACTAAAGGCTCAGATGACAGTTCTAAGATATCTAATAATGTTGCCTCTTGAATACAGTTAAGGAGGCTGGCCATTCAAAATATTCAGGATTTTTAGGACACTAAAATGTCCCAAGAAACTAGGCATTAATCAGTCTATAACCCAAAATACTGTTTGCAATAACAGATTTCCTTAAACTGGTTGTGGTTATGTGAAAGCAGCTATAAGATGGTCCCCCCCCCCTCTCTCTGTGTGTGTGTGTGTGTGTGTGTGTGTACTTGTTAGTGTACTAACTGTGTGCACATGTGCATGCCCATGGGTATGGGTGCCTGAGACCAACATCTGGTGTTCTGATCACTCTCTCTCTTCACCTTTATTGAGACAAGGTTTCTCTATGAACCAGAAACTCTTCTCAACCAGGGTGGCCCAGTCAATGAGTTTCAGGGATCTGCCTGTCCACACACTCCCCTAGTGCCGGGGTTAAAGGAATGTGCTGTGACCCCTCCTCCCTCACCCATGCCTTTTTACATGGGTTCTGGTGATCTGAAGCAGATCCTTATGCTTGCTTAGCAGACACTTTACCAACTGAGCCATCTTCCCACCCCCAGTTTTTAGATCTGTCAACTTGATACTATATATACACCTTGTGAAATCTACGGGACACAAACAAATTAGAAATCAAACACTGAAGGGTGTGGACCATTATCTGCCTCTAGAATGCCAACAATATACACATCAATCCATCCTCACTTTCCTCTGGGATGTTTCCTCTCAGGTGGATTTTTCAGGTGTCTGTGGATCAGATCAGAGGCCCCCAAAGAGCAGTTTTGAATTTGACAGCACATCTCCAGGCCAACGGGGAACTACCAGGTTCTCCCCATGGTGTCTTGGTGTGGTAAGAAAGGAATGGTGACGTCAGCATCCCTGAACTGCTTAGAATCCTCACTGTCAAACTGCCATCATCCTTCCCATTTCTGTGACCTCAGCACCTGCTAACGTTTCTGCCACTTCTCAGCCCTCACCTTACAAAGCCCATGTGTCAGTTTCAGGAAACGGAGAGCATTTCCTTACAAGGATCCAGAGCTCAGCCACCTAGATTATAGCAGCTAAAAGAAGGGCTGAGAAATAGGAGGGGTATTCTTCTTGATTTAAATATGTTTCCTTATGAAACACTCACAACATGACCTGAGCTATAAGATGAGCATTTAAAAACTAAAGTGCCTAGGGTGGAAACAAGTGTAATACTTTAGCCCTGGTTAAACTAAAAATATTCCCAGGAAATTAATGGTCAATTTCTGGGCAGTGGGATTGCCTAAACCACAGAAACCAAGTTGTGGTTTTTTTTTTTTTTTTTTAATATGCAGATCTGAATTTCACTTGGAGTGATATTTTTACCAAACTGTTCACAGAACCTTTGCTATGGATCAGGTCAAAGCAGAAAGTAACTAACTCCTAGAAACAGCCCAACACTAAATCTCAACTCCAACAGTGAATGTTGTCACCCCACAACACAATCTGCTTTTATAGATTAGTAAGGCTTCAACAGACGGTGTCTAGCATCAATTCACAGAAAAATATAAAGTAGTAAAAATTTGGAAAACCAGATTAGTAGAGGGAGAAAATTCTACTTCATTTGGCTTTTCCCAAACATTACACACACACAAATATTAAGTGTAAGAAAGCTAAACTGTGAAAAGTTTACACCCTAAGAAAGTAACTTAAAATACTGGGAACTTAGACTCACAAAATAATCATTGCTCTGGAATAACTTTCCAAGTTTTAATACTTAAAGTGTCTGAATTAGGAGTCCCAGGACGACATCAGAGAGTTTAAAAGTAACATTTAACATGCTCACTCCTGGGGTTTTAATAAAATTCCAAATCCTTGAAGGGGAGTAACATCAAAAACTGAAGTGGGAAAATCCAAAAGAAGCAAATAGCATCAAGATTTAAGAAGGAACGTTTATATTCTGCTGAAGAAAGAGCAGTATCAGCCATTCTTACACAATTGAATTTTTAACATATAAAGTATCTCCTTCAGCCAGGAATTATTTGGGAGACTGATTCCATTCTGAGGATAAAATAATCTCAGTTGAAAAAGGTTTTCAACAAAACAACAATAAACTCTACTGATTCGTCAGACAGAGAAAAGGGGTCGTCTAAATAAGTTGGGGGAAGTCAATCTAATGTTAAAGGATGGTCTTAAAGACTAAGGATAGCAATGACAATCAAACTGGCCTGTCTCTGAGTAAGATTCTATAGTCACCGGTACCGGTTCTCACAAGAGTCACAAATGCACGGGAAAGAATTAAGTGGGTTGAGTGCGGACTGGATGACTGTGTTTTGAGACCTGCTCACAGGAAGCCACTACATCCTGCCCGAAGTCCCTGTCAGTCACGCCGTCTCTCGATTCAAGTCCCCGCCGCAGCAAGGTGGGGCGGACACAGGTGTCCCGCCCAAGCCTCTCGGGCGCCCCGTTCGCCCGCGCGCCCTGCCCGGCCGCCGGCTCCCACAGCCCCCAGAGCCCGCCTCAACCTCGCACCGGCTTTAGAACCCCAGGGAGCTCACACCCCCTCCTCAGCCCGCCGCCCGGCCCGGCCCGGCCCCGCCCCAGCCGGCCTCCCTCCTCCAGCCGCGCCTCCCTTGTAATTACCACGGGGCTCCCACCTCGGGCCGCTCCCGTCGTCCGCGGCCGCCCGCAGGCCTGCGTCGGAGGGAGGCCGGAAACTCCGCGCGCCCCCGGCCGCGCCCCGGGCTCCCGCGTCCAGGCCGCGCTCCAGGCAGCGCCTCTCACGCCGGTCCGCGCGTGCAGGTCCCTACCCCGCTCGCCCCGAAGGGAGCCCCGACCCGCACCGGGCAGTCGGTCGACGCGGCGCCTCCCCCAACACACCCCCATCCAGTCTCACCAGTCCCGGGCGACCGCCAGTGCCGCCACCCCCGCGCGTGCCCGCCGCCCACCCTCCGCCGCCCCGCCGCCCCGGGGTCCCCTCAGCCCCGGCCCCGCTTACAGATCCTGCCGCGCAGGCTCTGCAGCACTCGGACCTCACGACTGTCCTCGTCTCCCGTCTCGGGTTCTGCGGTGCCCGTGACGGCCGGCGCCTCGGGAGAAGCCGCCGCAGCAGGCGCTGCCGCCGCCATGGTGCCGCCCGGCCCCTACCGCAGCCCTACCGCCTGCGTAGCCCGGCAAGGCGGAGCCGGAGCGAGGCCTAGGCCGGATCGAGCCTCTCTCTCTAGCCCCGCCTCGGCCTCGGGCTGGTTCGCCACGCCCCTCGCGCCGTGCCCGCCCTGCATCCGCCTCGCCCAGCCTCCCTGCGACCCAGCTCTGGCTCTCCTCTCTGGGCAAGTGAGCCACTCTGAAACCCCCACGGGGAGGAAAACCCTGGCCCTGCTGTGATCCCCAGAATCCTGGGAATTGGCCGAACGGACCTCCAGGTCCCCTGATGCTCAAGGAAAACAGGAGTCCCCAGTCAGAACGACTCCAGGTTCAAAGAAAAAGTTTGGCATTTTGGCAAACATTAGGAGATGTATTCGAGACTCTTCCAACAGTGTCTAGATGCTCCCGCACGTGGGGACAAACCACTCATGCAACCTTTGCTCTGGAAACATTGCTCTGCAAAAAGTTGGGTCAAGAAAAGGACCACAGACTCCGTCCAATCCTGTCTGAGACCCACAGAAATTCTGAATTTATCACCAGTTGTGTATTTCAGAACAGTGACCTCTTTCTCACTCCCACAAGCAGGCTTTTTAGAAAGTAGATTGGCCCTGAGAAGTTTGTAAATCTTCAACTAGTTGTTGCCACCATCTTAAGGGAACTATTCACAGTGAGTAAACTGTGTGAATAATACCCTGGTATGTGATGAGAGGGATGATTTCCTGGTCCTGAGGTTAACTGCGCTGCCCTAAGAAGGAAGAAACTGATTTAATAGAGCAGGGTTGTTCTTTGCCAGGTATCTACTGGAGTCAACCAGTCGAGGAATGTTTTTTAAGGGTCAAACATAGAGGGATAGCCTTAGGGCAAAAGGTGCCTAGACTTTGAGCACCTCAATCTGGAAGGGCACACAGATAAAATTGAGGTGTGGAAATAGGGAGTGAAGGAGAGCCTTCCTGCGAATGAACCTTCCTGGGAAGAGTGAATGGAAGACAAGCAAGCCCAGAAGCCACTTGTGCAAAGCCCAGGCAGACAGAGTGGCCTAAGCTTCCTAGGTGTCTTAGGCTACAGAGCAATACTTCTAATCCAGCTTGTGATTCGTCATGATGCCCCTTTCCCTGTAACTTGCAGCCTTAGAGAAAGTGAGCACACCTCCTCTTTCAGGCATTTTTGATGTCGTTTCAAGTAATATTCCAAATTTTATTTTCCCCTCTTTCCAATTCAGAGCTCACCACAGGCTAGAGACTTTTTCTATTTTAAAACTTTTAATGCTTTATTGGTGTGTCTTACTTATACACAGTCATGCTGTGATACCATTTCATACACGTGTATCGTGTAGTTATCATATCCACTTGATCAATATCCTCTCCATCATCTTCCACTTCCTGTCTTCCCAGCTAGCTTTCTTCCACTCTGATCCACCGGAAGGTCAGTGGACGACTGTTGGGAGATGGTTCTCCTTCCTCCATGGGTTTTCTAGAGCTTAACTCAGCCATATGGTTTGGTCTTAAGAACCTTTAATCACTGAGTCATCACACCAGCAAGACTTTTTTTTAGTTCAATGAGTTTGTAAGAGTTGTTTCCAGAAGCATGGGTGAGCAACTAGTTACAGGAGCACAGGAAACTTATCAGTGACTGTACTACAGAAGACAATGTCTCTTCCGGTTACCATTAACTGCCAAAAATCCTTGAAGATCCCTTTCCACCCTACAACAGGATGCTGACAGCCCAGTCTTGCACAGATCAGTACAGATAACCACAGCTGCTATCAGGTAAAGAGTATAATGACTGGAAAGATGGCTGAGGCGTTGGTTTAGAGCATTTACGCCTCTTAAAGAGGAGTTCCCAGCACCCAAGAGGTAGCTCACAGTGGTCTGTAACTCTAATTCCAGGGGATCCTACTCCTTCTGACCTTCCGGGACACTAAGCACCCATATGGTATATATACATGCATGTAAACACTCATACACATAAGAATAGAAATATCTTTGTAAAACGAATGTGACAGCCATGTCCTGTCATGTCATGCCAAGAAAATTCCACCACAGTCCACTCTATCCTCTGACTCTTAACGTTCTTTCTGCCATCTTTTCCTCAATGTTTCCTGAGCCTCGGAGGAGGTGATATACAGGCCTTACTTAAGACTGAGCACCCAGCAGTTTCTTATCCTCAGTGACTAGTTATGAGTCTCTGCATTTAATACTGCCCACGAGGCAACTTCTCTAAGCAAACATGACACCCTCACCAATCCGTGTACACAAGCACAATTATTGGGAAGCAATTTGGTGCACACATCACATCTGTTTAGCAAAACAACATCTGTAGCTTCCCTACTAGGGCTGTGACTTCCCCGGCCATAGGCTTTTAAACAGGTTTATAGTACCAGATGTGAATTCCCTCTAAAGGAGCAGGCTTTAGTTACAGTCTGGAAGTGGTTGGTAGCGCCCATAGCAGACTTCGCACTAGTGCATCAGTAGGTACACTTTGCCTGGCAGGTCAGGAACCCCAACTGAGTAAGATTACTGATGACAGTTCTCTCTCAGCAGCCTGCACAGCACCTTCTGGCACTATGAGGGGTAGCTAGCTGGGAGGAAGCTTCCCCCTGTCTCACCTTGATTTCTGTATGTTCTGTGGTCTCTTCAGCTTCGAAAGTCTAGCTCTGGTGGGCAACCAACCACAGTGGTGATTGCCTATATTGTTTGGAAGCCTGATGGGTCTATCTGACCAACAACAGCTCATGGGGAGATGGCCTACTCCCAGCACAGGGTTTGCATTTAATGACCTATGGCTTCTCAGAGCAAGTTTTATCTACTTACACAGAATACCTGCATCAAACTCCTTTTACTTAATTCATTTTTTTAAATTATCAAATCAAGTATCTGGTTTGCTTGTGGCTTTCTCATAATCCTTAATTTCAGTTGGCCCTTCCCTCCTCCACTCTCCCTCATCTGGAGACTGATTTTCCTATACCTTTTTGTCACAGTGTCTCCTGTTGTCACATCTCTCTGACGGATAAAACCTCTTTTTCTTTCCATTTTGTCATGGCACTTCTTTAAAACCAAAAACAAGACTTCATCTGAAGAGTGTCCATATTTCAATTTTTTTCAAAGACATGGCTTTTTAGATCATCTACGGAACCTGATCCTATCATTTTACATCTGTGATGTTTGGGAGTGATATTCAAATTTTGTAAAAGTACTCTTCCCCCCAGGGGGTGAGAGAAATAGCTCAGTGGTTAAACTGGCTGTTCTTCAGGAGAGTTCAATTCCCAGCACCCACACGGCTGCTCATAACCATCTATGATAGGATCTGATGCCCTCTTCTGATGTGCAGACATACATACAGACACAGTATCCACATACATAAGATATAAAATAAATACATGTTTAAAAATGTTTTCTTAAAATGTATTCTCTGGGAACTTCACACACACACACACACACACACACACACACACACACACACACACTATATTTTGATCCTATTCACCCCCTTATTCTTCTCCCACTCCTACTGAGATTCTTTTCTCCTCCAAAAGTCCTCATCCTTGTGTGTGTGTGTGTGTGTGTGTGTATGCAGAGGGGGAGAATTGTCTGTGACTCTGTGTGTGTGTGTGTGCGCGCGCGCGCACATGCACAAGTGCCCAAGCGTGCCATAGAGTCTAATTAGGACTGTGGATCAAGGCTTATTTACTGGAGTAATTTAACAGTGGCTGCACCCCTGAAGAAAATGATTCCTCTTGCCCCAGCAGCCATTCATTAACTGCTTATATAGCTCCTCGGAGAGGGGAGGGTGCTTGTGAGCTCCTCCCCCACCAGTGCTGGAATGCTGACCTGGTTTAATCTTGTGTAGGTAAGCACAGCTGCTTGGAGTTCATGAGCACAAAGGCCGGGTCAAGTCCAGAAGGCAGCATTTCACAGCTCTCCTCCCCATCCTCGGGCTCTTACGGTCTTCCTGCCCCATCCCTCCCTGATGTCCTCTGGACCTCAGAGGTGGTTGAGTTGGTATGACTGTCTCATCTAGGGCTGAGCATTCCTCAGTCCCAGATTCTCAGCTCTTTGGCTAGGTGTGAATTTCTACATCCATCTCTGGCCACCGCAAAAGGAGGTTACTGACTAACGTCTAAGAGCAGCGCTAACCTATGGGTTTAAACATCTACGTGTGCTTCTCTGATGGAGAATGGAAGCGTTACACTGGTTTTTCCTTCTCTGAAGGAATATCGTTAGTATTAAATAATTGTTGAGAACGTGTCTGTGACATATCTCGTAGTTCAGTAAATGTCACGTCATGCTCTCGATGCGAATGCTTGTGATAAGTCTGCCACCCCTTCTCGTTTCCCTTCTGCACCAATTAGTATTAATCTAAAGCAAAAATCCAGGAAGCTTGTTTGCTTTGTGGAAAGCAAACCTAAACAACAACATCACCAGCAACAACAATAAAGACCCTATGAATGGCTTCATTCATTGTATTTATCGCCAAGTATGCGTGTAGTGCAGGCCGTGAAGCATGTTAAAGATGACTAATGAATGAAGGTCACATTCCTCAGCCAGGTGTTCAGGGTTTAGCGCTGACCCAGCCCACCTCGAACCCTTCCTACCTCAGTCACTTTGAGCCACTTTCCCCAACAGCCTGTTAATCCCAGCAGTTAGGGGGCAGTTGCAGGCCAATGTCTGTGAGTTCAAGACCAGCCTGGTCTATACATCAGCTTCCATTCCAGCCAGGGTTACCCTGTCTCAAAAAAAAAAAAAAAAAAAAAAAAAAGCCTGGCCCAGGGTTGCCTCATCTTCCTCGCCTTTCTCTCCAGGGCGGTAGTTCTCACGTGAGCCATTGTATAGTGACAATTACCTTCTACTGGATAGTATATGAAACCCTCCCAGCACAAGGAAAGAGTAATGAAGGGGCGGTTGATTAGGGTTTATCTCCTGCACTCAGTGTTCTTTAAGGATCTCAGTGTGTTCAACACATGAATGAGCGATGTATTAACTCACTTCCTCTGTTCTGCAGACTTAGAGCTTCCCTGTTTTGAAATTTCTCACTTGTAATGTGTTATCGTAGTTGTCCAAATGGCAGGCATCTGTCTTGAAAACTTTAGTGACATCCTCCAGGTAGACATCCAAAGCTAGCTTTTTTGTTTTTTTTCCTTTGAAAAATTACCGGTGCTTATACCAGATTCTTCTGATTTCCCTTTTTTTTCATGAACTCTGTTACAAAATTATTACTAAAGCTATAAAACAATTTTACTTGAAGCAACATTAATGTTTCCATCCAGGACATCTTCCTGTAGCAGAGTTCAAAGTCACCACATTGCTCCACTAAGACATCCAAGCTCCCTTTCTTTTTCATTGGAACTCACTTTTTTTTTTTCTTTTTTTGAGACAGGGTTTCTCTGTGTAGCCCTGGCTGTCCTGGAACTCACTCTGTAGACCAGGCTGGCCTCGAACTCAGAAATCCGCCTGCCTCTGCCTCCCAAGTGCTGGGATCGGAAGTCACTTTCTGAATGAGCACTTTAGAAATGATTTTTTTTTCTCAACTGGTGCTGAAGAAATCTTTACTAGTCATTTTTTCCTTAATATCAATCATTCAGGAAATCGAGTTTTACAGACTGAGTTCTGCACCCGAGCTGCAAGACTACTTTTGTGTCTCGTTTTATCTATGGCTCGTGCGCTGGGTTTTGAATTCGCCTCGAGTTCCTCTCCTCGCTGTGTTTGGTAACAGGAACAATATTGCAGCAGACACAATCTTACAGTTCACTTCCTTCCCCATATTATTAATGAATGTGTTTAAAACCTATCTCTCCCCACCTCTTCTCTGTTCTGATGAGCAGTCATTCACTGCTTTGGCTTTTCCGATTTCTTAGCCAGTTTTAAGCCCATTCATTTGTTTGAAACCACAAGTCGGCTCATCCATGGTGGGTTATGTAGGAAAATCAGCGTTTCTGTTAATGAAATGAATACATCCTGATGCTAGAAACTGTTTCTAAAGCTGGTCAGTTCCAGCCTATTTCTGAATCACCCACAAGCCGGTAACTGACCTATGAGAGCTATCTCTTGGCCCTAAGTTTTTAAATTTTATTATTTTTTAATATTTATTTTAATTTAAAGGATTTTTATGTGTTTATCGGGTGTTTTGCTTGTGCGCATGTGTGTGTGTGTGTGTGTGTGTGTGTGGTGTGTATGTGTGTGTGTG
>JANHMN010000020.1:12804884-12863352 GCA_030674055.1 Rhabdomys pumilio | reverse complement strand
CTTCAGTCTCTTGCCAGTTGTTGCTTTTTTTTTTTTTTTTTTTTGTTGTTTTTTTGTTTTTTGAGACAGGGTTTCTCTGTATAGCCCTGGCTGTCCTGGAACTCACTCTGTAGACCAGGCTGGCCTCAAACTCAGAAATCTGCCTGCCTCTGCCTCCCAAGTGCTGGGATTAAAGGCGTGCGCCACCACCGCCTGGCCCAGTTGTTGATTTCTAGGAGGGTCCATGGGGTTACCATTGGCATCTTGGGGGTTGGTTGTATGATGTGGGGGAGGATGGAGTGGTTATGGTCTTCCTTCTGTCATATAATGGGATGCTCACTCCTTTGTGATACCTGCTAAGAGAAGGTCAAGACCCAAGCCAAGAGCATCATGTTTCAGGACCTATGGGGCAAAGAATGGTCACTCTTGGATTTCTAGGTCCAAAGTAGCACTGTGTGGGCTGAAAGACTTATAAAATCAGTTCTCAGCTTTGGGGTTTCCCCTCTTTCACCATCAAGACTACACTAGTCTACGATGCCAGACTACATGTGTGATCTTTGTGTCAAGCTTAAAGCAATGAACATTCCCAAACATCTCCCTTAAGTGTTCCAGGCTCCTTGGCAACTTGTGCTGGTTCAACGCAACGACTCAGGGAGACTTGAGAGGAAGTCTGCTTTGATCTTCTGAAAGGCTTTGTGTTCTCCATTAGGAAGGATACTTAAGACTGTCACCATAGCCCCACTGTCTCCTTTTTTTTTTTGAGACAGGGTTTCTCTGTGTAGTCCTGGCTGTCCTGGAACTCACTCTATAGACCAGGCTGGCCTCGAACTCAGAAATCCGCCTGCCTCTGCCTCCCAAGTGTTGGAATTAAAGGCGTGCACTGCCACCGCCACCACCACCATCCGGCCTTCTCCTTTTGTTAAAGGAGATCCCTGAAAATTCAGCAGCCGTCTTGTGATCACAACAAAAGCTTAAAAGTGCCCTGTTTCTGAAACCCTGAGTTTCTATGGCAGCTGTGAACTGCATTCATTCCTCCAGTCTTTTGACAGAGCAAGGGGAGGGGCAGGGGGAGGGGCAGGGGGAGAATAAGACTCTCCCTGTCTAAGCCACCATCTGTCAGTTATTGAAGCACAAAGCAACTCCTCTTGGTTGCACCTTTGACTTTTGCACATTATGTGCTGGTGCTGTTCCTCCATCTCATAAGGGCCAAGTTGCTCATAGACAAGTCACCTGATGGACAACGGTCTGAAGTCAGCGAGGGGTGGACTTGCCTGCTGTTTGTTGTTACCGAGGAAACAAGGTAGTCTCCCCCAAGGGCAGTGGAGATTTTGAGAGCCTTGGTGCTAGGACCAAGCCTGCTGGCAAGTGCCTCTGGCCATGTGCTCTGCCTCTGGACACTTGACTTGATATGTATGTCCCTCTAGAGAAATGTAGGGGTGATGAGGTGATGATATTAATTTCCAAAACATAGGACCACCTTTCCGAGAAAAGACAAGGGTGTATAGCCAGAATCGAAATAGAAGTTTGGATAAATTTGTAGCCTATTGGAATAATTGAACCAGTGATCATCCAAAATTTTAAGCGTTTCTAGTTTGTTTTGTTGTTTTTACAGCTATATAGTATAGATTCCTAAGACTGAAGACTGGGATATCTTCACAAGAGACAGAGAGGGCTGATGGGAATCCAGCCAGGGAGATTATAATAAAAATTTGAAATTAGCTATCAATCATTCACTAACACTTTCTACCGATAGTCCTTCTTGGTGATTACATCCCTGCAACGGAGCACAACAAAGCTCTTAGTCCCTGTGTGGAGGCGCTGGGAAAGAGTTAGGTTCTGGGACTTCACTTTGGGGAGCAAAGGATGCGGAGAAGCCATAACTGCCCGTCGTGATCACGTCTTAACCATGACAGCTGTTCCTCCCGGTGTTTGTTTTATACTGTGGAAAGCCAGGGAGATGGTCAGCACTGTTTGGATCCCCAGAGCCCAAGAAAATGCTAGGCAGCCATGGCAGCCTTCCTATAATTTATAATTTCAGCTCTGGGTAGGTGGAAGGCTGAGGTAGGGTATCCCTTGAGCAAGCTGACTAGTTAGACTCGTGGAAATGGAATAACGTGAGAGGAGTTGAGGGAGACTCCTGAGACAAGCCTTGGGCCTTTATATGTACACGCACACACAACACGCATACACACGTGTATAGACATGCAAAAAGATATTCTGTAACTTTCTTTATTCAGAGCTCTTTTTCCCTACAGGGTCTTAGATTTTTTTAGATTTTTCTTTTCTTTGTTTGTTTTTCAAAACAGGGCTTCTCTGTCTGTCCTGGACCTTGCTTTGTAGACCAGGCTGGCCTCAAACTCAGAGATCCTCCTGCCTCTATCTCCCAAGTGCTGGGATTAAAGGTGTGTACCACCACGCCCAGCTAGGTTTTGGAATTCTTAAACAGGAATTCTTCCACTTTAATGGTTTTTACAAAACCAGTTTCTATTCAGATTACCGGATAAGAAGTGATATGAAGGCCTAGTGAGATGGCCCAGAAGGTAAAGGCACCTGCCATCAAGCCTGACAGGAATTTGAGTTCCAGGACCCACCTGGGTAGAAGGAGAGAAACTACTCCCCAAACTGGGACTGTGTGCTCTCCCCCATTCCACCCCCACCTCCTGTGCTTTCCTCTCATGCATACACACAACAACAACAAAATAAAATATAATAAACATTAAAAAAAGGAATATCATAAATGTGAAGGAATGTTTAAAAGGAGAAAAGCCATCTTTTACTTTTTGTCTCTAGAACGGGATGACATAAGGGAACAAGCATTTCCTGGTCATGTTTCTACCTGGGCCACCTTGCTGTGAAGGGCTGTCCTGCATATTGGAAAGTGCTTAGTGGTGCCCTGGCCTCTGTCCATATGACACTCACGTATCTCAGTTGTAACAACTAAAAATGTCTGCAGGGGCTGGAGAGGTGGTCCAGTTGTCACACACATACTGGAATCTCAGCACTCCAAAGGCACACGGAGGAGGGACGGAAGTTCAAAATCCTCATCGGCTAAATCATGAGTTTGGAGCCAGTCTGGGATACATCAGACCCTGTCTCAAATGTCCTCTGGGAGATAAAATAGCACCCCCAGTTGGGAATCTTTGCTCTATATTAGCCATTTTGTATACAGCATCAGGGTCACTATGGTCATCCTCCTGTAAGGCTGAGAGCTCTGTTCACTGGTGACTGGGTGACATTCAGAGAAATAGTCTTGACAGGACCTCCCATAGATCTCAAGGAATAACAAAGACACTAGAACGGAATCCACAGCAACTCCTATTCAAATCTGTCTTGTATTTCCTCTAACGTACAGCAGTGGTTGGGCTCCTTGCTGTCTGTCCCCAGAGTACCATGCTCTGTCCTTTCTATGTGTCTTGTCTTCCCTTCCTCCTCTGATAGCGTTGGATACATTCAAGTAGAATGCTCTCTTGAGGATCTTTCAAGACAAACTGGTTATTTGTTTCTCTCTAGAATCCACCCATTGGCTTATCCCTTTCTTGTCTCCTTCTTAGTCCCTTTTGGCACCCCAAAGCCTAAAGATCTAGTCTGGACCCTCTAAGCTCTTCTGCACAGTTGCGTGTGGGTGGATGGGAGGAGTTGAGCAGTCCAAGCAGCACCCAATTTAGCAGTGGGGAGGAGGCTGGAAAGGGCTGGCAACGAGTCTCTGTGGGGAGGGCTGCAGATTCTTGTCACCCCACTCACAGATGTGCAGAGATGGCATACTGTCTTTGTTTCTCTAAAACTGTGTTCTCCTTCCCACATAATAGAAGGGGGTATGCAAATGAGATCATTTACATGCACACAACAAATAAATAGTGCATCTTGTCTGGTCAAAAACATAAAAGCACTCATACATAGTCTTTGGTTATCTGCTTCCTCTTTTTAAAAACCTTTTAGAGATGGTGTTTGGATTTGGGATAGAGTCGTGGGTAGCAGAATTCTTCAGAGACAGAGAGAAGATGGACTCCCTGGGTCCACTCCTGCTGAATTCGCTGGTTGGGTGAGCTGGATGCTGCCAGTGTTTTCCCTGCGAGGGTGAGACTGAATTTGCTCCTAGGCTATTTGTTTGCACCTGTCCCCAGATTCTAGTGCCTGTGGTCTGGTCCTTCCTGGCTTGGAAAGACCTGCGTGTGTTCTCTGATGACTCAGTGCTGCTCTGGCTAGGACTCTGACCCCACATCCTCCATCTGGCTCGTCCCCAGAGTGTCTGCCCCCACCTTACTAGTGACTCACCTTTCTCTCGTGATGCTTGGCACATGGAGGCCTGTTGGTTCTCAGCTCAGTCAGCTTAGCTACTTTTCTACTATGGTCCTGGGGACAGCCCAGGACATTATATTCAACCCTTATCCCTAGATAACCTTGCCACTCCTAGGGGCTAGGCAACATGGCAGGTGAACCCCTCCCTCCCAGGGTCCCAAGGGTGGATCTTCAGGAGCCCTCCAACCCAATATAGACAAGGTCAGGAGAGGAGAGACAATACTTGAATCAGATGGTGACCTCACTCACCTTTCTGTCCCTTCCTATGGAGTTTTATGGAGCCCAGCAGGATGGGCTTTTTTTTTTCTTCCTGTCTGTTCCGGCACTTCTGACAAAAAAACTCCATGATTAACTGGCTCTGGTGCCAACAAACAAGGCAAAGCAATCTATGACTCTGTATGGACGTTCTCTCCTACACAGCTTGGCTGTTTAAGCTACTATTTGGAAAAAAAAAAAAAGTCTATTTAGTAGAGGATTTTAATATTTCCTTCTCCTGTTTACTCTTTCTTTGCATTTCTCTTGTAAAATTCTAAGCATAGCTGAGGCAACTGGAAACCTCTAGGAGGGTAAGAGAGGATCAGTATACGGTAAATGAGAAAGGGGGCCAGGTATTTGATATTTTAAAAGCTATTTGTTACCCTGGATATGTTTATAGTTTACCATCCACACGTCATGTTCTAATGTTGATGTTCCATTGAGGCCAGCCTGCAGGCAGAAACCACAGCCCTGTGGGTAGACCACATCTGTCCAGGCAATGGCCGGAAGAAGTACAGATCCCCAGACAGGAAACTAGAACACGCAGAGCAACTGCTGATAAACAGGAGAAGGGGTGCTTTGCTGTCCTCAGGTCTGGACTGGGAGAATGAGGAGTCTCTCTAGTGTGGGCAAATTTTGTCACAAACCCAGTTAGGCCAGGTTCTTTGAAGAGAGATTTCTTTAGGTCCAGTTTCAGAAGATTAGCAAAACAAAATCTTTATAGGGAAGGAATAAAATAGAGATAACAATCT
The DNA here is from genome assembly GCA_030674055.1 of Rhabdomys pumilio. Taxonomy (NCBI): domain Eukaryota; kingdom Metazoa; phylum Chordata; class Mammalia; order Rodentia; family Muridae; genus Rhabdomys; species Rhabdomys pumilio. The sequence continues at coordinate 12,858,070 of JANHMN010000020.1, read as the reverse complement.
TTTATCTTGCAGATAAGTTTGGTTAAAAAGAACCCCTATTTGTGGTTTTATATCATCAGTGTTTCCACTGTTTAAAAAAAGAACTTTGGAACTGGAGAGATGGCTCAGGGGTTAAGAGCTCTGGCTGTTCTTCCGAGGACCCAGACTCGATTCCTAGCACCCACACGGCAACTCACAACTGTCCGTGACTCCAGTTCCAGGGAATCCAACAATCCTCACACAGACACAGTTGCAGGTAAAACACCAATGCACATAAAATAAAAATAAATACATCTTTTAGAAAAAAATTAAAAAAGGAACTTTTCAGGCAGTGGAGATGGTTTGGCAGTTACAGGTCTTACAAGCAAGAATTTGAATAGTCAGCACCCATGTAAATGTCATGTAAATGTTAGGAGGGTGAGGGCACCCACCTGTAATTCCAGCATGGGAAGGTGAAGACCGGATCCTTGGAGTAAGGCAAGACAAGCTCTGGGTTTGACTGAGAGACTCTGACTCAAGGACTAAGGTGGAAGAATGTGAGAAAGATTCCTGAGATCAATCTTGGACACATACACACACACACACACACACACACACACACACACACACACGTGCACATGCACATGTATTTGAAGATGTATGTATGTACCTGCATACTAAACATGCTCACATGTATTTGAATATGTAGGTACACATGCATATTACATATACATGAAAAGAAGAAAAAGAATACTTTTTAAAAGGGACTTTTAACACCTAAAAATAAAAAGGTGACTTTGACAGAGGACACTGTCAACAGATGGGCAAGTGCAGAATCCACCTCAGACAGCCGGAATGCACAGATCGAAGGACAGGAAGACGGATGGCTGATGTCTCTCCTGCGGCAGCAGGTGTCTGTCTCTGTCCACGGGGCTTGTGAGAGACAAGATTGGAAGGTAGTTGGAATAGGCGCTGGAGATCTGAGTAACAGGATAAGAAAGCAGCAGGTCAGCTTTGAGACAGTTCAAGTTGAAAATCAAGTTCAGAAAAATTAAAAATGCAGGTTAACATGAAGCTTCTGGTTGACTTCCGGCATTTTGAGGCGGAAAGGCTAGAGAGGAAGGAACGCCACTTCGGGGAGAAAGCAGGAGTTCAACCTAGCCTCAGATGAAGTGTAATGCTATGTCTATAAGCATGAAGAGAGGGGTGATTTTTCAGAGGGCCACAGACACATACTAATAAACAAATAGACTTGAACATTCTACCTCATTTCTCTCTCACCTGCACAGAACTTAGGCCGATTGGCATAGCCCTTGGGCCTTGATTTACCTCATCTGTGGTGTGTTTCGCCTTGTGCTTTGGGCTTTTCGTTTGATTCACTCAGCCCCGTTTGTGATGACCTTGTTAACAGGAACCTTAGGTAGCTTGTGTTTTTCCCACTAAAACATGTCACATGTAGACGCTGGTTCATCAACTTCCTCACTGTTGTTACTCCAGTGCCACGCCCAGGTCTCTGATGCGTTGGTCCTCACCAAACTTGACGGAGTTAGAAGTGGTTGAATAAGTGCATGTGGTTCTGGGGTGGGGAGTGATGGACACCACCAATGCTTTATAAGTGCCTTCTTGTCAGGGGACTGTGGATTTATTGTTTGTTTTTTAAGTAAATAGAAAGAGCTTACAAACTGATGTTCCATTATGGACCGGAAGCGCTGGCTTCCCTGCCCCCTCCCCCAATAGTTTGCTTAGCTAGCTCTCCTTCCCAGAGAAGGAGAAGCATAGTGTAGCTTAGTGCTCCCTGTTGGATCAAATAAAAAAATCCAGCTTTTTAATACGATCATATTTTCCCTTTATGAAGAAATATATAATCTCACTTGAAAATTTTATCCAGACTCTTCTTTGGCCCTTAATTTTTTTTTTTATTGTCTGAAGATAAGCTTTCTCTGCTTAATTTACTGTTTTAACTACTGGCTTTGTTTTTACCTCACAGTTCACTTGTTAGATAAATCCTATTAAATTGTGAAATACCTCTTACACAAAAGTAGTCAGGGAGTGAAGTATTACTAAGATTACTTTATGTGCTGTGTATGAATTACTTGATATTTGTGGTAGAAACACACATTACAGCAAAAGTATGCCCATACTGTCCTCAATCTAAGACTGCTGAGTAGTAATTTCAGAGGCACACAGTTGCTATTGTAAACTTTGTTATACTTGAAAAACTCTGACAACAAGAGTGGATAGTATCATGGCTAGAGCTTAGTGATCATTCTTTATAGCTAATCCATCACTAAACATTACTTCAGCCATCTGGTCTACCTTAGGAGAAATAGTCATTGACTCAAATGATGTTATCACTGTCTCATGCTGTGACTTATCATGTGACCTTAAAATAGAGTTGTTGATTTCGTTGTCTTTATTTTTAGACCAGTTGTTAAACATTTTAAAAGTCTGTGGTTTGGTATTTGTCTTGTTTTTCTTTTCTTTTTCTGGTCACTGGTTCCATATTGTCAGTGAAATTTCCCTGTGGTCATGTTGTTGGTGATCTCTCTTAGTGGTTCTGGGGGAGAATTGTGTATAGTTCTAGAAATTGAACCTTGAACCTATGCAAATACTAGGCAAGTGCTCTACCACTGAGTTACATCCCCTAGCCCTTAGAAATTCTCTGTCTCTGTCTCTGTCTCTGTCTCTGTCTCTGTCTCTCTCTCTCTCTCTCTCTCTCTCACACACACACACACACACACACACACACACACACACACACATCTTGTTTGAAATATTTTAAAAACAAAGATAGCCAACTTTCATGTACCCATACTCAAACTTTCCCTTTGTGATAATTTATTTCCTGGCTGTTCTGGAATTTGATCTGTAGACCAGGTTACCCTTGAACTCAGAAAGTCCCCTGCTTCTACCTCCCAAGTACTGAGATTAAAGGTGATTTGTTCTTTGTTATAATTTATATCTTCTTTCCTGTCTAGTTATCTGGTGTTTGGTTTTATTTTGTTTTTATGATTTAATTTTTCCTGGCAATTTAATTCATAAGAAATTTACTTCTGTATATTACTGAAACAAGTGCCATAGATTTTCTCCAAGTACAACCTCAGCACCTTTTGCTTAATTAGACTATTTGCTTTTTTCATGGCCTTGTAGATAATGTCAGCTGTCAACATGACTCAGCCCAGAGTTATCTGAGAGAGCCCCAAATGGGGAATTGACTGAATCAGATTGGCCTGTAGGTAAGCCGTGGGATATCTTCTTGACTGCTAATTGCTAGGAGGGCTCAGGTGACAGTGTGTGGTACCATCCCTAGGAAGGGAAGCCTGGGCTGGATAAGAAAGCTAGCTAAGCACAAGCTAGAGAACAAGCCAGTTAACAGCTTTGCTTTAGGGTACTTGTCTGTGTTCTTTCTTGAGTTCCTGTCCTGACTTCCTTCAGCGCTGGACTGTCATTTGTAAGTGTAATAAACCCTTTTCCTCTTCTTTTGGTCATGGTCATAGAGTCAGAAATCAAACTAGAATACATGGATTGTGCTCTTCTTTTATTAGAAACAAAGCTGATTCACAAATAAAAAAATTTATGGTTTTCACATTGTTCCCCGAAGCCCTCTATTAATTATTGTGCCAACAGCACACAGTTCTAACCCTGATAACTATTCCATACATTCGTTGTTGTCATTGTTGTCTTAGAGTTTTCTGAGACAGGGTCTCTCTCTACAGAACCGGAGCTGTCCTGGAACTCACATGTAGACTAGGCTGGCCTCAGACTAACAGAGATCTGCCTGCCTCTGCCTCCAGAGCACTGGAATCAAAGGCATGCGCCACCACACCCTGGTTACTTCATACCTTTTAATACACAAGTCTTCCTCAGTATTATTCCCTTTAGAATTCATTCTTCCAGACAAACTATTAGGATCACTTTGCCATTTCCTAAAGCATAATTATTAGGATTTTGATTCACTGCCTTTACACCTACCTATTCAGTAAGATTTGTGTTTGTTTTCGTTTTGTACATATATGAAGAAGCTACAGAATGTTAACATAAATAATGGCCACTACATTTATTATATATATACATATATATATATATATATTCAATGTAAATCATTCATGTATGCTTGAAATAAGAAAATTAAGGTTGGTTCATACAGGGAAAATCTCCTCAAAATATACAAGGAAGGGACCAGGCTTATTGAGTACAGTTAGAATTCAAAACCTCTTTAATTCATGTCAGAAAACTAGATGCTACATAAAATGTAAAGGCAGAAATTGAGAATGGCAACACATGAGTCATAAAATAACCAGCTGGGCAGTGGTGGCACACGACACTAGTCCCAGCACTAGGGAGACAGAGGCAGGTAGATCTCTGTGAATTAGAAACCAGCCTGTTGGGAAAACCTTTTCAACAATGTGTGAAGGTTCTTACTGTCTTTTCAATTGTTAATTGCCAAACCAGCCAAGGGCTGAGTACTGGCCAGGTCTTCATATTGTTATTTCTATGGACCATCACCAGGTATTTTGTAAACCTTCATCCTTTCTTCCTTTCTGACCAGGTTAATAAAGAGCCAAACAGAAAATGGAAGGCAGAACTTCAAAGCAGAGAAAGAGTCCCTGAGAGAAGAGATCAGAAAGGGGAGTCAGCCAGTGGACACAGAGGTGGGCACATGATTCAGATTGAGCAGAGAGGTAGACCTGGCCAGGTTGTAGGACATAGGCAAGAATTAGGTTAGAGTAGCCAGGAGGGAGCCCAAGCTAAAAGCTTAAGCTTTTAAAATATATAAGATTCTCCATGTCTTTATTTAAACTGATGGTAGATCCCTGAAAGTCCCCTTATACCAGCCTGGTCTACAGGAGCTATTTACAGGACAGTCAAAGAAACCAACCATCCAAAAACGGAAAACAAACAGACAAACAAAAGCCCATATTCTGCAATGAATTGCAGCATCTTGACCATTGTTGGAGAGATGTCCATCCTAAGTCCTTGTTCCAGGGCTGAGAAAGAGGGTCCAGGTTAGACACTAATGGCCTTTAGCTGTGAGAAAGCAACATCTATACATCTATCTATCTATCTATCTATCTATCTATCTATCTATCTATCTATCTATCTTACTCCCCCAGGAGTCAGAGGCAGTGAATCTGTGGGGACATATTCTTTATTGCCAATTATGTAGAAGAGCCCAGCCCACTGTAGTCTTCTTCTCCATAGCAAGTTCCAGGACAGTCAGAACTACATGATGAGAACCTCTCTCAAAACAAACAAACAAACAAGCTGGGCAGTGGTGGTGCACACCTTTAATCCCAGCACTTGGGAAGCAGAGGCAGGTGAATTTCTGAGTTTGAGGCCAGCCTGGTCTACAGAGTGAGTTCCAGGACAGCCAGGGCTACACAGAGAAACCCTGTCTTGAAAAACCAAAAACCAACCAACCAAAAAATAAAAAAGGAAGTTTGGGCACAGTAAAATAAACAGACCCTTATTATTATTATTGAGGTTAACATGAGTTCTATAATCATCACAATAATCTGTAATTGTTATTTATGTTGTTTGAGAAATTAAATAATTAAAGAAAAAACCCTTTTAATGATTTTTTTTGTGAATTTCACCTCATGCACCTCAATCCCACTCATCTCCCCATCTCTTCATATCTGCCCTCTACCCTTACAACCCAACTCTTCCAAAAAAAGAAAAAGAAAAATTAAAAACAAACAAAACCACCACCACCAACAACAACAACAAAAATCTCACCATAGAAGCTGCAGTGTGTCACAGTGTGTCACAAAGTATACCCTTTTGTCCAAACATCTTTACTTGAAAATGTTGCCGTGAGTCATTGTTCTGGTTCGAGGTCCCTGGCTTCTGCTACTCCGTCGGTACTGGATGCTCACTGGGACTCCTCCTGGATATCCGGCTGTTGTCCTGGGCCATGGAGGTCCTGCACTTTTGGATCTGCAGGACCAGCCCTTCATGTGCTCCAGCAGTTCATATATGGGGTGGGCTAACTCAGAGCCCAGGATCTGGGCCTGGGTGGAAGCTGAGTTGGTCAGCCCACCAGCTCTCCTGTACCCATGCCACCAGGGCCAGCTCTCCCACTTTTTTAAAGTGGAGGAGCAGGGACAGCTCTCCCAGTCTCACACCCTCAGGGAAAGCTCTCCTGTGCTGCCCAGGCAATGTGTGGGGTCTGCTCTCCCGAGGAACAGGGCCAGTTTTCCCGCCTGCGTGCCTTCAGGGTCAGCTCACCCGCCTGCCACATGTCGGGGGAGGAGGGGACATCTCCCCAGTGCATACACCACCACACAGCAGATGAGGAGCAGGGATTGCTCTCCAGTGCCCAGGCCATGGAGCCAGCTCTTTCATGCATGGTAAGAGGTGGGCGCAGCTCCCTTCCACAGGCTAGGGGCGGGACCAACTCTCCCACTGCACGTGAGGGGCAAGACCAGCTCAGCAAAGTGTTCTGACATCACATGGCCTTAAACCCATAGCCCAGACTAGGGACATGCGCATGGCCTTTGGGCGGTAACATGGGCCTCAGACATCAATACAGACTCCTTCTGAGATAGAACCACGGACCCAGACATGGCCTCTGGCAGCAGCATGGGCCCAGATGTCCCCATGGCCTCAGACGGTAGCGCAGGCCATTAGATCAGTGTGTTTCAGTGCAGCAGCACCCTCAGGCACCCGCACGGTTTCAAGTGGCAGCCCACACTATAGACATCTGCCTGGCCTTTGGTAGTATCTTGGGCCATGGACATCAACACAGACCCGAGTTTCAGCAGGACCATGGATCTAGACACAGCCCTAAGCGGGCAGCCAGGATGTCATCATGGCCTCAGGAGGTAGCATAGGCCACTCAAATCAGTTTGGCCCCCAGCATTAGCATGGCCCTCAGACATTAACACGGTCTTAGGCAGCAGCTCAGACCACTGACATCCAGATAGTCTTTGCCGGCAACACAGGTCACAGGCATTCTGGTTTCGGTTCGGCCATGGATCCAGACAGACATGGCTGCCGGTGGCAGCATAGGCTCAAACGTTGCCATGGCTTCAGATGACTGTGCAGGTTCCTCTTGGCTGCCTGTTCCTCTCTACTGTTGCATCTCCGGTTCTACTTCTCGCCACTGTGTGTAAACTGCTAGGCTTTGCTTCCTCTCCCATCTCTCCACTGTGCGCTATATCTTTCCTAGCTTGACATCACATATTCACTCACTGTAGTGGCGCTTGAGGGGGCCGGGGCAGGAGCTTAGGTGTCTTTCTTCCAGCTGCCCCACCAAATTAAGTCATTTTAATGAAAAGCTATGCTGTCAACTTTGATTTCTAATGTTTACTTTTTGAAGTGTGTGTGTTTGTGTGTGCAGATTGGCATGTGCATGCATGCCACAGTGCATGTAGTAGAGGTTTGAGGTTGGCCTTCAGGAGTGGATTCTCACCTTCTACCATGTGGAAACCCGGTGAGTTACTTCAGTCTTTATAAGATGGGTAGAAATTCAAGTGAGGATGCATAAGACACGGGTCGATGCCCATTCTTGCAGTTTTGCTGAACAATTGAAAATATATTCTCTTTGGTATGTGTGTGGTATTTGGGGATGAGTCTGACACTGAATTGCCTGTCTCTATCACTTGTGTACTGAGGCAGGCTTGCTCATTTGAGGTTAGAATTCTTTGTTTCACCTAGTCCAGCTAGTCAACTTGCTCTTGGGGTCCTGGTTCCAGATGTCTCTAGATAGGAAGCCATGGGATTCTGGGGATCTGACCTCTGGCCTTTAGGATTTCACAGCAACTATTTTCTCTGCGGAATCATCTCCCCAGCTCCACAGTTCACTGTTTATAGCACAGAATTAAAATTTTATACTATTTATTTAGAATACCAAAATTTGGGCATCACCAAAATTTTGTATTTTCCTCACCTCCACAAGAAATCCCATAGTCAGCAGAAGTCACTGTCCATTTTCTCCATCTCTCGTTCTCTCTCCCTGTACAATTTCAGACCTAAGAACTGACAATTGGCTATAGCTATGAAGCTGATTGTTGTTATTGCCCTGAGCTTGCACAGAACACGTGCACATGACACACTTGGTTTGCCTTTCCACCGATTGGTGAGCACTCCGGTTATTCACATTCCTGGGCCATTGTGAATAATGCGGTCACTTCTCCCTTGCAAGTGCTAATACAAATACATTTCCAGACATAGACCTGGGAGTAGAATTTCTGAGCCAGTGAGAACTTGATGCTTCATTTTCTCTGGAATTGCTAGGCTGTCTCCAAGGCAGATCTATCATTTTATATCCTACAAGCAACACACAGAGGTTTGATCTTCTCTGCATTCTCTCTGGCTCTTGACACTGCTCTTCAAGAAAAAAACAACCCACTCTAATGTTATAAGGTAGTATCATAGTTTTGATTTGCGTTTGTATTCAAAGATATGAAACATCACATACTGATTATTAATGTGTAGACACTTTTGAGCGGGTAAAATTTAATTTAGGTGTTGGAGAGATGGCTTGGTCTTTAAAGTGCTTATCACAGAAGCATGAGGACCTGAGTCTGGATGCACAGCACTCACATAAAAAAATCTGGGAATGACGACATGCACCTGTCTCCTAGTGCTGGCGAAGCAGAGGCAGGAGGCTCCCTGAGCCTTGCTAGCCAGCTAGTCTAACTAGATCAGTGAGTTCTGGGTTGAATGAGAGACTCTGTGCCAAAAATATAAGGCAGAGAACAATAGAAGACACCTCACATCAATCACATGTCCTGCATGTATCTATGTATATGTGTATATATGAACATATGCACACTCTCTCTACACATACAATGATACCTAATTTAAATAATATTTCCATTTTAATTGGGTTGTCTTTTTTTGTTATTGATTTGTAACAGAACTTTATATAGGTCTAGATGTCTTTCTCTTTTTCCGTGACTGTTTCTTCACTTTCTATGGCAGGATATTTGATCACATTGTGAACCCCAAGATCGTGTTATTTACTGGAAAGACCTGTTTCTAGTTGTGGTGTGATTTAGTCTTAGCACACACCTTTATTCCAAGAGCTTTCTGCTTGAATATTGTAAACAGGATTAAATGAAGTCAACCATAGGTCAAGAGGCAGAACAAGCAACCACTTGACAGGAAGTCAACATAGGTTATTAAAAAAAAAAAAACAAAAAACAGAGAGGGAGTCAGGAGGACAGATAGAGAGACACACAGAAAGTAGAAGAAAAAACATTCTGTTTGAAGAAGGTTTTTTGAGATGGCATGAGGGAGGAGATGCCTTCTGGGGTGTTGGCCTAGGAGGAATGTCAGCTGGGTGTTTCCTCTGCCTCTGTGAGCTAGCAGGCTTTTACTTCAGCATCTGACTCCTGAATCTTCATTGGTAAAAATCAAACAATTAAGGTTTCATTGAAAAAAACAACAATTTTCCCTGTGGACATATGTATGCCTTAGTCTGAAGTGGGAGAGGAAGTTGATTCCAGGGGAGGAAGCAGGAAGAGTGGCAGCCTGTGGGTGCAGAGTGAGCCGTAGGGTTGGTTAATCATAACAGGTACAATTCATCTCCTGGGTCTCTGGCCCCACCACTCCCTCCTACTCACACACAGATACCAACCTCCCCCTCCCATTCAGAGTAAACTCGGTGCTACAGAAGTGCAGAGAAAGGATGGGCATAGAAGGCCAATCGTTGGTACAAGAGCCTCTTAGGTGACATTTTACATACTTCCTGGGAAATCACCCTTTGCCCTTCCCTTGGCCACTTTCAGGGTCACTACCCATCCCCCTACCCCAACTCTGTTTTTCACAGTAATTTATTGAGCTCATGTGGGTGAGCTCTTGAGGTGGGGGTAGCAAGAGAGGCTCTGGGGGATCTTCAGTTCTGCTTCCAAGCTGTGGCATTTCATTGAGAAGGAACAAACGGTGACTGTTCTGCTAAGCTCTGCACAGCGAGCTGCTTTCTCCTGCCCGTAACCTTTACCCAGGAAGAGGCCAAGCACACTTGTCAAGTCTCTTCATTTGCTGCAAAGAATATGAGGTAAACAGAGCAAGAAGGCTCTCATTGTCATCAAGTTTAGAGAAGCCGCTGGAACTTTTCACACAGGGTTCCTGCTTGATTAGTCAATGGCTGTGATACAATTTTTTCCCCTCGTGGAAATGGGTCACTTGAATAATTTATTTGGATGGATTTGGGTTGTCCTGGATGCTGGCCACAACCTTGTCAATGTGGTGATTCCACGGCCAACTTATTCATTCACCCACCATCTGTGCCTTTTCCTACACTGCTTGCCCATAAAGCCCTGGTTTTGTACAGTTATTTCCAAGTGTAACCTTTGAAGGGGTCATCTGCTTCTGCCTTTCCAGGACTGGTCTGAGTTGGACCACTGTGGGCTTTTGAAGAAGGCAGAATGCACTGGCATGCTGCCCCTTCTTCTTCCAATTGATCTTAGTGAGGTCCTGATGCTCAGACTGTCCTTGGACATTGTCTTAGTTAGGGTTTTACTGCTGTGATGAGACACCATTACCAAGGCAGCTTTTATAAAAGAAAACATTTGGTTGGGACTGGTTTACAGTTTCAGAGATTTAGTCCATTATCATCATTGCAGGAAGCATGGCAGCATGCAGCTAGATGTTGTGCTGGAGGAGCCAGGAGTTCTACTTCTTGATAGGAAGGCAGCCAGGACGAGTCTCTTTTCTGCAGGCAATTAGGAGGAGCATCTCTTCTGCCCTGGGCAGAGGTTAAGCATAGGACTTCAAAGCCCACCCCCATAGTGACATACTTCCTCCAACAAGGCCACAACTACTCCAACAAGGCCACACCTCCTAACAGTGCCACTTCCTATGGGCCAAGCATATTCAAACCACCACAGTCGTCTTCTGTCTGCAGGTACAGACGTGAAGGACAGAGTGGAGAAGTGAATCAAGGCTTGAGTCCTTATTGGCATAAATGAGCTCCAGAAAAGCATCCACTCTGGGATTCCTTGTGGGCTTTTCTCTGCCACTGTCAGGGCATTCTTGTTGACGATATACAAGCGTCTCCTTCAAAGGTCAGAACTAAAACAAAATTTTCAATAGACATTAATAAATTCACTGGCTTTATTAGGGGTCTCAGGCAAGATGCTGCAGTCCAGAGGACTCCTGAGGACTTCATTGTTACAGAGGTGAGAAACTGGAAACATATTTGAATGATAGGCATCTAGCTAAAGTACAGAGAATCCTCCTTTCTTCCAAGTTGGCAGCTTCTTACCCCACAATGGTGTCTTGCATTTAATTACTTATTTTCTCTCCCCGAAGGATTTAGAACTGAGATCACGCTCTTCCTTCCTTCTCCCCTCTCCTCCCCTCCTCTTCTTCCCTCCATCTCTTCCACACACTAAAGTCTATCAACATTCTCCATGTGTTTCTCATGCTTCTTGTATTTCTCAGTGTGTTGTTTATGGAGTCTCTGGGTCCCCTCAGCTGGGTATGATGTGCAATGTGGGCTGTGGACTGGGAGCTCTTTGGCTCACAACCTCCTCTTCCTCCTCCATCCAAAGCTGGAATTCTCTGGAGACAGGGCCAGAAGACCTTTAGAGTCTAAAAATGATTTATTCAGTGTCAACTCTTTGGGCACTGCTGCTTTAGGTATGGGGTAAGAGACATACCACAACTGAGATTTAAGAGCATATACACCAAAATATGGAAAATGAACGTCACTGGCTTGGAAGATGGTTTCTGAAAAAAAGACAATATATGCTGTCTCACTAATACTTACTCAACAATGAGGATGTCCAGAGAGGTCAAATCTTTTGTTTTATATGTATAAAAGTTTATAAAGCTATACACAAGATTTCTACTCTACTATGAATATGTTTTACTTAATTTAAAAAGTAAAAAATAAAATGTTTAAGTGATTTATTTTTATTATTTTATGTATATGAGTGTTTTGCCTGCATACGTACACTATGTTTGGTCCTGGTATCTGCAGAGGTCAGAAGACATCAGACCACCTGGAACTGGAGTTGGGGTTCTGGGAGCTAAGTTCAGGTCTTCTGTAAAATCAGTAAGTACCTTTAACCATTGTGGTGGTTTGAATACAGATGGCCCCTATAGATTACTATATTTGAATGGCTTGGTCCTCAGTTGGTGGAATTGTTTGGGAAAGATTAGGAGGTGTGGCCTTATTGTTTGGAGGTGTGTCACTAGGGATGGGCTTTGAGGTTTCAAAAGCCCATATCATTTCCAGTTAGCTCTTTCTGCTCCATGGTTGATGACTCAACACGTAAATTCTCAGCTACTACTACAGCACTGAGTCTGCCTGTCTGCCACCATGTTCCTTGGTGTGATACTCATGAACTAACCCTCTAAAACTGTAAGCAAGCCTACAAATAAGCTTTTTCTTTAAGTTGCCTTGGTTGTAGTATATCTTCACAGCAATAGAAAGGAAACTAAGAACCACTGAGTCATTTCTTCATCCCTACCCCCCTTTGAGACAGGGTCTCACTACATACCCCTGGCTGACTTGGAACTTTCTATGTAGGCTAGCCTTGAACTCACAGAGATCCCTCTGCCTTTGTCTCCTGGTTGCTGGTATTAAATGTGTGTGCTACCATGCCTAGATATAAATAAATCTTTTTTTTTTTAAAAGGAATGAATGAACAGGAATCTTTTTTTTTCATATTTTAAGTATTTTATTTTGAGAACATGTCACACTGTGTAGTCCACATATCCCACAAAGTTTCAATACTCATAGGTCATCTTTAACAACGTTCGAGTTACCAGCATATGCTTGCACATCTGCCTCCTTTTCAAGTTTGTTGTTATTCTTTCCCCAGATTCAAATAGCAGATAGCACCTTATATAATTCATTTTTTAAAATGTGTCTAAAACTTGTGTCAAAATAAATTGAGAAATGTATAGGGGAGTGTCCACCAAACCTCAACACTGGTATAAGAAAAAGAAGTTTTGATAATCAAGTAATGAGATGAACAGGAATCTTAAAGGTGGTACAATCAAAACATGTCTCTCCTACCCAAGAAGGACCTGGAATGCGATTCTAATCAGCAAAGGAAAAATTCACTTGCCCACTGAAAAATCCAGGTGTAACATAAACATCAGGTATGGCTTGATTTGGTGCTCACAGAATGCTACTGGGACTCAATTTCCAGGCCTTCAGGGCTCTTCAGTGTTAGTTACATCTCAGGACTTGTATCAGTCAGGGTTCTTTACAGTAGTGGTTCTCAGCATATGCCTCAGAAGTCTCTTCTCAGTCTGGTGCTGAAAACCTTGAAGAGCCACAGGTTTGTAGTCAACAATGAAAGCCTGGAGACACTGGTTCCAGTTTCAGTGAAGAAAGCAGCAGCAGCAGCAGCAGCAGCAGCAGCAGCAGCAGCAGCAGCAGCAGCAGCAGCAGCGTAGATCAACTCGTCAACAAAAGAGAAGGTGAACAATCCTCCTGTCACACCTTTGTATCTGGGGTTTTTGTGCTGCCCACATTTGGGGTGGGTCTTCTCCAATTAAGGCAAGCTGAACAATTCCTCAGGTAAAGCTTTCTACTGAAGTGACTCTAATTGGTGAAAAATTGACTTTAAAACCAGAAATCACGAGCCCCAGCATGGCCACTCAGTTCTGGGGAGTCTCTCCAGATCTGTAAGGGCAACATGTTGGCATGGGGGAAGGGGGAGAGATAAATGTGGTTTTTTCCCTCTTATTATAGCTCTAGAAGAATCCTTAAGTTTCACCGGACTAATCACTGTGACCTTGGATATACAATGCACAGCCTATGTCACACAATTTTCCTCAGCATTCTTTCTAGGCAAAAAGACAATGTCCTTTTCTTCCAAAGAAGTCCCCTGAAGTCACCCTGCTCTCATCTATCCTTCTGGCACTACAGGGTCATCACCATCTTTTGCCCAGTGCCTATGAGCTGCATTTACCTGGTTGCCCACCACCCAGATGCTTGCATGGGAGAAGCCACAGTCCTATTGGCTCCTCACTGGCAGCATCTTAGTCTAGGACAATTTATGCGGTGAGTCCTACCCTGTGATGATGTGATGGTGTTTAGGTGCTCCACCGTTCTCTTCCCTTCCCCCTTTAATAGAAAGCCACGCAAGAGGACCAGCAGATCTTTCCACTATACACAGCTGTTGTCCATAGCTAGCTCTGATACCCTGAGTGGCTCAGACGCAGAGAGTCCACAGGTACCTCCTCTTGCTGTCTGTACCACTCCATGTCACATCATGGCATTCATCCCTACTCAGTAGGGGACTTTGTATGTAAACTCAAGCCATTTGGATGTGTGTGTATGTGTGTGTGTGTGTGTGTGTGTGTGTGTGTGTGTGTGTGTGTTCAAGTGTGCCCGAACATATACATAGCCATGCATGTATTGGGGAAGGTAGTGCCTCCCTTAAGTTCCAGATTAGAAGCACACACAACTACTTTCTGGGCTAGGTTAAAGTTGGTGATGTACAATCCAAGGCTGCTTTAGTTTGAATCAATGTTAAAATAAACAGCCTTAGGTTGAGGACAGCAAAGGTGGGCCCCACTAAGAAAGTCTGCCAACGGCATGTACACACCACACTGATTCCCTTCAAAGTGCTCAGCAGAGAGCAAAGCAGGCCCAAGTGTGAGAAGAGCCGCTCTGGAGTCCCAGCTGGTACATCAGTGCCCTCTGCTGGTAGGACCTCCCCCTTCCTGTGCACAAAAGCAACTGTTCCCTCCAAGACAGAGGTTCTGTTGCTTTCGGATGCCACACTGCTTAGCTGGTGGGCTTTCTTGCTAACACTTTCATTGGTGGCCAGGACTTCAGCTGCCTGAAGCTTAAGTGAGGCTTCTGCTTTTGCCTCCACCAGCTTCCTCTCAAAGCCTGCTCACTTTCAGATACACTTATATTTATTTAAAATTCTCAAAGAGGCGAGAGACGGCTCTTGCAAGAAGTCTGAGTTTAGTTCTCAGGGCCCACATCAGCCACTTACAACTGCTTGTAACTCCAGCTCCAGAGGGACCCAACACTTCTGACTTCTGCAGGCATCTGCACGCACATGCGCATGCCTGCACACAGACATGCAGAATTGAAAATTAAACAATGAACATTAAAACAAAATTCTCAAAAAGGGAGCCAGCCAGATGGCTCATCCTGAATACTGGAACTCACTCTCTGAGACCCAGATGGTTTGAAGGAGAGAATCAACTCCTGAAAGTTGTCCTGTGACTCCCACGTGTGTGAAATGCGCCCCCCACGCATGTGGAAACACACACAGATACACACAAATTAAACAAATTTTTAAGTTTCAAAAGAGTACATGTCTAAAACCAAATGCTACTAGCTAAACAAGTCTGAATATATGTTGCCCTGACTGTCCTGGAGTTCGGTATGTAGGCCAGACTGGCCTCGAACTCACAGAGATCTACCTGCCTCGACCTTGCATGTGCTGAGATTAAAGCCATGCGTCACCATGCCAGCCCAAACTTCCTTTAAAAAAAGGCATATTTAACAACACAGCAAAATGAAATAGATCCTGTCAGAAATATTTCCGGTCCACGGTGGGAAACTACCGAGGCACCCTTTATAGATGCACAAATTCACATCTTCTATTGCTGACGTTCATCTAACTCACAAATCAACGCAAAATGCTGCTGCCGCTCACGCGTTAGCTCACATCTAAGTCAAGCAGATCTTTGACTATGTGGGCACATCTGTCCCGACAGACTCCAGCCCAGGAAGCTAGGCAGTCAAATTGAAGCCTTGGTGACAGCATCCTGTAGGTTTTTTGTTTTTAACAGCCTTTTCACAAACCTCTTGTCTTTGTAGAGCCACGGGGTGGCACTCGAGAGCCTTTTCCAGCGTGACGTTCACCTGTGGGTGGGGCTTCTGCAGCCATCTTCCCTACCGGGCTCCGACTCTACAGAGGGCTCATTGGACAGGGGCAAACTCGTGACCACGGAGGAGGAACCAATCCTCGCATGCGGGGGGGGGGGGATGGCTGGTCGGAAACATTCCTATGCCTGGGAAGTGGGGAGATTGTATTTTCCACCCACAGCCTGGAAGAACAGAGGCGGTTCCTCAGCTCAGAGAGAGCACAGGGATGCAGCTGAGATGAGATGTCTCAGGGAGAGGTTTCTGCTTCTAGTTCAACTTTGGCCCAGCCTCCTTGTTATGGTTCTTCCCTTCCACCATGGCATTTGTTCAAACAAGGACCTTTCTCAAAGACAAGAGCTTTTGTTTATATGGGATTCAAAACAAAGAGCAGAATTCTGAATATCTTTGAGAGCTCAGAATTTGAACTCATGCAAACCACCAAGAACGCTCACAACGGGAGTGGTTTTGTCTGTCAGAACTTTGTGTTTAAAAGGCCGCGAGAAACAGGAAGCCTTTTCCCCAATTTGTTTCTGTATCTGCTATAAAATATAGATCTAAAATGTGTAAACAAAAGCAAAAGATTGAAAACAAATGCTCACCATTAGGGAACTCATTACACGTTCACCACACAGTTACACATTAGGCAGCCATTGAAAGAACAAGCCGGGTAGGCTGTTCCCACATTCTATTTAAAGAGACAGTATAGAGTGGTGTGTGTAGTGTACTTTATTTATATTACAAAAAAGGGCAAGGATATACATGTTCATTCACACACACACACACACACACACACACACACACACACACACACACACACGAAGGGGGTGCAGGGTGGGGAGAGGGGTCTCTAACACAACTATGGAATGATTGCACTCTGTGAAAAAATATTCCATGTACATGTATTAGCTCTTTCAATACACAGCAGATACATATGTATACGCAACTATACTAGGCTGCTTTTCACCTTTATTGAGTTTATACTTAATATACTTTATAGGAGATACTTCTCTTATCCTTGAGCGCTCCTGGAAATTGGGTAGAGCTTCATAACTGTCCACCCTGCTTGGGCTGCCCACCCTGCTGCACTTCTGCGAGCTGATCGCGCAAACAGGAAGAGGCGGGATGTGGAAGTTCACCGTTGCTTGTTCTACATAGAGTGAAATGTTTCCAGAGATGCGGTTAGTGGAATGGTAAGTTGATATCTGAAGCTGAGGAAATAAACAGGGTGTCTCATCTGCATTCTAAGTACATTCTCAACACCTAGGCCAGTGGAGTCGCTGGCTTGGACCTGCAGGTTCTGCATCTAGTAATTAGTAAAAGTAATACCCTTTCCCCCAGATTCTTTCAAATAAAGATTAAAACATCTGGCACAGAGCCTGGCTGAGTCTTGGCTGATGTTGAATGTTTGGTGCCATTTTAATCAGCTTTTCTTCAACATGTCCTAAAAGGAGGTTGTACCGCTTACATTAGAAGAGACTGAGTATCAGCTATGAGCCAGCACTGTGCTGTGTTTGCATTCAGTTTCAGAGGAGATTGTTAGAGGTAGCTCTTCTGAATTTTGTGGCTGTTGACAGGCTGGCCTCTGACTCATTGTCATTGTTGCGGGTCTGTTTTTGTGTCTGTGAGGGAGATTATAATATAATGACATCACTTCTTCTTTCTCCTCCTCCCTCCAAACCCTCTGATACACCCCTCTGTGCTCTCTTTTAAACTCATGGCCTCTTTTTTCATTGATTGTTGTTATGTTTGTTACATATATTCCTAAATATAAGCCACTGGGTCTGTATACTGTTGCTTGCATGTATGTTTTCTGGGCTGAGTACTTGGTATTGGTTGACTGTTGCTGTGTTTTTCACTGGGGAAGACCACCCTGCCTCCCCCAGCATTCTTACTTGTCTGTAGTTCTTTGTGAAGGGTTGAGGCTTTGTGGTCTTTTGCCCTTCAACTTTGGCATGTCTTTGGATGTCCATATTCAGCTCATGCTCAGGCAGCCATGTTGGTGAGTCTATGGGTGTAGCTTCTGACAGTATTAGAAGACAGTCTCACAGCAAACTCCCTGATCCTCTGGATTCTGACTCTTGATCTTCCTGCCTCAGTCTTCTGAGTGGTAGGATGTGTGCGCTACCACACAATGCTTGAGTTAAAAAAAAATGTTTTATTTTTGAGACAGGATCTTAGTGTGTACCTCTGGCTGACCTAGAGAGCTCACTTTGTAGATCAGGTTGACCTGTATTCGAAGAGATCCATATGCTTCTGCCTCCCAAGTGCTTGTATTAAAGGCATGTGCCACCACACATAACATCATCATCATCATCATCATCATCATCATCATCATCATTGTACGTGTGATGTATTGGTAGTGGTGATGGGGCATTCCTTTCTGCTGCTGTGATAAAATACATGACCCAAAGCAACTTAGGGAAGAAAAAGGTTTAATTTCAGCTTATGTCATTGAGGGAAGCCAGGGCAGGAATTCAAAACAGGGAAGTGGATGTAGGAACTATGGAGGAAGGCTGCCTACTGGCTTGCTTTCTGACTCAGGTGAGCCTGGATGCTTTTACAGCACAGAGTCATCTGCCTACGGATAGTGCCTCTGGCAGTGTGCCGGACCCTCCTGCTTCAATCACCAGTCAGGACAGTCCCCAAAGACATGCCCACAACCCAGTCTGATGTAGGCAATTCTTTTTCATGATCACTCTCTCCATGTGACTTTAGTTTGTATTGACAATAAAAACTCACAGAGCACACACAACTCATAGCACAAATGTGGAGGGCAGAGGACAACTATAGGGTCACTCTCTCCGTCCACTGTGGGTCCTGGAGATGGAGTTCAGGTATTCCAGCTTTCAAGTTCATTATCCACTGTGGCAATTCTGCAGCCCCTACTTTCTCTTTTGAAGTATGTTTTCTTTGGTCTGGAGAGGTTCAGTGTGCTAAGTACAGACATCTTTGCCATAAACCGGAAGAAGTCAACCCCAAGGGAAGTAAGCAGGAATAGGGGATAGAAGCAGAGAAGGAGAGAGTAGATTATTGTGTGAGTTCTTGGATCCAGCTTTGCTCAAAGCCTATGGTGGTCTGTATCACTTAACAATGGGGTAAGCTCTGAGCTGTGTCACTAGGCAAACTTGTTATTGTAGAAAGCTCATTCCTGCACAGACTTAGTATAGGTTGATTGCTGGATATGGCCTCTTGATGCACTGGAGTAAAATCGGTGACCATGAGATGTATGAGGCTGTTGCTGGCCTTACAGCAAACTTTAACACACACACACACAAACACACTCTAAAATAACCATAAAAAGTACAGTATAGTAAATGCATAAACCAGCAACACAGTTATTACACTTTGAGTTTGAAATGTCCTCCATAGGCTCCTGGTCCCTAGCTGGTGGTGCCATTTCTGGAGATTGTAGGGCCTGGGAGTGGGGTCTTTGAGGTCTGCTTTTAGTTGAGACCTTTCTGCTTCCTGATCCACTAAGATATGGCCAGAATACCTACAAGTTCCCATGTCTTTCCTTCAGTGATGGATCCTAGCCCCTGAACATGTAGGCCCAAATAAATCCCCTTCCCTGATTCTGTCAAGAATTTGGCCATGTGATGAGCAAAAGTGACCCAGTTAGTACTTTATGGTCATTATCAAGTAATGTGCATCACACAGAATTGTGTTGCCCTGTTTTTATATAGGTGTATATATAGTATGTACAGTGATGTAGGAGTGCTCACACCAGCGTGACCATAAGTCCTGAGTGACACTGGCTTTGACATTCTGATGGAAACTGTGTCACTAGGTGCTGAGAAATTTTCAGCTCCATTATACCCTCATGGGACCTTCTATCTCTATCCAGTATGTCATGGGTCATCTAACACAAGACCCATACGTATAGTCCTTTCCTTATGCTGAACAACGGCTTCTGTCTCTGGCATCTGAGAAGTTCTCGGTAAGGTCCTACGCAAGCCCCAGTCACCTGATCCTGATTTCAGATCTGCTTGGAAAGCAAGGCTGTTGAAGAAGAGGGTCAGAGTGGCTTGTGGAGGAACTTTAGGGGCTTTCCTCATAAAATGGGAAAGAGCTCAGCAGGAAAACCCACAGATATTCCATACTGAGAAGACTTGGAAAGGCCAGCACTTTTTCTTAAAGTGGACTCTTAAAATTCTGGAGGAAATGCCTCGTGTGGGCAGCCAGAAGCCACTTGTTCTTCAGAGAACTAGGAGTGGATGGAGCTATGTGTGTTGACTGAAGGACTTCAGTAGGGTCTGCAAGTGGGACCTGTGGGGATCCCCTCTATTCTTCCAGCCTGGACGTGTACAGCCAGGACACATTTCTGTGTGCCCCAGTTGCTTTCCATTCACTTAGGTTCCCAGTCACTTCTTCTTCCATTAATGATTGGTAGTTCCTTTCCCTGAGCCCCACCTTTCAGATAGATTTCCCATTACCTTGACCAAACATCCATCCCCATTTGAAAGGTCTGCATGCTGGGAGCAGTCTTGTGAAAACTGGGATGTTGGTCAGGCTGCTCGGCAGATCGGATGTTCAGTGGGTTCGGTGGGCGTCTCACCTTGATGTCACTCTACAGTTACTTGGAGGATGGTGCTGGAGAAAATGACCCTGGGCTTCACTCTTCTTGAGGCTCCTGCTTGACGGCAGAGGCTGAGTTGAGGATGGATTTTCCTAGAGAGCAGGCCAAGACCTGAATGGCTGTGGGGTTGACCCAACTGGAGCAATGATGGAATCTTTGAAGAAATGAGAGACACACAGACATGCATACAGAAAATCTGAGATCAGGTGGGCTGTAAGCTTTGATCGAGACACACCAGCAGCAGCCCAGAAACAGTGCATTTATTTTACACATCTGAATTAAGAAGATGGATATCTATCTATATCACTTATATTTATATCTGTCTATCTGTCTTAATGAGGAAGCAGATTTAGCTTATCCTGGTAGGAGGTCTCTATAGGGAAGCTGTCTCAGGCTGTACACACTGGGGAGGAGTAAGCTGTAGTCCGTACTTTCCTGCTCATACTATCAGCATCTACAGAAAGGTAAAGGGAAGGCTTCATCATTCCCATGCGTCTGAAGCATTAGGGTCCATGACATGGCTATGGTCATGTCAATAGCACATACTAATCAAGGACTTCATCCCACAGAGTAGCAGTGAGGCCCCACACAAAGAGAAGCAGAGGTCTGAGAGTCTGTCTCTCAACAGCACTGGGATGCAGAAACTGTCATATGACGTGTTAAGAAATGACTCTGTGGACAGAAGAGACCATTTTAATATGGTCAGGAGCTTGTACACAGACATACGGGGCTGGCTGGCGTTTGTGGAAGTGGTGACAGCTGGCCCCTCCCTACACTCAAATTTACAGGACAAGAATACAGATGGAGTCCTGGATATTATGTGTCTGGATATTTGAAAGTTATAAACAGGGATAAACATCTTAATCAAATATGTTCTATCTCCTCTTGTACATGGTCTCCGGTTGGTTGACTGTGGGAGAGAAAGCAGACATTTCAGAAATGTGTCAGCTTCTCTCTGGTAATGCCTGGCTGCTCCTGTGACGTGAGTAATAACCTTTTCTGGCTGACATGTCATTTCTTTGCCCTACCATTAGGGGGACCAGGGTGTGTAGCTGATTGCCCAGACTTTGGGGTTTTGCTATTCGACAGCAGAGGGCACTGAGAGAACTTGATCTTTACAGACACTGGTTTGTCCTGCAGCTTCTGACTCCCATCTGACTCTGGCCTTCTCCACATGTCACCCCCTTGAGTGGGGCATTTCTTTGACTCATCTTTCAAATACTGGTGTTCTCTGAAACTCTGGCTTCTTTCTCACATATGTTCCATGGGAGACATCTTTCATTTCTGGTTTGAATCATTCTAAAAAAACAAAAGATGATCCCTGATCCCTCCCTTAACCCCCTTAACATCTCAAATCTAACCCAACACCAAGTCCCGCTGATTCCACCTCCTAAGTATCTCTCAGCTCTTCTCTTTTCTCCCTATTGTCACTGCAGACATATAATCTAAGTCACTATTGCCTTTAGCTCAGTCACTTCCTAATGGCTGTTTCTAGCTGCCACCGTCCTCCAAAGCATTTTCTATATTCAGCCACTGTGGCTTGCTTTTTTTTTTTTTTTTTTAAGACAGGGTTTTCCTATGTAGCCCTGGCTGATGTGGCCTGAAACTCAATATGCTGGACCATGCTGGACTTGAACTCAGGGGGCTACTCTTTCCTCTATTTCTCCATCCTTCCCTCTCTCCCTCCCTTTCTTTTTTTTCCTTCTTTCCATCCCTTGGATTGAACCCAGGGGCTCACACATGCTAGGCAAGCACTGAACCACATCTTTAACCTAAGTGTCTCCCTGTTGCTCTTCATATAAGAATCAAGTCTACAGCACAAAGGCCCTGCACACCTCAGCCCTTTGTCATCCTCTTTGATCTCAAGCCCAGTTCATCTACATTCTGGTCACGACCGGCTTCCCATACACCGTGATCCCTCCAGAGGCGGACCGCAACACACACCATTCCCCAGGCCCAGAACCCCTCTCCTTGTTAGCTGTCTCTCACCTTTCAGATCTCAGCTCAAATGTTACTTCAAGGTCAGTTTTCTCCGAGGTTTAAACTAGGGCAGTGGTTCTCAACCTTCTTAACTCTGTGACCCTTTAATAAAGCACCCCATGTTGTAGTGATCCCCAACCATAAATTTATTTCCATTGCTACTTTCTGACTATAATTTTGCAACTATTATGAATTGTAACATAAATATCTGATGTGCAGGATATCTCATTATGCAGCCTCTGTGACAGGTCATTTGACCCCCAAAGGGGTCATGATCCATAGGTTGAGAACCACTGGCCTAGGGCATACTGCCCCAGTAGATGGCCTGCTAGCACCAAGCACCTCTTCTGCATAGCACTTTACAGTGGTTGCAATTACGCAGTTTTTGGTGTGTTTCCCTCTGGATCATGAAAACTGCTTTCTGCTTCTGGATTCTCGCAACCTAACTCAGTTATGTTTCAGTAAGTTGGTGCCAGTCTTAGATCTCTGACCATGTGAGTGGTCTGTAAGGCAACCCCATTCTTCTAACTGCCCAAGTTGAAAACTTAAACGGCTATTCTTGCTTCCCTTTTCTTACCTCCTGGCACCTAAACACCAGCAACAATTATTAAATCTATCTCCAAAATATACTCAATGTCTTCGGTATGGTGTGCTTCCTAACGGAAGAATGCGGTTCCACAGAGGAAGGTGGTTTTGTTTTTCTGTTTGTTTTTTGGCAATTCCTACACTGTGAATAGCTTCATCTCCTTATAACTAAATTTAAAAGGGGAGAGAAATGGAGAGGGAGTCTACTGGTCAAAACATTATGCCACAGTCTTCATTGGATTCTCATTATTAAAAATGCCAATTATCTTTGGGTTGGTGGATTATATTGGCCGAGCTTGGAACCCTCTTTGTATATTTCGCTTCATGACTCCCTGCGTTTGCCACAGGATAATCGGCTAAGGCTAGTCTGTGGCAATGGGATTCTTTTTATGTGAAATATTGCCAACTGATAGAGGCCTGAAGCCATAGCTTCACTCCATTGTCTTGGAAGCAGGTTTTATGGGGAAATGTCCCTGGTCCAGAAGAGCAACTCAGCACTCAGGACACATGACACTGATCTGGGAACAGCCTCTTCAAACCCATTTCACAGAAGTCTACAAAACAGTGGTTCTTAACCTGTAGGCTGTGAACCCTTTGAAGGTCGAAGGACCCTTTCCCAGGGGTCACCTAAGACCATCGGAAAACAGAGATATTTACATTGCTATTCATACAGTCATGAAGTAGTAGTGAAAATATTTTGTGGTTGGGGGTCACCACAGCATGAGGAACTGTATTAAAGGGTTAGAGCACTGGGAGGGTTGAGAACCGCTGTTCTAGAACATCCCAAAGCTGCACAACTTTGTCTTGTCCCCACACTCTCCAGTGTATTATAAGCATTTTTCTTGAAAGAGCCAAGAAAGTTCAAACTCCCTGCCTAGCTGTGGAACTGTCTCAAAGTCACTACAAAATAGGTAATGTGCTTCCCTTTAGAGATGGGGGTTAATAATGAATGCCTAGATCTAAAGACACGGGATTCAGTAAATACCTGTTTTCTGTAATACTTCCAAGTGAGAATTTCACTTTGATGTACCATAACATCAGGCTTACTCCCAACACTCACTTACTAAAAGCATTTGATATCTCTTATTCAGTTTATGGTTTTTGTTGTGTGTGTGCTTTGTTTTTGGTTTCTGTTTGGTTGGTTTGTTTTGGTGGCTCTGGCTGGCCTGGAATTCATTATGTAGACCAGCTGGCTTCAAACTCAGTTCTGCCTGCCTCTGCTTCCTGAGTCCTGGGATTAAATGAATCTGCCACTATGTCTGGTCCCTATTTTAATATTACAGTTTATGAGTCCTAAGCATGTAGGTTCCATAAAATGTAAGCAAGGAAACAATTATATTGAATGAATGTTGTATGTAACAAAGCCATGACTCACAAAGATGAAATAGCTCCACAAAAGAATTAACAGTAAGTCATTTAAAGAAGAGACTTAATATAGGAATAAGCTATTTTAATCAAGCAAAACAAATTGATATTTATTATTTCTAAAAATAAAATTAGACCCTTCCAACCCTTAACATCTGCATTTAATCATATTTCCTAACCAAAATACAGATGCTAAAACAGCAAGTTACAATGTATCTTGTACGGCATACAGTATGTTCACTGTTTACAATTCAATTCTACTTGGTCGTTATGTACTTGATGCAAACTTAAACACCACTCGTAACATTAACACAATCAACAACAACAAAAAGTAACCAGTTGTCTTAAAATGGCTCTTCTATAAATTGTATAGAATATACAGAATTACAAAGTCAAGTATTTTATCAAAATATACACCCCTCCCTGAAACTAACACAAGCTATCAACATTTTAAATGAATAATACAATTATAGAAAATATTTGCAAAATTATTTGTAGGTATAAATATTCTGCCATATTTACTTTGGTCTAGAATTATCAGCATACAAGTCCACTTAAAAAATATACACATATAAGGGCCAGGAGACGCCAATACATATAATTATATTTGTAGTTAAATCAAAACAACTTAAATCCATAATTGTTTTATATAATCATAACCAAGATAAAACAAATTAGTGGATCACAGGATTGCTTGTCATCTAGTTATTAATTCAAAAGTGATTTTTCATAAGCCCTTTGTGACTATCTCAACAAAACTCAAATGGTGTGGGTGTACATATATACAGCGGACAAAACAAAGCTCAATTTGATTGCAGCTCCCCCATTTCCTCTAGTATATAATACTGTATGTAGGTGAAAGTAGACAAACAAATGATAAATGCAGACACATACTGGGGCTAACAGCAAAGTGCTACAGTATAAAAGGTCATCTTGAATCATGTCCTTTTTTTTTTTTCTGGGTGTTTAAATGTTTTCTTGCCTACCCCAAACTACACACTAAGCCTTCTTCGTGGAGGCAACACAACATCTGGTGTGAGAAACTGGAGTCCTCTGATAACCGTCCAGCCTTGGCTTTCCAGTACTAAATCCAGCGAACAGGAATGGCTGCTTGAACTGTTGTGAATTTCGCCCATCCTGGTGCTGGAAGGGCAGGGTGTGTTCTCCCTTCTTCCTATTCTGGCAGTTTTAACAGTAAGAATCTTATGAGTTCCAGCTTTCCAGGATCCTAGTTCACATGAAAAAATGTGAACTAGTTGTAGGGCAACTAGACTTTTGAGGGCAATGTTGACAGTCTGCATTAATGTAAAAAAATGATTTAGAAATGTAAGTGGGGCTGTAACAGAGAGCTCATGTCTGCAAGCATGAACACAGAGCATCTGGCGTGGTGGATGCTCCGAGTCATGTCTGTAAGGGGCAGAACTCTGTCTTTCCACATATTATCTCCCCATCCCTCAAAAACAATGCTGCTGTGATAGGCAAAGAAGGCCATCAGGTCCCCTTGTCCTCATCAGTGGGGGAGGGGAGTCTGTTGTCCTTTTAACTTCTATGTACCTGTGGGCTGCGTTATCTCTAAGGTGTAAAACTGAGGAATTAGGCCTTCTGCCCTTTCCAAGTGCCTGTGACTTGATTACCAAAGAGGCGTGTCTTCCCCTCAACCTCATGAATGTGCTTCAGTGGGATGGGAAGGGTCAGAATTATCTGACCCCTTAACTCTGGGTGGGATAGCCCCCAACATCCATGGCCCGGGGATGACTGGAAGACTGCAGAGAGTTCTGAAGAATTTGACCATTCTTCATTCTCTGAGGTGAAGCCACTGCAGAGGATTATAGAGCATAGATAATTTCAGGTAAGTCTGGGAAGGCTTTCCCCATAGATAAGGCATGACCTGTGTCCTGTGTGACTTGAGTGGACCAGTTCTAATAACAGCTCAGTCATACTTCAAGAGAACAGCACAGCATTCCATCAAGAAGCACACACATGCTCGGCAGTCAGATCCAAATGCTTTACTGATTTCTACAGCAGTCCTCATTCTCTGAGGTCTATTGCTCATTATGATTCTCTACAAGGGACATATAGACAGCTAAAAGTTATAGTGATTCATATATGTATTTTACAAGGTTTATGTTGCAGAAAAGTATTTCTAGATGATATCTGAATGTCCTACTTTAGGTTATCTATCACATATATTTTCAATTATATTCTTAAGTTTTTTGCAAATACTCATTAGTTTACCAAAGATTAATAGTGCAGAAACTCAATGGCGATAAATACTGTCATAGCTCGTTTACCGTTTAGTACGTCTCAAAGACTCTAATTTCATGATCCCGACCCTTACTCTCTCCAGCGACTAGCAACAATTCAGCAGACCTCATTAGTGCTTGTGAGAAAGGTTTAAATTAGGCTAAAATTCAGCTGCTGTCTTCACTGTTCAAACTCCCACAGCTAAGAACTTCATTAGCCTTCAGAAAATACTCCGGTTGTTAGAGGATTCAGCTACTTGGGCTTTATGCATTCTGTGTGAAGTGAATGATAAAACCCAAAATAGTTGTTAGGATCCTTTTTTTTTTTTTTTTTTTTTTTTTTTTTTGGAGTTTACACAAATGAAAATTAACACCCCACCCCCATCCTTTGTGACTATTATGTAAACAAAACTAAGCTTAAAAAAAAAAAATCACAAACAGTTTCGAAGACTTTTCTAATTGTTGTTGTCACTCAAAGAACATTTTCTGCAAAGGTTTTTATGTCATCCTTTTGGTCGCTGTCTTCCGAATCAGTGCAAAGTTGACTCTCCAAGAGATCGGAGTTTTCGTGGCACATGTCACCTGTTTCCTCTTGCTTAGTTAAAGTTTTGAATAAGTGTTTCTTTTGGTGCATTCTGAGGGCAGCAGCTGTTTTGCATATTTTGGGGCACTGGAAGCAAGCAAAACCTTTCCCATCATGCTCCCGAACATGCCTCCGCTCGTGGTTCCTTTTTGTGGAGAGATATAAGAAACCCTGGAAGCAGAACTGACAGTGGTAGCGCTTCTCCCCCGTGTGGATTCTTTCGTGGATCTTGAGCGTCTCGTTCAGTGTGAATGCCTTGTTACAATACTGACAGATGAATTCCTTCACGCCCAGGTGGATGCGCTCGTGCTTCTGTAGGTTCCCCTGCACGGAGAAGCACCGCCCACAGGTCTTGCACTGGTACGGCTTCTCTCCAGTATGGCATCTCATGTGCATCTTGAGCGTGGAGGAGCTCTGGAATTGCTTCGCACAGAGCTCGCAGATGTAAGGCTTCAAAGTGAGATGCTGGTGGGGCTTGCCTTCGGCTCCCGCCCCTGCTGCTTTGTCACCGTCACAGAGCTCACACTGCAGCTTGGGCATCTCTTTGTTCTCTTCTTCTTCGAAGGCCTTATCCGGGGGCAGTTTCACCTCTGCGCGATCCAGTTCGGCTGGGTATCTGCACCGGCTGATGGGGCTTCTGCTTCCACGCTCCTTCCTCCACTTGACTTTCCTCATTTTTCTCAACTGTTTGGATTTCTTCTTGGGCTTGTAGTTGTAGTATGGGCGCCACGGCTTATCAGTGGAGTCCTGGTCACTCGCTTCATCAAATGCTTCACTCATCTCCACACATTCAGCCTGGCACAGCCCAAGGGGGCTGTCTCCATGGGTTTCTGGGTCACTCTCCCGAGGCAACGTCTCTTCCTGCATTTGATATTTGGGTTTTCTCCCTCTTTTGTAAAACAACTTAGACCCAAGGATATGCCTTTTCACGATGGCTTCATTCCCAATTTTCACTGTTATTTGGCAAAGGGGCGCAACATTGCTATTTGTGGAGGTACCGGGCAGAGCAGGTTTTGCGATATAAGTTTCAATCTTGCTGGTTTCTTCGACATTTGTGGTTTTGCCTGAAGATCCTCCGTGATCAGCAGCGTATTTTGCCTCCTCTGTTATTTCTCCCTTGTTACACGGAACAGCTTTCTTTTTCTCCTTAATGCTTTTGGGTCTGCTCGCAAGTTTACTGGCTTTCTCTGCCTCGGGCTTGCCATCCCTGACCAGGGTCGGACTGACCACTGGTTGTGAAGGAGACTTGTGGTTGCTGTTGGTCAGGCTAGCAATGGCATTGCTGTGCTTGATCACCGACGAGAACTGGCTGCTGTGCACAATGACCGAGGGCACCGAGCCGCTGTAGCTGATCACAGAGGCCGAGTGCTCACTGCCCTTGCCCACAGATGAAACACATGCGGGCTCTGCCTGTAGGGTGGCGCCCACAGTGTTTCCAGTGGAAGAAACTGACACCTCAGTTGAACTGAAGTTATCGACGAGATTGGTTTTCTGCTTCCTCCATTTGATGCCTTCTGCATTTTTTACTTTGGCAGAAGTGGGTGTGTCCTGCCGTGAAGGTGTTTCCACTGGGATGGCAGGGCTACTGGTCAATGTGTTTCTGCCATCTTGGAAGTCCAGTGTG
This sequence comes from Rhabdomys pumilio, assembly GCA_030674055.1. Classification (NCBI taxonomy): domain Eukaryota; kingdom Metazoa; phylum Chordata; class Mammalia; order Rodentia; family Muridae; genus Rhabdomys; species Rhabdomys pumilio. The sequence continues at coordinate 12,829,348 of JANHMN010000020.1, read as the reverse complement.
GGCATTTCAGAGCTCTGCAGATTCGGAACAATGAATGTGTCAGGTACAGATTCAGCCCTTTGACTGTTTCCTTGAGCACTTACATAGGAAGAATTCCGGTAGCTCTTATAAGGTGCCCTCTTGCATCTCATAGGCAAGAGCCTATAAAGCTTGTATGGATAGACAGTAGGCTTCAAGCCTCCGTTCGCCGTTTTTTTATTGACGGAGAGTCTGTGATCTATGGCATGAAAAGACTTCTGATGGTTTTTTAGTATGTAGTAGGTCATAAAAGTCTCAAGACAGAAAATGCATTGGTACCGCCTCTCTCCAGTGTGCCAGATTTCGTGTCGCGTCCTGTACTCAGCCAGTGCAAATACCTTGTTGCAGTAATGACAAGGGTAGGTTCTTCTCCACGAGTGGACATTTGCATGCCTCCGGAGGCTGGACAAAGTCACGTAACTACGCTTGCACACAGTGCAACTGTAGAGCATCTGCCCGTTCACAAATTTCACCACGTGGTCCGTGTCTGACAAGGCGCTCCCAGCGCTGGGTAGTTCTCCAATTCTCGTCTCTGGTACTAATGATTCTGGGCTTGTGAACGAACTTCCATCTTGTCCAATAGTGGGGTAGTTTTCTAAGAATGGCTGGTTTCCCCCTGGGATGGGGACGTGGCTAGACCTCATGCAGATCAGCTCGTGCCGGTCCAGCCTGTTGAGGGTAGTGAACTGCTTGTTGCAGTACTTACACACAAAAGGCTCCTGGGTTGGCTTGTGGAGCTGCATGTGAGCGCTGAGCAGTGTGCTGCTGTCAAAGGATTTGGAACAGCAGCTGCAGTTATAAATGAGGGGCGGGACCTCTGCTGCTGGTGGGCCAGGAGTATCAGAGGGTTGGTTTTCCTCTTCCCTAGGAAAATGGACATCTCCTTCATTGCTGGGAGGTTCTGAGTGTGACAGAACTGGAGCTGGCTGTGGGCTTCTTTCTTGATTCACCTCTGGGCAGGTTACTAGAGGGAGTGGCATATTTTCTGTGGTTGAGTCAGAATCCTGGGTTTGGGTCTTTGGCTTTCGGCATGACTTTGCTTTTGTGGCAAGGGCTTCGCCGTTTTCTTTTCCCGTTTTACCAGATGAGCTGCTGTCATGTTCCCTCAGAGGCTGACTCCTATAAGCCTCAGTGATGGAAGAAACGGCATATGAGTGTTCGGCAAGCGTGCGGACAGGCTCTGCCTCATGGCAGACACTGGTTCTCTCCTGGCAAAGGCTGGCTGTTCTCATGGAATCAGACACTTTTTTGAAGCTTGCTCTCAAGTCCAGGGGAGAAAACATGTTATTACTATTTTCCGTTTCAATGATGGAAAACGCGTTTGTGATCCTTGGCCCATTAGTGACAGCTGGTTCTTCGTGCCTTTTCTCATTTTTTTCTTCTTTAACCACGCCCTTTTCAGTAATGCAGACTACGTAAGGACCTGGGGAATTTGAGAAGTTTCGGTCACTAAGGTCTTCTAAGAATGATATTCCCAGCTTTTTCCCTGCAGCTGCAAGATCAGTGACGGTTTCCTGTCTCTTGACCACAACGGTGGAGCTATAGATATAATTGAGTATTTCTGTAAACACTTCAGCTTTCAGATCATCCAGCTCCAGGACGTGACTGGAAATGCAGATTGCATGGCTCCAAAAGATGTTTTTGAAATAAAGGCTTGAGGCGGCCAGCACATTGCTATGGGCTTTAAACTTGGTGTCTTCCACGATGATGGTGACATCACATAGGATGCCCCGAATGCGCTGCTCATTTAAGATGGAGAGTACAGTGTCACTGTGAAAGTCGTCCTTGAGGTCCCTGCAGAGGGACATGACTGTCATCTGAAACAAGAAACAAATGGTCAGGGGGCCTCCCATCAGTACCTTGGTCATTTCTAAGCTATGTGCTACTTCTGGGAAAACTTTTTGTTGTTGTTGGTTTTTTTTTTTTTTAATATACATAAGAACTCAGACATTTATCTCATCCTGTTGTTTTCCTTAAGACTTGGAAGTCAACAGAAGGCCAGCCTTCTTGCCCCAGACTGTTTCGCATGCCATTGCAAGTAGCTGTAGTTGGAAATCCTCCCAGGATTCCTTCCCCTGCCTTCTGCAAAGTCTTGACTATGTGTATGTATCCAAATATGAGGAGGACAAGTTTCTGTATGTCCAAGCAGAAAGGGTATCCCCACTCGAGGCTGAGACTCTAGAGCTGAGCAGGGTCATGGTCTTTTAGAAGCATTCATGTTTCATCTGACTTTCCTCCCTCAACACAAGGTCTTACTAATTTGTCTCAACTAGCATGCAACTGGTTATCTAGACAAAGCTAGCCTTGAACTCAGAGATCCATCTACCTCTGTCTTCTTCCAAATGTTCTCCCCTGATACTCCATGACCTACAGATTAAAGCCTGGCTATCACATGTGCTAGGTGAGTCACAACCCAAGCCCTTCTGGCCTGGAACTAGTTTATATAGGCTAGGCTGGCATTGAGTTCACAGAGATCTGCCTGCCTCTGCTTCCTGTGTACTAGATATAAAGACATCCATCAACACACCTGGCTTCATCTGATGTATGTGTATATGTGTGTCTGTGCGTGTGCCTGTGCGTGTACCTGTGTCTGGGTGTGTACCTGTTCATGTGTGTATGAGTGCGCATGTGTGTGCTGCTGAGGACTGAATCTCTGGCCTCTACATGCTAGTCAAAGGCTCTACTATTAAGACATAACCTCAGCCTCTTCTATATGTTTTCAAAGATAACCTTGATAATCTGACCCAAACATAATCCATAAAGCAGAAACAATTTATTAATTTATTTTTAAAAGCTTCCCATAAATGACTGGTACCTTTATGTGAGGGTTATCTACTCAGAGAAGCAGCAAGAATGGAAGGGGCCAATTCTACCTTAGTCGTCTGAGGTGCTTCTCTTCTGAGTGGCTATGTCTGTAACTGAGTCTGACCACCAGGGACACCCTGCCTCCTTTCTACACATGGCCTGGGGGAGAACCAGCCTACTCTTTATTTGATTTTTCCTTTATTATAACCAGACTAGATAGACTAGAGTTTTTAAAACAAACCCTGTGGAATACTAAAGGCAAACAAAGAGACTATGAAACAGTAGTCCAGGAAAGTACGTTTCTAAGTCTAACATAGAATGGTTTGTCACAGTGGCAGCGAAGGAAGCAGGGCACAGGCAAATGGGGACTTAGGGCAGCACTGAAGGGGAGGAGGGCCATTCGCACCAACATCTGCACTCTCTGACATCACAGATGCAAGCACCTCACAGCAAACCCTCCACATTTTATCCCAGAGAGTAACTGAAATCACAGGTGCCTCTGCAGATAGAAGGCCCACAATAGACTGGAACAAAGAAGTGTGAGTCAGAAAAAAAAGATTTGATTTATGTGTAATCACTAAAATGTTTTCTAAAAAGAGGTTCATGCAACAAGTTTGCTATTCTCAGCAGTGTTACTATGATAGAAAAACATGAACAGGCTGGGCGTGGGGGTGGGGATGGGGGCTGGCTCAGCAGTTAAAAGCACTGACTGCTCTTCCAGAGAACCCATGTTTGATTCCCAGCACCCACATGGCAGTGCACACTGTCCTTAACTCCAGTTCTGGGGAATATGATGCCCTCTTCTGGCCTCTGTGGGTAATAGACACACATGTGGTAGACAGACATACATGTAGACAAGGCATCCATAACGCATAAAATAAAAAAATATTTTAAAAGGCTAATAAAAATGTTCTAAATATAAAAATTTTAGTGAGCCAATATTAAAACAATCTGTAACTAGAGAACTGTTACCACTCTCTGTGCTGTGGTTCTCCTAAGTCTGGAATGTTTACTTTTACTGTTATCTGTGTGAGTGTGTGTGAGTGTGTGTGTGTGAGTGTGAGTGTGTGTGTGAGTGTGTGTGTGTGTGAGTGTGTGTGTGTGAGTGTGTGAGTGTGTGTATGTGTGAGTGTGTGAGTGTGTGTGAGTGTGTGAGTGTGTGTGTGAGTGTGTGAGTGAGTGTGTGTGTGAGTGTGAGTGTGTGTGTGAGTGTGTGTGTGAGTGTGTGTGTGTGTGAGTGTGTGTGTGTGTGTGAGTGTGTGTGTGTGTGTGTGTGAGTGTGTGTGAGTGTGTTGATAGCCTTGTGAAGTAGCACACATGGAGGGCAGGGGACACTTTCTGTGAAGTTGTTTCTTCTCTTCACTCTTGTGTGGGTCCCAGGAATTGAACTCAGGCCGTCAGCCTTGCCTCACAAATGCCTTGATATCTGTTGAGCCGTTGTCAGATCAGCCCCAAGTTTGTATTTTATCCAGAATAACTTTTAAAAGCAGCTTTTACCGGGCAGTGGTGGTACATGCCTTTAACTCCAGTGATCCAGAGATAGAAGCAGGTGGATCTTTGTAAGTTGGAGGCCAGCCTGGTTGTCACAGCAAGTTCCAGGACAGCCAGGGCTACACAGAGAAACCTTGTCTTGAAAAATCAAATAAATGAATAAATAAAATCACTTTTTGAATACATAAATACAAACATGTATATAGATACGTATGTATGAATGTATATGAACATTTAAATGAATATATGCATATATTATGTATTATACTTCTATAAGTACAGATATAGAAATAGGATGAATTATTCAGTACTCAAAACAGGAAACTAGAGAAAGAAAGAAGTGTAATTAATAACTGTGTCAGGGAACCAGCATGCACTGGGACTCAATCCTCAAAAGACGAAGGGTCATCCTATATTTACATAACTTAATATGTAAACAATATATAGTTCTATAAACTTCAATATAAACATTTTGTGTGTGTTAACATAAACTATATCTTATTTGAGTATGTCACAGGGAAATTCTAGTTAGTCAGCATACTTGAACTCTTCTGCTGGCTTGTCTTCTGCTACAGCACAGGCCTATAGAACGAATATACATACATGTAGTGTAAGCATGGGCAACTAAGTTAGATACTTCCCATGACTGACCTGAGTTTTAAGACCATGGGCCTTGATACATAATTGTAAACTTGTAATCCTAGTACTTAGGAGGCTGAGGCAAGAAGAACATAAGTTCAAGGCCAGCCTGGGCTACAGGGAGAACCTGTTTAAAAATAGATAAATCTAACAAATAAGTAAATACAAGTAATAAAATTATTTTGCCATATTTTCTTTCAAAATTAACCACCTTGTGTACGTGTGTTCATGTGTGTGTGTACAGATGCATATGTTAGGGGGGTTCATGGCATGTGTGTACATGGGCATGTGGAGGTCAGAGGTCAATCTCGGGCATTGTTCCTAAGGAGCCATCTATTTTGTGTTTTGAGACAAGGTCTCTCATTGGGACTTAGGACTCATTATTTTAGGCTATGCAAGTTCCAGGGATATACCTGAGTCGATCCTCAGTGCTGGGACTACAAGCATGCACAACTTTCTCACATAGGCAATGGGGTCAAACTTGGGTCTTCCTGTTTGTTCATGTGGAGCAAATTTAACTGACTGACCCACAGTCACAGCTCCAGAACTGTCTACCTCATAAGAAAACAAAACAAAGTTCTGTTCATGGTAGATTCCAACGGTCAGGGGTGGGAGTCCCTACTCCGTGTTGGCCTTCCTGTCTCACACCCAGATGTCCAGTCAGCGTATCTTCCCTTCATGGACTGCCTTTGTCACAAGCTTTGGAAGATCTTTACTTTCTGTGTACATCTTGCTTCCTTCCTCTTCAAGGGCTGCTCCTCCTCCAGCCTAGAACTCTTCATGGCAGTTTTTAGACATACCCATCTCAAGGAGTAGCTCATCTGAGCGGCCTCCGGCTTCTAGAGCAAATGTCTTAATGGACATACTGTGCAAACAACCTCCCAAGGCAGAACCTTAAAAATAAGACCAAAGACCCCAATTCTACTCTACTGGGAGCATAATTAAGAGGAAAATAGAAATTAGTTCTTGTCAACTTTATTCCTTTAGCCTGGCTGTTTTCAAAGCATGTTTCAAGGGCCTCTGGGTTTCCTAAGACATTTTCCAAAATGTGAGATCAAAACTACTTTGTAATGATATAGAGTATTATTTATGTTTTTCAATAGATTGAAAAGCATAGTCTGGGGCAAGGGGCGGCAGGTAGGTGCTGGCAGATACCTCAGCAGACACCACGCCAGAGATACTCAATAGAAGGAGTAAAAGCTAATCATGTTAGTAACTTGCTCTTGAGATGAGTGTGTGTGTGTGTGTGTGTGTGTGTGTGTGTGTGTGTGTGTGTGTCTGAGCATCCTGTGTGGTAAAAAAAAAAAAGAGGTATATGTAAAACACTAAAAGTGCATACTGAGGGCTGGAGAGATGGCTCAGTGGTTAAGAGCACTGGCTCCTCTTCCAGAGGTCCTGAGTTCAATTCCCAGCAACCACATGGTGGCTCACAACCATCTGTAATGGGATCTGATGCCCTCTTCTTGTGTGTCTGAAGAGAGCAATAGTGTACCCACATACATAAAATAAATAAACAAACCTTAAAAACAAAATAATGCATGTGTTAAAAGGTGCAAAAGATACTACGAGACTTAAATGTAAAAAATGCAAAATGTTCAGAATCTCTGCTGCTACCAACTTGTAAGAAATCATGTCAAACTTTGGTGTAAAAATCAAAGAATATCCATGGTTAACCCAAAAGGGTACTTCTTAAAAAAGTCTTTTCAGCTCTTTATTTGTGCAAAGATGAATTTCTTTATATACCTCAACTAATATAACATGCTGTATTACTGGATGCAGGAATAGATGTGAAAAAATCAAATTGTCTTTCTATTAAGCCAAAATTGGAGACATTTGACAAAATATAATACCATGCTCCTCACTGGTTTTTTTCACACAGTCGTCATTTGACATGAAACGTTATTGTTTAATTAGGGTGACCATAGTCATTTTGCATAAGTATTTAAATACTCATTTAAATTTTTGAATATGGTAAATAATGACAGACCTCAGATGAACAAAACCTCTTTGAATCCTCAATGATAAATAAGTCCAGGAACTGGTTTCAAGACAGCTCACAACCATCTATAACTCTAGGTCCAGGGGATCTGGCACCTTTTCTGGCCTTGGTGGGCACTAGGCATACAAGTGGCACACAGACAAAGGTGCAGATAAAACACTCATATACATAAATAAAAAGAGGATAAATATATCCTAAAACAAAAACTTTAAAGTTACTGTGCTAATCTTCAAGGCAACATTTATAATACTTTGAATTAATTTCTGCCTCCAGAAAATTATTTTACTAAAGAAAAGAAAAATCACAAGAATGCCTAAAAGAATCAAATTCAAAATGACTGAAAGTAAGCCACAAAGCAGATATGCCAGGCAGACGGGGGAGCCAGAGGGATGGAGATATGTGCACAGCTACACAGATGTGAGCTGTTGCCCACTTTGACTGTCCTCTTTGGATGTGAGTGTGGCTAAGCAGCTGGGGGTGGGAGGAGGGCACCACACAGAGCCCATTCCTGACTATTCCTAGTGAAAACCGTTCTTTGATTGGCATGGCCGCCATCTTACTCTATACAATTTACTATTTGCTTGCATCTTGTTTTCTTAAGTCTCAAGAACTACTTTGGTCATAACAATCTCCCTGTTCAAATAATTCTATCCAATCATTTCTTTACAAACCAGGCTCTCACCATCCTAAGGTGAGGTAAGCAGATGCTGCTCTTAGGCCTTTGTTCTCAGACTGATTCTGAATACAGAAAACACGTCTTGGTGATGATGCAACCTCTACTTCCCGACATTTCCAGCTTAATTAACGCTCCTTTCCCTCTAATCAGTTAAAACAATTCTACTAAAATATAGAGAAGTAAAAACAGTTAGAACTATAATCCCCATATAAAGTATATGATTTACCATATACCTCTTTATAAAGCTTACTATTAAAATCTGGCATTTGGTGCGCATGTGTGCGCATGTGTGCACATGTGCATGCCCATGGGTGCTTGTCTGTGCATATGAAGAGACCGCCTTGGTTTTTGTTTTGTTTTTAAGAGCCAGCGTCTCTCTCTCACTGAACATGAAGGTTACCAGTCAGACAGACAGTGAGGTCTCCATATTCCCGTTTGTCCCCCAAGCACTACAGTTACAGGATCCGCGTTACCTGAGTGTTGCGGACCCAAACTCAGGTCCTCAAGCTTGCAAAATAAACATTTTGTTCTGCGGGCCATCTCCCCAACTCCTAAAGTCTGTTGCGTTTTATCGGTAAATCTCTAGGACACGACAGAGGAGAGGAAACAGCTCATTCCAGGGGAAGGCTGCTCTCCAGAGTCAGTCTGGACCCCAGGTTTCTAAATCCTGCCATTAAAGAAGGCCGAACCTTCTAGCCGGCAGCTCAGTTCCTGACATAAATAAAATAATAGAGTTGAACTGACAAACAACTTTCTCCCTTCTCTACTGCAAGTCGTGTTCTATAAAAAGAAACTTAGAAATCAACCCTAACTAAAAAAAGAATGCTCTACATGAGGGTACTGACCTGGAATCCTGCAAAAGTCAAACTCACATTCCATATCCGGCTAGTGCAGGCCTATGGAAGGAGAATCCACTGTGTGGGGTTGCGAGGCTCTATGGAAATTTTCTGACAAAGGACGGTTTGCTGCAGGGAGCTGGCTCCGCCATCCCACACACATCCTCGCAGTACATTTGCTCATAGTCATGGTGAGGTCTACGTCAGACCACACGTGACTGGGTGTTAGAAATACAAGCACCAGATCTCAAAAACAGATTACAAAACAGAAGCCCTTTATAGCGCAGAGCTGTGTCTAGGAAGGGGAGCATCCCTTTGATTTTTGTCTTCAAAATGAGGCCTGGCAGGGGCCTGGATGAGTAGTGCACGCTAGGCTGCAACCCACTGAAAGGTACCAGATTCAAGGTAACACGGTGTGGCAAGGAAAGCTCACTTTCTTACCTGAAACTCGAGAGTGACACTGTGAGCTACCGAACGCACTCCACATAGAGTGGCTGGCTGGGGCAACCTCACCCATTATAGTGTGTGGGTAAACAACGGGTCTCCAGACTTGTAGTTGCGTGCACAGACTGTAAGAACGGGTATTGTCAGATTCGTGAATGATGCAGTGGGCCCAGCTAAACATTTTGCGTTGCATGTTTGTAAAGATGAAAAGGGAACAGGTTCATGGGTTCTTTTTCCCCCATAGAAACGGAGCAGTGTTTAGGGTGGCCTGCCTGCCTGCCTGCCTGCCTGCCATGGGTTCACCTCAGGATCAAGCTTGCCCAGACACCTGCTGGCTTGAGAAACCTGGCAAACAGGCTCAGAGCCTGCCTCCTAAGCCCTCAGAGTGCTGTGTCCTTATTTCAGCAAATTCCACCAACACTCAAGAGTCCCAAATGTTGAAAACACTTTCAATCTGAATATTGTTCCTTAGGGCAGATTCCTGTTCTCTGAAATGTCTCACTGCAGGGATGAGCTGTCTATAAAGACAGTTGGGTTCTAAAAGCAAATACGGCTTTCCTGTGAACTCAAAGTATGGGCAGATTGAGTGGAGGATGGCCCTTCCTTTCTCACTCGACTGCTACTCCCGGGACTGGAACAGGGAAGAGCTGTGGCACATTCTGGCTTCTGAACAAGAATGCACATGTAACTAGTGGCAAGGACAGGTTATCCTAAAATGGACAGAGTACCAACTGCTGCTCAGCTCCGAATCTACTGCCATCGGTCCCCAACCTTCCCCGGGGACTCAACACAAGACATGAAATCACAGTTCATGCTGATTCTTCCTGGAAGTTGGTAGAGGGGATGAAATCACACACACACACACACACACACACACACACACACACACACACACACCAGCAAGCACATCACTGAATGCACAGTAGGGGTTCTGTGAATGTGTCACATGTAACCCAGCAAGTACATCACTCAGCACAGACTGGGGGTTCAACACAACCCGGCAAGTGAAATATGCAGCACATAGTAGGGGTTCAGGGAATGCTAGTAAACAGCCAGAGAACTAAACTGACTGGGACCTGCCAACTGACTATGTTAGAACTTACTGTTCACACACCTGACCCTGGATTAGAGTACAAATACAGAGAGATCTGGCCAATCCATGCTACAAGCCTTCAGAGGCCTTTCCCCATCCTGGGATAAAATCCAGGTTTCTCTGCAGCCTGAAGGGCACTTTGTTATCCATGGGGCACCCCATTCTCTCCTACCTCACTCTCTCCCTGCTCCACACACAGACTCCCTTTGCTTCTCCATCTGTCAAGTTTCTTCTGGCCCTGGAACCTTTAATGTACCCTAACTCAGGCACTGCATAAAGATGGCTTTCTCTCATGCTTCAGGCTTAGCTCTGAATCCCAAGGCACGTCTTCAATATGGCCCTATCTTATCTTCCCTCTGCTCTGACCTGGACATGAAGTGTCTGCCGTAGGCCCATCTATGAATGACACTTGGTCCTCATATTGCCTGATTCAAGGCAATATGAAAGCAAGCAGCCTCATGTTCCTGGCCATCCTGGGCTATCATTAACTCTTCCTTGCCTTCCTTGCACACCCTTTGTCCCTTGCGTTTGAGACATTCTGTTTAAAGCAACACTAATTTGTACCAGAAAATAAATGTGTTTGTAAGTCAACACTCCCCTCACACTGCTTTCTTAACCCACAATTACCACACAAATCTCAGTCCCTAGTTATATGCCGGGCCCTGAGAGTTCCACCCTCACCACATATAAACACAGTTTTCCCTATACATACATTTATGATAAAGTTTGATGTACAGATTAGGCACAATTAGACATTAACAGTAATTAAAATCTAACAATTAAACAGACATAATAAAAGTTACTTAGTACTCATGAGTTACTTCTAGACTTTTCTATCACATATGATCACCTGACCTTAGATAACTGAAACGGCCGAAAGTCAAACTGTAGATGAAGCGGGGCTACTGCTTCCTCTTCACTGTCTTCCCAGGAAGTGGAATGAGCTATGGGAGTGACAAGCCTTTCTACTCTTGCTGTTCATGATACACGGAAGCCATGCAGGTTTTGTGGAGTGAGAAAAGAGAAAAACGTGTGAAGCAAAGATGGCTCAGCCGGATGAGAAGCCCAGCCTGTGATGCCTGGTATGGTGGTGCATGCCTGTAATTTCAACACTAGGGTTGCTACGAAGGGAAGATCGGGGGTTTGAGGCAGCCTACTTATATAACAAGTGACAGGCTGACATAGGTTTGAGGCCAACCTGGGCTACACAGGAGACCTTGTCTTAGAATCGAGCAGAAATGAAAATGCCAAGGTCTGTCTCCTGCACTCTCATCTCCATCCACCCCCACAGCTTTCTGGTTCCACAGCGCATGGTACAGTCCAACACCACACACTACACATTGAACACCCATAGGTAAATGTCTATAAATCAATACTACATAAAGACAGTTCATTACAATTTTCATCTTCTAAATTCCCCAAATCTACTTTGTTATCTAAGATTTCCTTACTTTTATTTACCCATCTGTGTGTACCTGCATGAGTTTATGTGCATGAAAAGCACATAACTTTGTGAAGCATTCTGCATATGAACTCATTTGATGCCTTCCACGACTCTGGGATTCTACTAGATAAAATGAAAAGATTACTATACACTGATAAGAGTAAATGAATGAACTGAGGCAAGGCTTGAGATATAGAAGCTGGTATCATTATCATGCCTTATAGGAGACATGGAGAAATTGAGCCCATAGCAGTTACTCATATAACAAGGGATGCGTTTCTGATGGGGGATGGTGCTCGGCCTGCTAGAAGGTACTTGTTCTGTACACAAAAGGGTGCTGTGTCCAAACTGCACATTTATCACACAAGGTCATTGCTGAAGAAGCCTGCAGAGAGACAGACCCATAAGCAGAAGGGCTATCATAGCAGCCAGTGAGTCCCAGGTCAGAAGATCACTGAAAGCTGCTGAAGAATATGCTTTAGGGGCCCCCAAGTGGGGCAGTGGAGGATGAGGGCCAGAGTTACCCTCATGGCAGTCTTCAGGACAATCTGGGCATTCCCAGACAATGGGTCTTGGGCCAAGGAGCACCCCTAGAAGTCCAGGTGTTTACAGAGGCTGTACCATAGGCATTTTCCAGGCGTAGGCTGGTATGTAATCAGTCAGTGTTCTCCCCACAGCCCAGAAAACATCCACAGAGCCAAGATTTGCTGGCCTGAAGGAAGGAGAGCTCTGGTGCTCCCCCTAACAAGAATGAGAGTATAAATTGACCCTTTCATTACAGGCCAGTGAAGCAGAGGACTGTGAGGGTCTAGCCTGGGCACAGCATAAGATCAACTGTGGGAAGCCCTAGAACTCTGGAGAGAGAGAGATCCTGCAGGGGAGACCGGCTTCCATCGTGAACCTCCTTCACAAGACATGGAAGCAGAATGCGTAAGAGTTGCTGGGAACGAGCACGTCAACCTACTTCTTCTAAGTTGCCCAATTTCCTTGTTTCCATCTACTCCTGGCAATACCATCAAATTATGGATTCAGAATATGAACATGGATACATTTGTGGCGTAAGCCACTGAGGAGGTCAGAGCCCTCAGGATTCAATTACTTCCTCAAAGCCCATCGGCTGGCGACCATGGCCATTTCTGTCCCAAGCTAACTCTACCACTTCTTTGACTTGAAGGAAGAAAAGGAAAAACCAGTCCTTTAAGCTCTATGGTAACATTTTGTTTAAAGTCCATGGCCTAGGCCTTTGTCTCAGATACCTAGAATGGACTGGCAACAGTTTTAAAGTTAATTTCCAGGCTAGGTGTGGTAGTATACACCTTTAACCTCAGCACTCACGAGGCAGAGGCAGGTAGAGCTCTGTGAGCTCCAGGCCAGCTAGAGCCATGTAGTAAGACTGTGTCTCAAAGGTTTTAAAAATTTCCTTAGCACCAAAAATGTTAAGTTGGCCTCATGTATGCATAGTTGATGTCAGGGGTGTGTAAAGGGTATGTAAAGCATATGTAAATTTCCAAGTGGCCTCCTCCCTCTGACACTCATACGGCTGCTCCCTGCAGTCACTCTTAATGCCTTCTGACCACAGTTCCCGCCTTCTTTACTGAGGAGTAGCTCATTTGGAGCTGGTGCTGGGCCTGTGGCCTACTTCTGGGTTATAGGACTGTGGGTGCCTGTGCATACCAGTACCCAGTACGTGACTTACCCAAAAGACACATGTGTGCCAACTTCCCCCATGAGGCAACCAACAGCAAAGTGAGAAATGCATGGCAGTGTGTGCTTCTCAAGGGGGAACTCAGCAGTACAAGAGTGCAATCGGATGCAAGAGTGGGACTCAGAAAGAATCACAGTGTCATTGCTGCTGCATCGGGGCTTTGGAGACAGGACAGCATGCTTGCATCCCACTGTGTGCTTTGCATCCTTCAAGAAATTATGGTGTGCCCTCGAGCCAGAAGCAGACTTCTGACTACTTTATGAAATAAATGACTATTCTCATGCATGTTTATATTGCAGCCCCTCTGGGCAGCTTTTCCAAGTGTTACTGTAAAATGGCATTCACATTCTTCACGGATGCATCAAAAGCCCCACTGAAGACTTGTCTGCTGGCAGGGGAGAAGGGCAGGTAAATATGGCATCCTTATGCTGGGCCCAATACCTAACAAGCACAGTTTGTGCCTAGCACCACTGTTCACATTACATACCTTACTCCAGTAAGCCTTGTTGCAGTCCTTTTTCCTTAAACTATTTATGGATGTACACATGGCGTATATGTGGAGGTCAGAGGACACCTTGTTGCAGCAGGGCCTACCTTAGAGTTTCCTGCTGCTGCCATTTAGGCCACCTGGTCAGTTGGCTTCTGGGTAGTTCTCCTGTCCCCATCCCTCACCTCACTGTGATAACAGATGTGTGTCACTGCATTCGGCTTTTAATGGGGGTCCAGGGGCCTGAACCCAGGTATGAGAGTTGTGTAGCAAGTGCTTTTACCTGCTGCGCCACCTTGTTGGTCCTAATGGCAATTATACTTTACAGAGATAAAACTGACTTGGAGAGGCTTTGTAGCTTGGATAAGATCATTCAGGCAGATCTGGGATTAAAATCACAGACTGACCCCAAAACTGTGGTTTTTCTTTCAAGTTCAGGAACATGAAGACAGAATAAGAACTTAGATTTGTGGGCTGGTGAGATGACGCAGCAGTTAAGAATGCTTGCTTCTTCTGCAGAGGACCCAGCTTTCATTCCCAGCACCCATATAATGGCTCACAACCATCTATAACTTCGGCTCTGGGCATCTGCTCTGCTCCTCTGACCAATGTGGACACCAGGCATGTATGTGGCACATATGAATGCATACAGGCAAAACATGCATACTCATAAAGGTAAGAACTTATACTTCCTTGTCTTCTAGGTTTCGTGGAGCAATGTATACTGGGAACTGAAGTCCCAGAGGCTTGTACGGTGTCAGCCTTTTTCCCACTGCATGTTTTACAAACGGTATCCTAGACTGAGGCAGGGCTACCACGTGCTTTAGGTATACAGTTTATACCTAGTGGTAGGCTGGGAACCCCATGTTCTGCTTGGTCAGTTACGTGCCTCAGATAGGCCAGTACCCCGTCAGAAAGGGGCTGTTTTTCTTATGTGCTCGAAGGTACCATATGTTTCACAATAAGGGAAATAAGTATTTCCCATAACATTTTAATTCATTTTCTTAAAATACATGTACCCAAAAGTAATATATGGCAGTTGAGTGTCACTTTAGCTTTTATTTTTGTACACTTCTGTCTCAAGGCTGACCACCCTACCACCTGTCGCACCTAACACAGGGGCTAGCACAAGGTAGGGTAATAGAGAAGGAAGGGTGGGGGGTGGAAGTCACTAATCTAGGAGAACAGAGAGCTCCTCAATGCCTAGCAGATGTCCACTTATAAGACACGGTTCTGCCGAAGGAGAATTTAGGATGAGGCAGGCTGGCTGTGGGACTCATCCTGGTTCCGCCATGACTTCCAACTCTTGGTACTGCAGTTTCTTTGGCGGTCAGATAGCACTGGTGGTGGAATACGTGCACTGCTCATGTTTCCTCTGGCCTGATGCAAACAGGCATTAGCAGTTTAACAAGAGCCTTTTAAGGTAACTACTTGTTAGTTGGTAGGAAGGAGGCCAAACAAGACAACTGCTTGTATGACCAGCACATTTCTGTGACGTGCATTTCCCCTCTTCCATGAGAGGCTCATGCAAACCTGGCTATGGATTTAGAAATAAACACTCACAAGACTGATGTCTTGGGATTCTATACTTATTTAAAATAAGAGCAGTCTCTTCCCCTACACTGTGTCTCATTATGCTAACTACCTACTCTTCCACTCTCCACAGAACATCCCTGCTCCTCTGTATGAAATCTCTTTATGTAGGAGGGGTTTTTAAGACTGCAGTCTTGGGATCTCCTTGCTAGTCCTTGTTTAAATCTAGGAACCTAAGACCTTAGCCATTTGGTTGGAATTTAGTTTACAATATATACAGTATATAGTACATCTACGGTCTATGTATTATATACTGTGTATATAGTATACAATATATTAATCTATTAATACTTGAATATATACTGTAATATATACTGTGCATACATATATAGTATATATACTACACATTAGTACAGTTTATATATTAGTTTAAGTATTAATAGATTATTAGTTGTAGTTTGTGCAGTTAAAAAAGTTAGTTTCAGTTTGAGATTTAGCACAGTTCTGTACTTTATTGTAGATTATGCTTCCAACTGGCATCAAATTTTCCGACCAAAATCATCAGCAAGTGCTGGGGTTAGGCAGTAATTCTAAGTCTTCTTGCTTGGCTGGACCAGCCTTTCTCCTAAGAGATTACCGTTCTCCTCTGAAGGCAAGGCTGGCCCCTGCCTCCTGTAGTCCCTGGGCTCTGCTCTAGTTCACCTGCTGTATGACAATGTCACTAATGTAGTTCCTTGGGCAAAGCCCTTCCCTGGTGGAAGCTTGGTTAGGGCTGTGACTTGGGTTGGTTTGTAGATAATGACCAAAGCCCACTTCCGGTTCACAGTACAACGCCTACAAGATGACATAATGTACCCAAAGAAACACTCCAGAATCCTAACCAGCTGGCAAATGCACTCCCACCAAAATGTCTCTCCAAACAAGAAGGGTAAATTTGGAAAAAAAACGTTGCTTCAGCAAGATGGCACAGTTTTGCTTAGACGCTTAAAGGCACGGGAGGAGCCCAAACTGGAGCTCATTCTTCAGGTGCCACAGATTCCAGAGCTGATTCCAAGGCTGCCCCACTCTGTGTGAAACCTTTATCCAGAGAAGCCTTCACCCCTAGGGACCCATAGCCTTTTGAGATCTTTCCTTTCCTGACGGGAATCTAATTCCTTCAGCCATCCCCTTGTAAAGAGAATGTTATAGAGAAGTGAGGGAGACAGGTCTCCAGACTTCTGGCTTCACAGGCCTTCCCGCACTAGGCTCCATAAACAGCGGTGCCAGGACTGTACCCTCTGACCTTGGAAACTGCCTGACGTCACTAAGCCGGCTTCAGCCCGTGAAAGGGAGCTCAGGCTGCTTCCGGAGTGCTGGATCAGACAGGAGCTAAACATGCAGCAGCCGCCGCCAGGAAATACAAGCATAGTTGTCTGCTTTATTTCGATTATGTACTTTTAGAGGAAGGCCACAGGCTTCTTTCTTTCCTTGTTTTCTGCCATCTCCAACATTCAGGACTAAATTTTACAGTCAAAACTCAAAGCTTCATGTTTATTCTTACTCTGTTTAAATGTGTTCATTTGGTCCATTCCTACTCCACCTGCTGACATGTTGAAAGCACTAACCGTATCTTAAAAGACATTGACAGATTGCTTAAATGTGCTTCCTGCTTCCACTATGGACGGTGTTGACTAACAGGCATGAAGGGAAATGTTCTTGCATGAACCCAAATCATCGCTGAAAGTCAGTACTGTTTATCTGTGAGACCTTTAGGCACATTCTTCCATCTTTTAAAATAGGAATGATAAAGCCCCAGTCTCCTTTCGAAAGAGGGTGGCTGAAGGGACATGGCCAGCATGCGACTCTGGACCCCAATGCATGGAATCAGGACACAGAAAATGAGGTAAGTGAGTTCTTGACTTCAGATCCAGAAAGCTTCAGAACTGCAAGGAACAGCCTCAGGAGGAGAGAGCAAGATCTCCCAATTCCTGGAGCGAGTGACCTGCAGCTCAGGCTGCTCTTTAGAGGGAACTGAGTGCAAAACCATAACAAGCAATATTCTTTGTACACTGTTTCAACAAGTGCTGGACTAACTTTCTTTCACCTCCATCCCCTCAATCCCAATTCCAGCATCTTGTGGTCCCAGCATCTTGTGCTCTGCCTGGCTATGGAATCTGGACAGCCTGTGATTGTTTCAGCTCTGATATCTGCTTACCAAGCAGAATACCTCCTTTCCCTTCTGACTCTTTCCAAAGGCCAACTTTGTGGACTCAAAACACAGAGCAAAGGCAAGAGCGCCCGGCTGTATCCATCCTGCCTGGTCTTATCTCATTCACAAACACTCTCATACACACCAACTCACTTTCCTTCACATGATGTCCATATAGCTATGGAGTGATATTTCCATTCCAAAAAGAGAACCCGAAGCTCAGGAGAGTTAGGCCGGAGTCTTAGCATCATATAGCTTATAGTGAGAATGGCCTTCTAATCTCGGTTGTGTGGCTCTGGGTTTCAAAAATATTTGTGTGTTGATCTCAATGTTAGTAAACATTAAACCGCCATCTCCTTTTGACTAGCATGTTTGATTTCTGGCCTTAAGCTTTTGCTGGCCAGCCTGTATGTCATCACCATGCTACAGAGATGTGGTCATTTCCTTACTCTGCTTTGCCGTCCTTCATTACCTGATCATAGCATTTTGTTTAACATGTTCTGTAAAATGACAGCAATGCCCAAGATGATTATGGTAATTACGTTAAAAATAGACCTTGGCAAGAAAATGTTCAGTCAATGGCATGACATATTACTAGTTATGCATTTTAAATACATTCCCTAAAATTACGTACTTTTTAATTTTACTAACAAGTGTCTGAGGCAATACTGACTCAAAAAAAAAAAAAACCCATAACTATCTCCTCCTCTTGGCCTTTTGGACTCCTTCAATTCTTCACTCTGCTCCTCTTAGAGGCACTGGAACAGATAATGTCGGCTTAGATGGTTCAAAGCTACTTTATTTAGAGTTCACGACTGCTTCAACTTCCCTTCTAGCCCACCAACCAAAGTTACGGGAGAGCAATGATTAATAAGACAAGGGGTTTATGGAGCTGTTTAGATACTGATCTTTGTTGTCAGGATATCAGCCACCGAGCCCAATAGCACACACCAAACACGAATCAGTAGCGGTGGTACAATCCAGCAAAAACTGCAAGGCTCCCCTAGCACAAGTCAGCAGAGAGACCAGAAGCAGCTGGAATACCATGAGAAGTTCTTTGGTGTGTTTCTCTCTATGAAGTGAAGACAAGCAAAGCATTGCATGGCCAACAAAGACCAGCAAAGTGTTACACAGTGTCCCAATGCAAGAGCGGCCTTTCACTGTCTGTGGGGTTCTACTTACACTCCTTCCAAACATCACACTCTCTCTCAAGTGGCTGCTCCAGCAAAACACGTGTCCTCTCACGTGCCTGTTTCAGCAAAGCATCACATGCCCTCTCACAAGACAGCTTCCACAAAAACATCATAGGACACAACTGAATTTCCAAAGAAACCAGAAATTTCCACTTCATAAATGGGCTAGCAGAAACTCCTATGTCTGGTGTCCAGGCCTGAGGAGGAGGGAGCCTTAAGCTTAGTTTGGGGAAAGTCAGAGAAAGGGGAAGGAGCTGAGTTCTCGGGACGCAGGAGGGAACATAGCAGTCAAATCCAGGTAGAGGACTAAGCAGCACAGAGCCAGGAAATGGAGTGAAATATTTGGAGAAGGACAGACAGAGGGACTGGCTGCTTCCCAGGGCCTGATGGGAGAGGTAGAGAATGGCAGGCCCCAGACAGGAGTGTCAACATCACAGGGACCTGGACTTTCTCTCTAGTCCAATGTACTTTCTTAGCCCTAACTACAGAGTGGGAAGAAAAGAGGCTTTAAAGTCCTCTGGGTGGGAAAATCTCCTAATGAGACATTAGAGGAGACAGGAAAAGATGGCCGACTAGCCATTAACAGGCAGGGATCCCAGATCTAGTGTGGGAAGAGGATAATGAAGCCTGGGTCCCTCTAAGTAGCCTTGGGAAGGCAGGGTGGCTCTTGGCCGCCTGAGGAAGCTGTAGAGTGCACTGACATGGGGTGGGGGCTGCAAATGTGATCGCAAATTTTGTTCAACTGCATGAAAACAACAGGCCCAAAGGAGCCTGAGAGGAACAGGTGAGCTACCAGAACCACTACCAGGAACCCTTATTAAAAACTGTTTCTAGCTGTCACCCTGAACTGGAATAGCCTGGAGTAAATCTGAATTTAACAAGAGCCCAGGTATTTTTAGATCAAAGGTGGTTTGGGGCATTAAACTAGTTTCCTGAGGATGCTGTAACAAACCAGTACACGCGACACAGATTTACTCCCCACAACCCAGGACAGAGCCCGGCAGGGCGTTTGCAGGTCCGGGCTCCTTCTGATCATGGGGCATGCGTGGAGTCCTACCTTGCTGCTTTTAGCTGTGATTCATGACTACAGGACCACACTTTTACCTTTCTCTTCCCGTCCTTATGTTCACGTCTCTCTTCTGTGTGGCTGCCTGGTCATCTAGGACGATCTCATTTCTAGGTCCACAATTATGATAATCTCTGAGATCATTTTTCCACAGGAGATCCCACTTGTAGGTTCTGGGTCGTAGGCATATCTTTTGGGAGGCCTCATCATTCAGCCCAGTAAAACCATCATGGCAATAACTCATGGATGAATGGGAGAAGGGCATGGATCCAAGAGTTGCAAGCTGACTTCCCTAGCAGCTGACAGAGAAGGAAGGAGGCTAGGAGAACCATTGCAGAGACCACTCATACACACAGTGGCACTCCCAAGCCCTCCATGGCACTGGGAGACACCATGGGGCTAAGAATCAGGGCAAAGGTCACCTGAAAGTACTACAGGTTGGTGGTGGGGGAACACCCTTAAATTAATAGAGTTAAAATGACTATGCCACCTTCTAAACAGACGCAAGTGCTTTGAAGGGCTGAAGAGACTTAGTTCATTTTCCAAATTGGATTAATTTGATATGAAGCTCAGATTTCCTCTCTAAAATACAGTGACATGCTCTTCCCTCCCCCAACCCTTGCACTTGAAGTTTGGACAAGCCACCATGGCAGAATGGGATTATTTCTGACTTAGTTGTTTCTTTAGGATCAGGTGGCCATACTGCCAGTCCCCAACACTGGGGAGTAGCCCTGAGTCCCTTCTCACCACCTACTGCCAGTCTCAGACAACTTCACTGGGAGCAGCCCTCTCCTTATTTGTATAGTGATACACTCCCTCCCCCTACTAAAATCCTTCATTCTAATCGGTCCTGTCACTTCCCAGATACACAGAAAGGCTTTCTGTCCCTTCAGACAGAAATTTCTCTTCTTGGAAACCATTTCAGCAGTCTTCAGAATTTGAGTCTTACTGAGACCTGTTACTCCAGCATGCATTTCTAAACAGAATCCAACCCACACCCTGGAAGACCGTCCTTAAAACACACTCTAGTTAGCAAGCTGGCAAACTCGTCTGCACAAGTTTGTGTCTGCGCTTCACCACGTGTATGGCAACGTTCCCCCAAGGATAAACTCACACGAGTCAGGGGAACCTTGGGTGCATTCTTCCACATAGCAGGACTGGAGTGGCGTGGGAGGCAAGATCTCAGGTTAGGTCCCCACTGCCAGTCCAAGGCCCACACTGAGGAACAAGCAGGACTTCCCTGCAGCACTCTCTGATGGCTTCACATCCATCAACACACCTTGGAGCAAATCCCTGGAACATTCACATCCTGGCTCCCTACTAGCGACCCACTCGACACCAAACCCTACAGCCTTACTTATATAATGGCATAAACACGCCTTAATGCTCAAGAGTTCCAAAACAAGGCTGATAGCCGTAACAAATGAGGGTGAGGGAAACAGAACGGACTCTACAGCATTGCCTTACGTGTGCGTTCCATCTTCATTCACACTTAATAGAGATGCTGGCCGTTCACCTACATGAGTATGTAAGTGGAGTCTACAGAAGCTAAGGTGTCCTGCCTCTGCTGAAGCAGTAATAGCTATGACGAAGAGGATGAAAGCCAGCAATACGCAAAGCTAACATCTGCTGAGCACTTTCTACGCTCAAGGCCCCATGCTGAGTGCCACACACACATGACTCACCACCAAGAGCAAGGAGTTGCTAAAAGATGCTAAGAAAGGGAGGGTGTTACATACTCCACGGTGATGGCCAATAAAGTGTTAACAGAAGGGGTGAGGACAATTCTGACAATTCGAGGACAACTCAGAAACAGGCTGCTTGACAGCTTAGTGAACATCCTTGCTAAGTCAACACCTTAAATCACATCTGCTGGGGGATGCCTGTTGTCCTTCTTTGTTGGTACCCATCATCTGATGCTAGGCTTGGCTCCATCCTGCTGCCTTGAAAGTGATAGCCCAGATAAGGAGGGACTTCCTCTGATGGGCTCCTCCTGTTTCACCCAGTAGTGGGCAGCCTAACAAAGGTTGCTACATGTACATGATGCTTCTCCAGATAGCACAACAGACCTTACAGAAAGAATTTTGTTCACAGGAAGAAATGGGCATATATGAAATGGGATATATATATATATATTAAGTGGGTGATTTATATGCAGTGACATAGAGAAGGAAAAGTCAGTGGTTGTTACCTTTCCTTGGGTTGGGCCCAGGATAACTTCAAGTCAGTGCTCTATAGGAAAAGACTGTATAGGCTGCCACTGTGGTGATCATGATGAGCAGATTCAGACAGTATACAGTAGAATCCATGACTGACCGCAGGCTGTGTATGGTAAGTCTCTAAGTATTCACAGTAATTTTCAAAAGTCTTGGGGCAAGAGAAATGGCTCAGTGGTTAAGAGTAGGTACTGCTCTTGCAGAGGATCTGAGCTTGGTTCCTATCACCACATCTGGTGGCTCACCAACCTGTAACTGCAGCTTCAGAGGATTAGCCTCCGACAATCTAAGTGGGTACCTACACTCACATGCACCTACCCATTCATATTCATATACCTAAGAAGGAAAATAAAGCTTACAAAGAAGGGCTTGCTAAAACTACTTCTTATCCTGATTATTAACCCATGTTTAATGTTCATATTATCTCCCTGAACTATATATACTTGAGTTTTAGATCTTAATCTATAAAATAGAAGTTTAAGGTACTTCAATTTTTATAGCTGGTCTTATAGCTTTTTCTTCTTTTCCCACTCCCCTCCTTCCTCTGGTTTCACCCCTAACACAGATAGGAGAGAAACAAGGGCAGAGGGCAAGAGATTCTTGAGTCTGATGTCTTCCCTTTTGTTTTTTCTTTGACCACGGCTACTAACAAATCACAAAGCCCCTTAAATGGCCAACATTTGTCTCTTGGGGCCCTCACATTTATATAGCTTCTGAAAAGTCCCCAGAATTCCAAATATCACACAGCTGCAGAAACTATCTGCAGCAGGCAAAACCATGCCTCTGCTAAAGCATGAGGCAAATCACGGTCAGCCGCCACATCCCCACACCTGGGATCAAAACAAAAGCACATTCTTAAAATAGTTCTGTATTTTTTTAAACCAAAATTCCAAAATGTCACCACAGATTTTATTCTGTTTCTAAAGTTTCATCTGTCCAGTGACTCACTGTCCTAAAATTTAAATCCTGACATGTCAGTACCCAAGGTTTCCGTGAGGCCTTCACATGCACTGTATCTGGGTGACACTTGGGCTCTCCAGCATCCCTCCAGCCGGTTTGTTCCTACCAGGAAGCTCCTAACACATGAATCCTGGGAAGCAGAATGCAAACTCTTCACTTCAGTCTGTGCATTTTCAGGATGGGGTCTCCTCACGCTTTAAGAGCTGGAATCCTCGATCTATCCATCCTCCCATATTCACCGTGAGCAGGCGGTGTAACAGGGAATGGGAATGGCTGAGTAACACACAGGACTTTATTTAGATCTAACTGTGTTAGAGGACTCTGAGGTGACATCATCACACTGCATCGCTGTGCCCTTCCTAATATGACAAGGACAAAATGACAGCGAGAACAGAGCCTGGCAGTCAGAGCTTCAAGACAACAGATCAGCACAAGAAAACATATCTACTGAGACACAAATCAAAACTGCTCCTTTGAACAGAAGAAGCCAATGCTAGGAGGCCAGTTTCTTCTCTAGAGGTGTCATGGAGACACATGACAGAGAGCTGACCCCTTTGGTCTGGAGAATAGTCTGAGTGGTCGTCATGCACTGGGAATTCCTGGGAAACAATTCTCATGCCTGACTCTGCTCTTATCCCCTCTCTCTGTCTACCTTCAACCGACAACCTCACATTTGCTACGGTTTCCCACGGAGTTCTAGACACACCGTGTTATGGTACAGAATCATCGGTTTGGGACTGAGCCCCAGGTGTTTGCACTTTCCCTACACACACATTTCCATCTCCCACATTTTCCATAATCTCTACTCCATGTTTCCAGTTTGAAACTACGGTTAGCAGCAGTGATCCCCGAGAGAGGCCAGGTATGCTGGCATAGGCCTCTGAGGCCTCTGGGGGCTGTGAAAGCCACTTCCTCCTAGAGCTTGGGAACCCTGGGTAATCTGCAGAGTTGTTGAACAAGCGCACCAGAAGGTCTGAGGAGACACACACATGGCTTTTTTAACTATGGAAAAGCTACAGAAACTCTAGCCAGCGTATAAATGGATGCATAATAGTCTAGATCAAGGAAAGCAAGAAGGAAAACATGACTGGGAGTGGAATAGAATATGAAAATCTACATTTTGAGGTGGCTTTTGCCAACTCCATCCCAGAATTACTTTCATAAAAGCAGAATACATCTGGGGTGATGTTGAAAGCCTGTAACTCCAGCACTGGGGAGATGAATCAGAGGCTACTAGCCTGGGCTACACTGAGAGGTAATCTCTCTACCACAACAAAACTCAGAATGTGTGTTTCTGGCATTATTTGGGTATTTAAATAGTTCCCTCGTTCACATGTTCAGGAAAGAATTTATCCACATGGTAAAATAGTGAAAAAAAAAAAAAAAAAACCTCTCCACACAAACCCCAAGCCATTACAGACAAAAGCCCACAGTATGCTGTTTAGAACAACTGTCTTTAAGTATACTCATCTAAAAATAACCTAAATACAGGTTATGTTACTTGAATACTCCAGTCTCTGCCTGTGCTTTCATTTTAGAAAACACGTTCACGGATGCACAGTGGGCGGAGCTTCACCGTGTATACTCAGTGCAGAAAATGGCCACCGGGTTGGGCCTGCACACTACAAGCAGGGCACCTTCTGGGGACACTCTCCCTCCAGACAGAGAACA
>JANHMN010000020.1:12776301-12804874 GCA_030674055.1 Rhabdomys pumilio | reverse complement strand
ACAAGCAGGGCACCTTCTGGGGACACTCTCCCTCCAGACAGAGAACAATCTTTTCCCACCAATACTGGATTTGTTTGCTGGATACCCTGGTAAGTAATCACCAGAGATTTTACTATCTCCCGAGCAAGGGGGCCTCATGGGGAAAAACACATTATTTTTAATGCACGACGGTTGTTAGGATTAAAAGAAAGACTCCTATTTAAAAGAAAACCACGTTGACAGGTATTTCTTGAAGAGAAGTCCAAAGCATTTTGCCAGAAATTAATAAACGGAAAAAAGTCTTAAAACAAACAAAAAGTCTTTTTAATTGGTTTCCTGGTAAAATGTAAAAACAAAACCAAAACCAAGAAGACAAATGCTGAGAAATTAAATAGACAGCAAAGCAGGATAAGAAGTCACTCAGAAGCATATTTCTATTTAGGAAAGGATGTGTCCTTCCAGGTGACTGACAGCATATCTGTGCAAAAAGTCAACTCTTGGTGAAGGGGCTGAAGACACTCCATAATCACTGGACCTTGGTAGGAAAAAAATGACAGTCAGGGTTGTTTTCCTCACCCCAGTTAGCACAGGCCCGAAGGACAGCAGGGCGCTAAGGCTTAGCCCTGGAACCACTCCAGTCAGTCACCCACGTTAGCAGAGTGAGCCCTCTCCCTCATTTCCTATGAAAGCAAAGGTGAGACCCAATTCTGCCAGAGGAAGGGGACACGTACAGGAGGTGTGACTCAACAAGCATGCAGAGGGTGTGACGGTGACACTTCCATCAAACAGATGTGTGATTCAGCGCTGAGGCAGTGGAGAAAATGGCTATTTGAGTCATGTCAGGAACCACAGGACCAGAAGAAGATGGATGTTTAAGCAGAAAGCGTGGTGTATTTGGATAAAAGGAAAATCCTCATTTACGTTCAGGAACCAATCACAATACTCCTTGAGCTGATGAAAGGCTTCTGGGGTCATACAAACACATATGGCTGGGAAGGCTGCTGTGACTCTACTGCAGGGAACAATGGAAGGTGGGGTGGTGCCATTCCCAATGCCTGGCATGCGTGTGGAGGCCAGGGAGGGCACCGGAGCCCTGGAAATGGACACATGGCCAATTGTGAGCTGCCACATAGGTGCTGGGAACAATATAAGAACAGCAAGTGTTTTAAACCACTACAGCCATCTCTTAAGACGGTCCTGGTAAAGCCTTGATCTGTATTAGACTCCTGGTCACTTCAACACACACAGGATAGAACAGGGTAATGGTTGGAATAAATACATTAAAATGAAACTGGGAGATAAGGCTTCTAGTGCAGCTTCATCTTAGCATAAGTGTACGTCTATGTGCTCAAGGTTGTAAGAGGAAGGAAATCACCATTCATCTGTTCCTGTAGCTACTGATCAATTTATCACTCAAAGTTTCAAAATAGACCAATATAAGCTTAGGATGGAAAAACTCAGCTTACCAGGACTTTGCTCACGTCACAAGCCTGGAAAATGGCCCAGCTGGTTCAAGAGACTGGATTTATCTGACTCCAGTATCCTCATTCCAGTGTATTAAGCTCATATGCTCAGAAAAATAGACCCAGTATTTAATAGATATAAGCTCAAAAGCAATGGAATTAAGTTACTTTTAGAAACTTTTTGCAACAACAGAAAGGTATTCTTTTTTTTTTAATTATTCATTCTTTTAAGAAAGATTCTCTGATTTGTCTGCTGTTAACACTGATACAGTGTTAATACCACTATCAAAACCACATTTAGCAGCCTGAATTTTAGTAATGAGAAGTGTGTTTGGGAGCACGTGAAAAGCGATTTATTCTCGTTTTGTGCAAGCTAAAAACTTATGCAAATGAAGCCACTTAATATTCATAATGCGTATCATATTACCTTGCAAAGGAAACTGCCCACAAACCCATAATGCACCACTTGTCAGTCTCCTGTTCTTGTGCCCATCCCTCCTATGCAGGGCCCAAGGAAAGCTTTGTTCCAGAAGCTTCTGGAAGCATGTTCTCTGATGCTTTTTGCTCTCCTTACAGGGTTCTTTCTGGCTCCCCAGGTCATTTCTTTTCTAAAAAGGCTCAATACTCAACCACATTCTTCCTACACTCTAATGGGAAACCTCTTCATCTTTTCCTGCATACCAATAGCTCCCGATCTGGCCTTCCCCTTCCTAAGGGGTCCAGATGAAAGATGGCAGCTTCAGTGCTTTCCGCTCCATGCCCCTAGGGTACAACTTGTCACCTCCTTCTCAGGGTCCCCATGGCACTACGGATCTGGGAAATGCTATGCCAGCCAGCATCAGGTACTTCTCCATAGAGACAGCTGACTGCCCACTTTCTAGCCCAAGTGAATGCTATCTACTCTGGGCCCGCCCCCTTTCTTGGAGGACTGCCGCAGCCTTCTTCCTTGTTTCCTCTCCTCCCAACCTCCTTTCATCTATGCACAAGAACAGACTCCTAGGGTACAGCCATGACATTTCCTTGTTCAAAGAGCCTTAATGACCCCATTGATTAACACATTCCAATTTCCTAGTTGGCATTCAAGACCATTATTGTTCAGCCACAAATATTCTCCAGTTCTATTTTGCTCTGGACGCCTGTATAGACCAGTTCTAACTCAGCTGGACTTGATGCTTTTCATGGATTACACTCGGTGTTCTCTCAGTCTTCCTCTCTTCCAATTACCGGAAGATTTCTTTTTACATTTACTTCCTGGACACACACACACAGAGGGGGGACTCTCTGTGTGTGTGTGTCTTTCTTGTTTGTCTTTTCAAGCTCTATTGACAGTCTGAGGGGAAAGTGTCAGTTGTTTTTTGGTTGAATTCTCTAGTCCCCTAGTGGGGTCATACTTACAGTAGCTACTTGATAAACATTTGCTTGCTAACATTTATAGAGCTTCATAAAGTTCCCGAGTCCGTGTGCAGATCTGTGGTCTCATTTGTTTTTGTACAAGACTTACATTGTTACAAGTGCCGGTCAGGTCCCCTAATCTGATTTCTAGCACTTAACGCAGTTCCTGGGGCAGCCGTTTGCCTTTCTATCCCATAAATCACACAAAAGTGTTTGTGTTTCTTCGGTTGCTTTATTTTAGAATGACCAAAGTCGTCTGGTCTACAAAGCCAAGAGATTGTTTTGAATCAAAAACTTCTCTTGTTAAACTGCTTCCTCTCCTCCCCACTTACGGGTAATGTACATAAATTTAAAAAGGTCTCCATTGCAAGTGACAGAAACTGAAAAATGAAAATTTTAAAGTTGGGTTTCATTTTGAAAATGAAAATGACCTAAGTCAATCTCCAGCATCCGTACGCTGATTACCAACAGCCAATCGCTGACAGCTGAAAGAATAAATTCCTTGCTAAAAGACTGGACATGACTAATATAATTATAAAAGTGTGAAAAAAAATCTCTTTGAATACCCAAGAATCTCAGAGGTTCAATACAATAATAAATGAATTCAGAGGCCTTATGGTTGTGTATCAACTGAAAGTATAAGTTTAATAGATGTTAAAAGTGGCCAAGAATTAAAATTCAAATTGAAAAGCAAGAACTTTGAAAGGTCAATGACAGTGGTCTATCCTCGTGACAGATGGCACTGTGTAGCTGCCAGAGCAGCAGTTAGAGAGAGCCATGACTGTAGGCTTGCCCACCAACTCGACCTCTTTTGACTTCAGGTAGAATTTAGACTGCAGGCTTCTGGAGGACAGGTATTTAACTGTGAACTTTGTGGCTCCAGCAAAGCACCGTGAAAGCCTGTATCTAGTCAAGGAAGAGCTGGCTGTAAAGCCTCCCACGACCTGCCGCTTTTTTTATTTTTTATTTTTTTAAAGATTTACTTATTTTATTTATATGAGTACCCTCTAGCTGTCTTCAGGGCATCAGATCCCATTACAGATGGTTGTGAGCCAGCATGTGGTTGTTGGGAATTGAACTCAGAACCTCTGGAAGAACAGTCAGTGCTCTTAACCGCTGAGCCATCTCTCCAGCCCCTGGAGGTGTAAATTATTAACGCACTGCCTGGCTCACAAAGACACACAATCATTTGACAAATGGTAGCAGTTTCTGTCGCTGCCTAGGACTTCGTAACCACCTACAAGGTAGAACTTAGTGTGCTGGGCTCTCAAGACGTCTATGTGAGAACCGCAAATGCCTCTTCATGCTTGCGTACTCTACGGCTAACAGAGAGCTCACTCTACAGCAAATGGAGAGGCTGGTGGCCTATCTGCCCTGACCTCAACCCACTGAGTAACAACAAAAACTCAGTTAAACACTCTGGACTTCCATCTTGTTTTGGGGGTCCTTACCCGAGGAAGCCACAGATCTATGGAGACACACACAAAAGTTCTCCTTACATCCACCAGCAGAGCTAACACGAGAAGCTCGGTTTGCTAGTTCTCCCTCAGCACAGAGGCCTGGCACACCATGTGTCCTTAATAACAAGACTGCTTGACAGTCATGAAAATTTTGTAGTACACAAACCTGGCAGGTCGAGCTCATGATTCAGACACCTTGAGGAGTCTTTCAGAAACTGCCCTTTCTCATCTCACACAGACTAAGGAAAGACGTACACCTCAGTTACCTCATTTAGAACACGCCAGCCTTAACCGAGTTAGCTTCTGTGCTTTGGCAGAAATCACTTGGAAATCCTTGGTTCTGAGCCCTCCATGTCTTCCACATCAAGATCTAAGAAAAGATGAAAGCGCAGCGATTCAGGACTAGTGTCTAGGATACAGGATTTTAGCCGAAAAAGCCACTGCCGTTAGTATATGTGAGGTGCCTTTGGTACATCAGGAACTGCACTAGGTGCTCTCGGTGGATGGGTAAATCTCTAACACCCCTCAGCTGTAGGGAACAGTTCCCCATTTTACAGCTGCAGAACCTGTTACTGAAGGTCACACAGGGTAGTGTTGGGACTCCAACCCAGGTTAACTTCAGCACAAACCCAGACTGACTTGAGTGCAAAATCTGCACCACAGAACACTAAATTAGAGTCTTAAAGGCTTTTTTGACAGTGACCCATTTTATCACAAATTATATTATATAAGCCAAAGGTTTCATTAAACTATGCTTATCTGCACCGTGTGCAACGGTTACTTTTTCTAGCTTTTCTATCGTACTATATATTCTAATTTTTTTTAAAAAATTTCAGCAATGACCCATCGAAGGAATTCTACTAATGCGTGTTTGGTCTTGGAAAAACACTGGTAAAAGGCCTATGATCTTAATAGTCGGTCGACCGCTGCAAGTTGCAAGTTCGAAACCAGCCTGGGCTATAGTAACCGTTCTAGGCTCTCCGTAACCAGACCTTGTCACCAAACACAAAGTCTGCTCTTTGATCTTAGCTACAGTAAGACGCTATAAGTTTCTCTGAAACCACAACAAAACTATTCTTTCCAGCCGCGCCAACCAGAGCAAGCACTTGAGCTTCCCAATTAGGAGAATGGCCTTTAACCTTTCAAATATGCATACGCTACATAAACGCTTATCATTTAGAATGGATTATTACAAGGGTTTTTCAATCAGGCCCAACATCCAGAATGGGAATCAGGCACTTACCCACCGCGAAGCAGGAGTTATAAAGTGGAAGCGCAGATAGATTAAAATCTCAGGTTATGTATCAGCTAACCTGCAAAGAAGTGTCTAAAGGCTGACTGTTGAATTGTCCCAACAGACAGACGGCTGCAGTAGGAGCAGGGGAGGCCGAGGCTGCAACCCCTAGGGGAAGGGCCCTGCCTTTGAACGTCCGGTTCAATTCCAGGGGCTTGGTGTCGCACTAGGATCTCATCGCGATCCGGTAGGGTCAGGAAGCAGCCCGGGTTTGCGCTTCAGGGGAGGGGAGGTGCGACAGTCCCGAGCCCCAGGTGCGCGTCACTCCCCGCTGCCCCCCTGCAGCCGAGCCTGGTGGGGCGGGACGCGGGCACCTGCGGACGCTCGCTGCTCCGTACGCTCCGCTCCGCGTCCGCTGCAGCCCTGCGCGAGCGCTGCCCACCGGCTCCCGCCTCCCCACCCCTATGCCCCGGAGACGCGCGGGCCCCGGCGCACTTACGGGGCTCCGCTCCGCCGCCCGCGCGCTTCCCGCGGGGTCCATGGCGCTTCCGGACCTGCGAGTCTGGCCGCAGCGCCGCCCAGAAAATGGACGCCGGCGGCTGGGCCCGGACGCTCCAGTCCGCCCCCGGTGCAGTGCAGGCCCGACGGCCGCTCGACCTCCGGCGCCGACGCGCAGGCCTCAGCGGCGCTGCGGGCCCTGAGGCTTCAGCACCGCCGGCGCCACCGCCGCAGAGCCAGGCTCGCACCAGGCTGAGCGGCCAAAGAGCAGGCCTTGGGCACCCAGAGCGGGCCTCGCGCACCGGAGCCCTGTGCAGTTTTAACCGCACCAAATTCTGAGAACAGGGTGTCTGTCACCTGTGCTTTCCCATGGCTGTCAGGGGACGTCTGGATTATTTCCCACCGTGGTATAAGAACTGTCTCATGCAATAAAATAAAATAGAAGCCACCGACTGCCCGCTGGCATCCTTCCTACACAGATTCGCAGTGTGGCACCCACTGCCTCATGCACACCTAAGTGCAGGTGCTTGTTTTGAACAATCCAGCATTAAGTCTTCATTTTCCCCCCCACTTTGGAAAAAGACTCGCTTGGGTTTTGAAAAAGGATATTTTCCTGGAATACAGTGCTTGCCATTTATGCACCCCAGTTCCTGACCAAGTATTAAGAATATGATCATTTTGGTGAGTTGAGTAGATTTTAATAGTATATGCAAAGTAAAGCCCCTTAAATGATGCAGGAAGAATAGTGTCATTTAAAAATGCAGAGTTGTGAAGGCTGACGGGTTGGGTTACGTGCATACACATGTAACGAGCAGTCCCCGACCTTCTCAATGCCAAACACCCTTTTATTCTTTCGCCCCATAGGCCAGTGTTCACAGATTAACTCCACTAAACTGCATTTATTAAGTAATGATTCATCTTCCCCTTAAAAAAAAAAAAGAAAGCTTGAAATGGTTTTGTCTGTACATAACTGCCAATGAGGACGTCACAAAACCTGAGCTGACTTGTTGGCATTGGTAGATACCAGCCTTAAAAATCAAAACTGAGGAAACTCATGATCTAATTACATGTTTGTATGTTTCCATTGAGGCTTTTAGAGACTCCGAAAATTATTTTAAAACCGGTGCACATAGATTGGGAAGTCTATAAGCTGTATTGCTGTTGCTGAGTCCCTGGGACAGGTGGGAGGTAGCAGGCAAGGCTGGTTGGCCTTTTAGAGTCAGCAGGCCTGTGTTGACAGCCTAGGTTTGTTGCTATATAAGGCCACTTCTCTGACCTTCAGCTGTGGTATCTAACATGTGATATGTTTTAGTGTTAATGTCTACCTCCTAGGTGGTTTTTAAATTGAATTAAATAATACATGTGAAACATTTGCAATAGCACCTGGCATGGTAAGTGCTCTATAATTTCAAACAGGTGTTAGTATTGAAGGTTAACCATTCTGAGTTAGGGCTTCTGTTGTTTATAGTGGTTTTCCATGGGTGATCTGCTAGGGTCACTTGGGACCTATGACCTAAGTCTGACACCAGAGTGTTCCGGAGGTGTCTTGAGCAGATCCTGTCAACAGTGTGTGACTAGTGAAATCTGGCTGTGGCTTTGAGTCTTAGCATGTGAATGGTTCCTCACCTCTAACAGGCCATTTACCAGCAGTTGCATTTTTTTTTTCTTATTGGAGCCAAATATTTCTCCAGAAGCAAGCATATTTCCTCACATTGTTTTAATAACTAAACTATCGCAGCAATAGCTTGAAATTTATGTAATAAGCCAGTCCTTCAAAACTTTCCATCCTTCCTCATAACCAGACTCTCCCTATCATCCTTCTGAGTATGGGGGAACTATCTGGAAATTTCCGGAAACATTCCATCTCATCACAAGTATGCTCTTTTCTGTAAAGGTTTCCTTCACAACTTTATTTTCTGAAATAACTACATGTGGTGTTTTCTTTGTCATAATTTCCATTTTAATGCATTTTAAAAAGGAAAAAAGAGAATCTAAGACTTTGTCTTCTTAAACGTCTATCTGCCCATCTCTACGCCACAGCTCCTAGGCCTTGCCCAGGAAGCTGTGTTTGTTTTCTGTCTCATTTTGTTTAATTCCCACAAAGTTTGTTATATTGCATGTGCTTGCTTTCTGACTGAGAATATGTGGCAGTTTAACACTGACTGTTCCCCTTTCTTCATAGGACTCCAATATAGCTTCTAAAAAGACTAAAACGTTGCCTTTTTAAGCCCACACAAGGTGTCCTCCACAAGGGAGCAAGGATCTAAGACACAGAGGAAGTGTGTGGACTGCATGAAACTCAGTGTCACATGAGATGGACTGTGCGATATTTACTTGGATATGTGCTTGTTTAATAACCTAATTGGACACGTTCATATGTTATCTATGAGAAGTGATGGCATTTGGCACTCAGGTTTGGTCCTGAAGCTATACATAGTTTCAAAAATTTACAGTTTAAAGCCTTAAAAAAAAAAAAAAGAAAGAAAGAAAAGAAAAGAAATATTTCAAGCTTCCAGAAGAACTAAGAAGATGGTGATAGGCCTTTCCCTGCTTCCCTCCCTCCCTCCTAAACCTTTGAAGGCTGCAGACATTATTCTTTTAGCTCTATGCAGGTCAGCATTTCTTTTCTAAGACAAATTTTTTTCTTTAGAATCTGTCTATTATAGAGAACTGTGCTCAAGAATCAGAGATTAAAAAAAAAAAATTGAGGTATGACTACCAGGCTTCCTGTTGCAGGCCTTTAATTTCAGGTCTTCGGAGGTAGAGGCAGGCAAATCTCTGTGAGTTCGAAGCCAGGCTGATCTACAGCCTGAGTTCCAGGACAGCCTGAGCTATATAGCGGTGAGAGCCTGTCCAGAAAACAGCAGAAACAACAAGATAAGAGGTGTGGGATTTCCTTTAAAGTAACAGAGGAACTGGCATGAAGGAGGGGAACATGTGTGAGGCCTGTTTGCTTCTACATATATTCAAGACTTTCATGGTAAAGTTTGAAAAGGTTATGTTCATGAAGGATTTTCAAATGGTATGAAGTATTTGTACTGTGATATCAGTTAGGAAAATATACAGTGTATCTACAAACATTAAATTGTAGTAAAATGTTTACCGTGTGTGTAGATAAAAGATTAAGATGGTTGCCATAAAACATTAAGGTTTTAGCTATTTCACTGTAGCATACCTTAGTTTTCTAAGAAAAAGTAATAAAATTAGAAGACAACATTAAATAGAAAATATTTCCTGAAATTGAGGCCAGTGGAACAGCTCTGTGGGTAAAGACGTATACTGCCGGGCCTGATGATCTGAGTTAGATCCCCAGACCCTCACAGCTTATCCTTATCTCGCACACACACACACACACACACACACACACACACACACACACACACAAACACACACATACACGCACAGTTTTTAAAAAATATTATTAGAAATTAAACAAAACACATTGACTCAATCTGGCCAATTGGTCCCCAGAACAGATTATAACTTACAATAGAATCATCATCTATGTCTGTAATCCCAGTACTCGGGAAAACAAGGCAGGAGGACCATAATTTTAAATCCAGCCTGGGTTACTAAGGGACACCCTCTTTTAATAAAAGGAGGAAGGGAAGGAAGGAGGGAAGAAAGAAAGGAATGAAAGGAAAGGAAGGATCGATCTTCAAATATGAATCTAACCTGTGGCCTACTTTTATATGGCCTAAGAATAGCTTTATATTTTTTAAACTTAAAAATATTCTTAGATTTATGTGTATTCATGTTATGCGTCTGTGTTGGAGTATGTAGGCACAGCACAGGTGCCTGAGGAGGCCTCTGGAACTAGAGCTGCAGATTGCTGTGAGCACGGTGAGCTCTGAGAACTCAGCTTGGGTCCTTTGCAAAAGTATTGTTTGCTCTCAATCAACTGACCATGTCTCCAGCCCAAGTTCTATGGTTTTAAGTGATTGGGTGGAGTGTTAAGAAAAACATTACATGATGAGAAATCATATGAAATTCAAATGCCACTGCCCATAATGGTGTAG
Source organism: Rhabdomys pumilio (assembly GCA_030674055.1). Taxonomy (NCBI): domain Eukaryota; kingdom Metazoa; phylum Chordata; class Mammalia; order Rodentia; family Muridae; genus Rhabdomys; species Rhabdomys pumilio. The sequence goes on along the minus strand of JANHMN010000020.1, from coordinate 12,794,829 downwards.
AGACACAATTACAGCTATTTTGGTTATTATAGTCAATATTGCATTTTATATTTTCTTTCATCGATACAAAATTTGTGGGAATCTACTTTTTTCTTTGTTACATAATCACCTGTATAATATCCTCAGCTTTGCTTCAAGTCACTGTTTTTGTTGTTTTATTTTTTGAGACAGGGTCTCTATAACTCTACAGGCCTGGAACTCAATATGTAGACTAGACTGGCCTTGAACTTTCAGAGCTCTGTCTTCATCTGCCTCTGGAGTGCTGGGACTAAAGGTGTATAGCACCATGCCCAGCTTAAATAAAATTTCCGGGACACTTCTGATACATAGTTCCTCATAGATCCTAATAGGTGAACCAAAATGGAATCACTCTCACTAAAGTCCCAAATACTAAACTGGAATGAGGTTGGTGTTTGACCTTCTGAGAAAACAGTAGATAATCTTGAAGGAGGCCAGCTCTGGCCGCCAAATAAGGAAGTCCCTCTGCTTTAACCCTCATAAGGGAAGATACCTGAAGAAGCCCAGTGTGAACCTCTATGTTCTCACTCAAGCTACTTTGTACAATTTGGCTCTTCTTCAGGCCCAAAGCACCACATGATTTTTATAGATCAGGTGCTGCCTGACTCACAGATCTTTAGTGAACGCCAGCAAAGTCAACGCCATCTTTTAAGCTTAATTTGTTGATGTTTTATTTCTTTAGTTTGGCATTGCTGGGGCCTGAACCCAAGGCCTTATGTAAGCTAGGCAAACACCCTACCCCATATTCCTAGTAAACGTTTTATTTTGTATTAAAAGAAAAAAAGCCTCAGCCACCTTTTACCTAACTTTTTATAGACAAAAGGGGCTAATCGGCCCTGTAACGGAAATCAGTTGGTTTGGTGGAAGGATACTAAACCAGGAGTTAAGCATCAGTCTACTCCCCAGACGACCTCCAGAAGAAACAACTTCTCAGCCCAGTTCCTTCAAATGAGAGACAAAGAGCCATGCCTAGGGCAAGTGAATCTGGTTTGAATTTCTGTAAGAGGCAAGCAAGAAGCACAAGAAAGACAACATATTGAGTGTTGCCATGCCCCCCTCTCCCCGCCAGTCCTCCTGGTTCTTCTGCAGACGGAGCAATTCAGACAGCCAGAACATCCTCTGGGGATGGTCAGGGAGCTCAGACCACACAGGAGGAAGAAGGGAGGCAGGGAAAGAAGGGAGAAGAATGGAGGGAGTCTAGGGAGGAAGGAAAGGGGAGGAAGGAAAGGGAGAGGAAGAGAAGGGAGGAGAAAGGGGAAGAGGAAGGGGAGGAAGAGAGAGAAGAAAAGGAAGAGGAGGAGGAAGAGGAAGAAGAAGAAGAGGAGGAGAAGGAAGAAGAGGAAGAGGAGAGGCGGCAGGCTTTGAGGGAGCCAAATGCAAAAAAGTATGAATTTGGGAAAGAGAATTTCTTGGACCTGCAGCTTACAGTGGACATTTTGGGTACTATTAGCCATGGTCATACCATTTTATAAAGTCTCTATTTGGGATTTTAAAAAATGACAATTCTCAGAACTAAAGTAGGTTGTATTTCTAGATTTTTTTTGGCCCAACCCGGGGCCAAAAAAGGGATATTTCCCATCCCCTTCCCCTTTTCTGTCCTAGGACTATATCCCTCCATGTCTTTCCCCAAATATAGTTTATGCTGTCTTTGAGTCACTGGTCCCTTTGCTTGTCTATCTTTCCTTCTCCTAAACCTTGTGTGTAGGCTCCAGTCTCTGCCCTGTAGCAATCCAACAGCACTTGGGCACAGCACAAACTAAACGCCCTCTCATCTTGTTTAAACCCTGGTGGAGATCTAATAGGATAGTGGGACGGGTCTTCTCTGGCAGTCTTAGCATGAAGAATAGAGCCTTTATTTTTTTTGAGACAGGGTCTCTATAACACTGCTGGTTTGGAATTCTCTATGTAGACTAGACTGGCCTTGAACTTTCAGAGCTGTCTTCGTCTGCTTCTGGAGTGCTGCAATTAAAGGTGTATAACACCATGCCCAGCTTAAATAAAATTCCTAGGACACTTCTGATACAGAGTTCCTCATGGATCCCAATAGGGAGACGTTGTAATGCTTCTAGATATATCACATTTAAGAAGATCCGCCAGTGGTTGCTGCCCAATAGGCAGCAGAGAACAATCAAGTAATACTGTCAACGAGGTTATCCAAAGACCAACAGAGTGGCTTAGGGCTCTGTCTCTGTGTAGCTAGCCTATCCCTAGGGGTGCTCTTCTCTACAGCAAGACCTCTCCACTTGTCCCTTGTACCCTGTACCCCTGGCTTCAAAGGCAAGCAGCCTCTCCTGATTGCTCTCTGCTGTCTGCTCCCTTTGTTACCATTTTTGATTCTCTGCACCCCAACCTGCCTTTGTGTCTCCCTCTCTGTCTGCCACCATCCCATTTCACTTCCCAGATGACACCCCTGTTCTCTGCATGTGGATTTCCCAATACCCCGCCCCCCCCCAATACACTGAAGAATCCATGGAGTACATAGTTCCTCCCTGTCCCTACTTAAAAAAACAAAAACAAAAAACCAAAACAAAAAACCCACCCCTCCTTTCCCCTCTCTTGGTTGTAAAAAAAAAAAAAAAAAAAAAAAAAGGGAGTGGGGGGTAAGGATTACAGGGGCATGGCCCTTCTGGGATTTAACCACATTCTCTGCTGGTGGCTTTTGTTCTCTCATCTCACTGGCTTGTAAGGCCCTCGGGCAGGCACTCCGCTCTGCTCAGCTCTGCAGCCAGCTCAGTGGTGAGGAGAAGGGCAGCCCTGTGAGGCCTTAATTAGAGCAAGGCCTCAGACCTGGTAAGGGATTTTAGTATGCAGAAGGAAAAGAAATTTCAAAATAGCCATTTGGTAGGAAGGAGCAAGAGTAAAGATGTCGTTTTATTATACAAAGAAAGCACTCAATGGAAGCCGTACACTCATGAGCACCCAAAGTATTTATACTGGTATTTTTAAAAACAAAGCAGCTCTAGAAAACTTCCTCTGCATGTGGCCTAGCACAGTGAGAGTGGACACAAATACCAGTCTCCAACCCTTAGCAGAAAGAGCAGCAGCAGCAAAGATGCCATTAAGTGAAAAGATGCAGAATCAGCTGCGAGACCCAAGAACATGTTCGAAGTCACTGAGATGTTTTAGGCCCCAGCGGAGCCGAGCTGGGATCACCTAACAAAGGTGAGTGATTTAGCAACTGGGTTCAACTTACCTGCTGCCCAGAAAGCTTTCTACAGACCTGTTAGAAGCCAGGCCTCCCCCCCAACCCCCTCCCCTGCTGTCAGCTATGCATGTTAGTGATGAGCATTTGCCGGCATCACAAATTCAAATTTTTGCATTCAGGGGCTTCTCAACCTAACATCTGCTCGTGAATTTAAAAGTGGCAGCCGTTATTGAGGTCACTTGGCAATGTAGGCAGACCAGCTTGGGAAAGGGTAGACAGGCATACGGTGGCTTCTTAGGAGCCAAGTCTTCTTAGCAAGGTGGTGAGAGTAAAGACAGAGTCCAAGCAAAGACCTGTCCTTGACATTGGCTGAGCTGCCTGGAAACATTAGAGTGGACTTCAGGGAAGAGTAACAAAGAAATCCTTCCGTACCAGGAATGATATATAATTGTGCCTGTTCATATCATTATTTAGCCTTCTGTGGGAACCTGAACTGAGTCCCTTGGGGGCCCTGTCATATTCCATTCTGCCTGGTTGAAAACAGTGTTAGTTCTCTAGAGAATACTCAACAAATATTCCAAGATGTGAACCAAATCATCGAAGTGTCTCTTCCTTCCACCCATGACAGGCAATTCTCTACAACAAGCAAGGAGAACAAGCTTGTCCTGCAGTATACTGCTTCACAAAACCAATAAAACCCACCAGACCACCTCTGTGGTACTAAATGACCTGCTAACTTAAGGCTCAGTTTTAGAAAGTGCTTCTAGAATGTTCCGAAGGCTTTTAAGAACTGTACAGTGTTTAACTTGTGTAGCAGCTCATCTCTGCTTTCTGCTCCTCAGCACCGCAGGAGACAGAAGCACACTGGCTCATAAGACCTCTCTTAGCCTACTGGTATAATAGAGAAGACAATTACATCCGTAAAGTCACAACAGAGCCCACGTGCTTTAAGCATTTCAAGACAAAGATTGTTTATTGGCCAGTTGAAATGTAGACCCTTCCAGTATTTTGTCTTTTTGTAGGGGGGAAATGAAACGGAAGTCTTAGTGTTTGGGTATGAGTTTAAATCCCAGAGTCCTTATGAAAAGCAAAACAAGATACTTTCCAGAACATTCCTTGCTCCAAGAGGCCATTACTAACTAAGTTGATGTTGGGTTGGGTCTCTGCCAGGATTGCATCACTTCTAGGGATGCAATGCCAAGAGTGTCACTCACCTTCCCAGATAGTTTCAGGGTGCTTCTGGGGTCAGAGGCACCCATATCTGGTGTCTGACAGGTTGAAACCAGCCACAGGGCCCTGGGCTGCCTTCTCACAGCAGGAGCCTGCCTAGGGCAGGGGCAACCATGAAGCTGTGAAGCCTGGCTTCAAGAGGCAGAAAGGGCCACAAAGAAAGATGGGGCTACAGTCTGTGTTTACACACTCGCTGTACCGTAGGAGTCCACCAATCCTTGCCTGGCTTGGTCTTTCTTTACCTTGAGTTCTCTGCTCCAGGAAGGCTTTCCTAGACCAACTGTTCCAGAAGAGGTACTCAGTATAGGACACTGCCCTTGCTTTTTAACTGTTAGTTTTTTTTATGTGTTTTTGAGACAGGGTCACTTGCCCAGGCTAGCCTGGAACTCACAATCTGTCCTCACTGCTGGAACTACAGTGTGCCCAGCTACTCTTCCTTCTTGTTCTTGTGTTTGATAGTTACTTTCACGTTTGTTTTTGCTCCTTCCCTACTGCCTACCCTGCCATGGTAAAGGCGGAAACATGAGACACAAGCTCTGCTCTGTCTTGATTATTGTATTCCTAGCTTGTGGAATAAACCTGGTAGAGGGTAGGTACTCAGTAAATGCGTCAAGTGTTTATTTAACCTGGGGAAGTTAGCTGTTAGAACAAGCCATGTGGGACCGGAAACTCAAGGGCTTACTCAGCATGATTTAGTAATAAAGAGAAAGGTGCTAGGTTATGTTTTCGATTTTTTTTTTCTCCTCACATATAAAAGAGGCTCTAAGTCTAAGCTGTGGCCTGGCCACCAGACTAGCTATAGGGGACCCTCAGAAAAGGCTGAGTTAGATTCACATCAGTGTAGTAGCTGGAGATGAAGCCTTGTATTCCTGCTGAATTAAAGCTTGGAAAAACATTTTTCTATTCCCCAAAGAAAAACAAGAGTTGAGAATTTTATATTATAAATCATTCAGGCAGAGAAACCACACATTTGCCCATTACGTTTAGTGTGAGAACAAAGCAGCCGTTTGCACATTCTTCCTCTCATGCCTGCTCTGGCCTGCCCAATGCAAGCACCTCAGCCAAAATCTGTAAATGAGTTTAGCCTACCTAGTCGGTTAAACACGGAGGAGTAAGTACCATTTTCCCTCATTTCAGCTAATCTAGGAAATCCAATAATAATTGAACATGGGTAAGTTTAGAAAAGCCTTATGCCTTGGCAAACATCGCACTAAGCGGCACACAACCACGCCATAAATAATAATTCTTCCATTCACTTGTCTGTTTATTAGGGCGATAATGGTGCAATGTATTTCCCAACAGTTTTGTTTGGTTTTCTGGCTCTGTGAATTATATTTGAAATTCTGTTAGGCATGATTAAGGGCAACACAAATGAATAATGTCATTTAAAAAAAAATCATTAGCTATGAAAATCTACAAGATGACGCAATCGTGCTTAAGCTGAACAAAAGGATGGAGAGTCCACAAGTCTGGGATTTATCGGGCATCCATCCATTCATGCCAGGACAGCAACTGCAGTTTAGCCATCGAATCTGCAGTTGAGGTTCAAATCCATTTAAAATGGTTAATTTATGCTGGCCTATCAAGATGGAAGACGTTCTGTTAGAATCTTTCTGAACAGCAAGTGTTTTAACTACAAATGCTGAGCTCACTATCTGTTCAAGAGCAAGTGACAATTGGTCCCATCCTTCTGCAATTGTTAATGACACTGGTCTTAAAGTAAAATGTCCATACTAAATCAGGTTTCTGACAGTTCCCTGTGGTCTGCAATCTGATAGATACTCTATTCAAAAGGCACTTAGTCATTTTAAGACCCAGGCAAGAAGCAAAATGGCTCCCAAGCAGATTGAGGGGGAGGGAAAAAGGTGTTGCAGAAAGAAAGCTATTGTACGGCAAGCCCAGGGAACAGAATCACTGGCTGAATCTTGTTCTAATATAACTGAGCCACAGAATGATTCCAAATACAATCATTTAGTTGGCCTCAAAACACAATAACAATAAACAACAAGCACTCTTTACCCCATAAGACGTCTGACCATGCAGATCATGCTGTAGGAAACGGGAGAGACTTGCTAGAAACAAACAACTGTTTACATATCCAGCTCTGAGTCTCAAAGTTCTTCACCTGGGAGCAGCTCCCAGGGGCTTCAAATCTGGCAACAGCTACAGAGATGCTCCCGTGAGGGCCCAGGGTGCACTTGTCATGGGGAAGGAAGGCCTGAGTTTGGGTCTAGCTCTACCCTGAGCTGGGAGGTTACCATGGAGGGCTGAGGAAGTCAGAAGCAGGAGAATTTCTGAAACAGCTTTTGTTTCAGAGACCCAGGTGAGCGCACGAGAATGAGAGTACACCTCTCTCCACAAACCTTGACCTGCATTCTAGAGCGCATGGTAGAGAAACCTTAATTTAGAACGAACTGAACACAAAGGGAAGAGAAGGGCTGTCCTGAGCAAGCCTGGGGACATTTGCAAGTGGAGCTGATGTGAAGGCTTGAAGATCACATTAAAAAAAAATCTAAAGCAGCTCAAGTTCTGTAGGAGAGGACACAAAACTATAGGGTTCTCACTTGGCATGTGCTCCTTTTCTAAGACAGTCTTGTGCATATCTATTACTGCATTTTAAGATATGAGTCGGTTGCCAAGGAAACAGGTTCTGGCCCAGTGTTAATTTGAAACTAAAATATTTTTGAGGGGTTAGGCTCAAAGGAAAGAGCACATGAAATGACTTTGAAAGATGCCGGGATTGGGCACTTGGAGAGCCACCACTGTTTTTCTGCAATGAGCCATTCTAGGGGTTCAGCCTTATTTAATGGAGCTCAATTTCTGCTAAGAGGGCCATGGAAACTTAGCCTTTTTCCCTTTAAAAACCGATAACTCCCCGCCCCCCTTGCTCCATGCACAAACAAATGGTGGATTTATTATTGTATGTGACAAAATAGGATTTTTGAAAGATTTCATTTTCATCTTTCATATAACACAGCTAAAGTCCGCATCTTAGAGATTAACATTTTTGATAGTTCCTTTTGAGCTTACGTTCTTTAAGATTGTCTCCAGAACCCATTTGATTTTTAGTTCCTAACTAACATCGAGCCAAATCACCAGACTTTTCCAATTTTTCTTTTGTCTAGTGGCGCCACACCTATTCCACATTTGAATTTTTTTTTTTTTTAAAAAGAAATCACCCCACTTTACAGCAGAATCACTTTATAAGTTTAGGCTTATCTCTATGCAGTATTTGATAGGAGGGGCTACTCAGTTTAATGCCATCCCCAAATATTACAAGGATCTTAGTTTTTAATTGTAAAAGTCACATTTTAATGCATCTGATGTTTTTCTGCATGGCTCAAAAAAAAAAAAAAATCTATAAAGCATGCAAATTCCAACGTACCTGTGCGTATCAGTCAGGGCAATGTTAGCATAACAAGACACTCGGCCATTTTTATGTAAGGCGATGGAGACCAACTGATTTCTCCGTCTTCTTGCTCACAAGTTTTAGATGCGATTGTCACACACACCAAAAATCATACGCCGAACAGCTTGAAAGCCCTGTGATCACGAGGACTGAATTTATCAACAGCAAAACAGGACTGAAAAAAAGAAGTTTCTTATCCAAGGATTCTCTGAGGCTGCAACCAAGGAGGTGCTGTGTTGAATTTTTTTTTCCCTTGCTCCTCTGAGAGTTCAAAGCTCAGAGCTGACCACTGCAAAGGCCACTGTCACATTTGCTGAAAATCAAACCACTGATTCCGGCTCTGCAAACACAAACGTGAGAACCGGAGTTGCTTGCACAGGATGCAGTGCCTGGGAGTTAAAAATAGAGTCCACCTTGCCTCCTACCTGCATAATAAACATGTAAGTTTCGGGTGTTTAATTTGATATTCACATTAATTAACAATACAACATACATTATTTAAAAGACAGCAAATGCAAGAAGAAAGGGGAGACACCATCTGGTAACAGGGTTTTGTTGTTCTTGTTTGGGTTTTAGAGTTTGTGGGATTTATTTGGCTTTGTTTAAAAAAAAAAAAAAAGACAGGATCTTATTTTGAATGGGATGAAAAGCAAACCTCCAGAAGCAAATGAATCTTGAGAGAAAGATCATGTCGAAATAACGAAGGTTATAATGAGGCAAAACAAGTCTTTCCTACCAGATGATAAGGCATAAAGAGCATTTACATACTCACATCTGAAATACTAGGCAACGTGTAATGAATTCTACACAGCATGCACACCCAGCACAGCACGGCTAATCCTGCCTGCCATCTTAGGCTCACACAAGCAAGACACTGCATGCAGCACACAAGCATGAGGGAAGGAGGCGGCGGCAAGGGATAGCTCACCTTGAATGCAGTATCTGATTAATGTTGTAAGTGACATTGCATATCAGCCTCAGAGTCTTGGTTCAACTGGGTAGGAGGAAACAAAGAAAAATGTCATCAACTGGTGATGCAAGATGAGCCCAATCACCAACCACTGCTTAGCAAACTCCAAATTCTGCAACCAGGCAGTCGAAGGCATTCCATGCACTTAAGCAGCTCGGCTGCACAGTGAATGAATCGTCTGCTTCTGCAAATCACACAGTCCTTGTGCTAAGGAAGGAAGTCAGCTGGAATGAACACTGTCATATCCTCTTCTTGGAGAAAGCTTGCAATGCAGTAGGTATCTGCTCGGGGATGCATTTTATAGACTGCTAATTTCATAGAATTGCTAGCAGCAGCAAGAAAAGTAAAAAAAAAAAAAATAATGATTAAAAAAAAAAAACCAAACCTATTAAGCTATTGCCAAGTGAAGACGGATTCTGATAAAGAAAATAGCATTTGTAGATTGTTTTTTTTTCAAAACCCTAAGGTGCCGGCAGGCTTGTAGAAGAATGCATGAGCAGTTGTCTGTATCCGTTCTATAACCTTTAACCACAGGCAGTGTGAATGTATCCAGCTAAATGTATCTGCAGTACAGAACGGCAGATACCGCTGCAGACAGGACTGTATAAAGATGCAAGTGAAACCAAATAAAATCAGCACAGAAAAAGAAACTGATGTCGGGTTCCTTCAGATATACAGCTGGCCATCATAAAGAATTAGAGCTATCTTTAGAATATTGACCTAAATAATAGTAAGATTTACAGCAGCATACCATACATGTTTCAAACATAGGAGTGATTTGTCTTCCCCCTCCCCCTCCAAAGCGAACAAGCCTGTTATAGGAATAGCACAAGGCTGGGGACAGTATATACTGGCAAGAGACGTGTGCTGAGAGGCGATGTCCCTTTGTCTGACTTGGAGGCTTATTTTAGCTTCACACTTGCACCGTGGCATTGACATTAGGAGGTCAGGGCTGATGCAGGGTTGCTATCCATTTTATGAGTGAAATGTTTCCTGAAAATTAAATCTCATCTACTCAGACACCAAATTTCATGTCTTCTTCATGCCATTGCTCAGGATTGATGGGACCTAGTGTGGCTGTACATAATAAACAGAGGCCGCTTCCCATAGACTCCAATTCATAATTATGAGGAATTAAAAAAAAAAGCCTTCAAGAATTCTTATGCACAGACCCTTCCTCTCTCAGACACATACACATGCATGCGCACACACATGTATGCGTGTGCTTGAACGTGCACTCCTCAAACTGCAACAAAACGCTTAACATGTGGAACAAAAACCATTAAATGGCTGCTTATTCAGGATTTAAAAGAAATCGCTCATAAGCAAATACTATTTTGCTATAAAACCAAAGTGAAATAAGAGTAGCTTGGTAGTTTTTTTTTTTTTTTAAAGATCCTATCAGCAGATTAAAAACAGGAAAAAAAATAACATGCTGTATCACAAGTAGTCTTTTAAGAACACAAAAGAGATTCTTTCCTACAAAGAGACCATACCCACCCCCAGAGCCATCATTATAAGCCAGCCTTTCTATGAAACGCTCTGAGCCTTATTTTAAATACATAATATCTTTACATTTTTCATCTCATCTCTCTCACACAGTCTTTAATTGCCTATTGCATCACCACACATGCTAATGTTAATTAATTTTAACAATGCAACCATGAATTCAGATTTTCTGGGTTTGTCAGTTTTTTTTTTTTTTTTTTTTTTTTTTAGCTACGCTGTCTTCTGTGAGGATTGCCTGGAAATAATGAGGTTAGCAAAGCAAAACATTCCTGTGTCCTAAAAATTGCTTAAAGGAGAAAATACATTGGAAAAAAATCTCAGCCTGGGTACTAGGCTTCACAACTGGATTGCTTTTAGTTTGAATTCTATCTTCTTCCTCAGAGAAGTGGTTTCTAGCTGTGTGGAAACATACCTGCCCATCTCTAGCCCACAGGCTTTATTCTGTCAGTGGGGTAGGCTGTTGGGAAGGTGGATCCTACCTGATCCACAGCAAGCCCTCTGGTTGAAGCTCACTTCTCTCTCACGAGTACTCCAGAAATGCATGTGGCTTTAAGGAAAACAGTAGCTCCTGGTCTAACACCAATGGTGGAGCCATCTTCCCTACCCACACTTCATTGCTCTCTAAGCTCTGGCTAACAGTGACAGTGACAGAATATTGAATGGAGTGTCCTTGTGCTAATTCCTTCTTTCCTGAGGGGGTCAAGAATTAGACAGTTATTCAGAGTTACAGGCACCAAGTTAACTAATATGCAGTCATCTATAAAGAAGGGTCCTTTAGCTTTGCCACTTTGTGGGTTCTTTATCCTAGCCTTTATCCCTGCCCCCTCCCCGTTTCACCCCTAACACTAGATAGGAGACAAACAAGGATAGAGGAGAAAGAGATCCCTGAATCTAATTTCTTTCCTTTTGCTTCTTCTTTGACTAGTCTAGTAACAGACTGAAAACAACCTCCCTAAACTAATAACAACCACCCACCATGCCTCTTGGAGAGGGGGAGGGGCTTCCCTAGCATTTATATACTCTCTGAAAAGTTCCCAGAATTCCAAACATCACACAATTGCAGATACTATCTGCAGCTGGCAAAACCATGCTTCTAGGAGAGCACGAGGCAAATCATAGTCAGCTGCCGCAGACAATACAAAGCAGCCCCTCATCCCCACACCTAGGATCAAAACAGAAACACAGTCTTCTAATATTTCCGTGTGGGTTTTTTTTTTTTTTTTTGAAACCAAAATTCCAGAATTCTCCAAAATATCATTACAGGGTCCTTTCAAGATGAGTAGAAAGTTGAAGGAAACACCTTGGCATGCAACACACAATGCCTGTGGAGATAATCCCATGAATGACACCTGAAGGCTGGATATTCACAACATATTATTAAGACACAGAATCAGTGGTGACTAGATTGAGGCAAGTGAGTGCCTCCTCGGTCTGGTATAATAAATGACAGTGACAGCAGCGGTCATCCATCTCAGGTTCCCTGGAGACGAGTGAATGAACAGTGTACATTCCTTTATAGCAATGGCTCTCAAGCTTCCTAATGCTGTGTGCGGCCCTTTAATACAGTTCTTCGTGTTTAAACCATAAAATTAGTTTTGGTGCTACTTCACAACTGTAATTTTGTTAGTTATGAATCATAATGTAAATGTCTGATGTGCATGATATCTGATATGTAGCTCCCATGAAAGGGCCATTTGACCCCCAAAGGGGTCGTGACTCACAGGCTGAGAACCACTGCTTTACAGGGAAGGATGGAGGCTGTGCTTGAGCCCCATGCTTGTACCTCTTATAACGAGGTGCCAGGTCTGAGGGTTTCCACACCTCTCTGTGGGGCACCATTGCTCACTTTGTCAAAATGAATAAAAAGACAAATACTGGATGTTATTTTGTGATGTCCCCAGACAGTGAGCAAACATAATATATTTACCAAACCTACATGGTTTAAACAAACATGAATTCTAACTGTAAATATTCTAAGGAATGAGTCTGAGTAGATACTGTCAACTAATAAATCTTGTTTTGTACTGGAGGTTAAAAAAATGCCATGTTCATTCCTGAATTATTTAAGCTTTATCGCAATTACAAGGGGCAAAGATATGCATTCACTTAGGGTTTTTAAAAAAATGCATGCCCCTCATCCTCAGGGAATATGTACAGACATTAGCTCAAATGAGAATCCCTTTTCCACAATGAAAACTGTAGGCTTTGACAAGCCAAATACATGGTTTCCAAAATGATTCGGCAAGGACAAGCTAGAGGCCAGAGCAAGGCTGTACCGTGTCTTTCTCTGACTTTCCCTTGCTTGCCCATGGCCTCTGTGCTCTGCAGGCGGAGCTAATTTTATTTCCAGGCCTGTGGGTTAAAGTTAAATTGCATGGCTTATGCAAAGTACATAATTCAAGTCTGAACAGAGCTCGACTCTTCTCATTTAAAAAAACCGTCAAGTCAGGGCACCGAGTCCCAGAGGAATCCTCGGTTTATAAACATTTGAATTGGTTTGCATGTTTCTTGATGCCATTCACGGCTTTAAAAATTTGCAGCTGGTTTCATTTTATACCTAATCAAATTCAAGTTGGTGAACTCATGACCAGGTTAGCTAGTCAACTGAATTTAAAAAATAAATAAGTGTTCACCATGCTTAATATTTTTGTTTAAAGTTTTAAAGTGTCGGAGGTAGAAAAATTTTTATAAGGTTGATTAAATTCAGGTCTAGAAACAATATGGGAGTTCTTTTTCTTTGTTTCCTTCTTTAATTATTAATTAGTATCTATGTTCTTGAGACAAGAGTCTCACTGTCTAGCTATGGCTGACCAGGAACTCACTATCTAAGTGAATATAGCATCAAACACACAGATACCTGTCTGTTTCTGCCTTCTGAATGCTGGGATTAAAGGTATGTGCTGCATCACCTTCAATAAAGTCATTTATTAATTATTTTACTGACTTAAAATAATTTTGGAGGGCTGGAGATGTGGCTCAGCAGTTAAGATCATTGGCTTTTCTTTCAGGAGATCTAAGTTTGATCTACAGCACCCACAGGGTGGCTTACAACCATCTGTAACTCCAGTTCCAGGGGATCCATCATCCTCTTCTGAACTCTGTGAGCACCAGGCACACTTTCGATACCCAGACATGTAAGTAGACAAAACACTCACATACATTTTTTAAAAAGAATCTAAAAAAAAATAATGGAATAATATTTTAGCTGACATTTTTGATAAAGTCCATCACAGTTCCAATAATAGTAAATTCTAACTTAATAATACTAATCCTATCCTATCATGTTACTATCATCAGTTTTAAAGATCACCATTATACAGAGACTAGGATTTGAATCTGACACTGGATGATTGAAAGCCTAGACCTTTGCCCAACCCTAAGGGATGAAACTACTTCCTGCATCTCTCTCCAAATAACTCCAGAAATCTTCCCACTGGGATGACATCCTGGGGAAAAGATTTCTCATGGAGCACCCTGGTCCCCTGTAGCTGGGGCTACTCTGTTTATATGAACCAGGCCTAGGGAATTATGGGTACCTAAGCTGTCACCAACCAGAGGCTGCCTGAGCCCAACCAGCTGAAAAGAGAATGAAACAAAACAAAACAAAAGAGAATGAAACAAAACAAAATAAATCTTAAGTAGGGAAATTGGGAACAGAAAGCAGAGCAACAATTTTGGAGGTAAGTTTGTTGCATTTTGTAAATATTTCATGATGCAAAGTGGGTGGGGTTGGGGGGAACCTCACATTTCTGTAAGTGCTAATATCTCATTTGTCCTGTCCAGCAGGGCATTAAACAGGGGTCCAGGGAGGTCACCTGAAAGAGAGTGAGGGGGGGGAGGGAATACAGGCAAAGACGCAAAGAATGGCGATCTGTCTATAGTCTGATCAAATCGCCATTTTTACTTTTTCACACAGGGGTTATATACACAAAAAGGCAGGATGTGGGGAAGGGAATGACGCGGGAATGTAGGTGTTCAGGAGGAGTACAGATATCTTCCAGAACAGAGTGTCAGCTGGGTGAAGGTTCAGGGGACAGTTCACTATGACTCCGCCTATGATTCACTTTTCCTTATCTAAGTTGGTACTATCCACCAAGGCTACCCAAGGTCTATGACTATCCACAAGACCTGTGACTACTTGTTCTCATCCAGGCTGGTAAATTTCCACCAAAGCTGCCTGTTTACACTATGTTATAGTTATCTGTTTCAGTGTTTTTCCACAGAGACCCGAGACTTTGTGTTAGCAGGCTGACTTAGGCCTATGGCTGAATTTAGACCTTCAGTGTATAAGCAAAGCTGCCCCTGTTTCTTCAATGACAATCACTGACGAAAGTTCAGTTTTTCCATGTTACACCTCAGGTTTGGGGTGTAGCTCAGTGTAGGTATGACTCTGAGTTTTCTCTCTAGTACCACATACATACAGATTTGACCAGATCACACCCTTAATAATTTAGTTCATCCACTCATTGTATTAAAAATAAGAGCTGACTTCCTTTCATACCTACTGTGGTTAACATTTATGAACAAGTTTGTCATAGATTATCTGGCTTTTAATCTAAATTAGCAATGAAGGAAAATGTAGGGGGTTGGTCTGGTACTGCTATGTATTCAAATGCTAAATACTGGCCCCCAAGATCTGGTTGCTTCTCCCCAGTAGGAGATAATCACAGACACCAAATGATACTATGTGACCTTGCTCCCCAAGTTAGTTGGACAATAAAGGACTAAAGCCTGTGATTGGGCAATAGATTGAGGTAGATGGGTATTCAGTTACATGGCTGGGGTTATAGGTAGAGAGAGAGAAGGAAGAAAAAGAAGTCAGAGTAGAGGAGACCACCATGAGAGGACATGGACTGTGAGCCCATGGCCAGGAAAAACAGCAAGGGACACATGGCTGGGAAATGAATTAGAACAGCTCGAAATCTGCCCAATCCAGGCTTATGGCTTGTGAATAGAATACCTGGATTGTGTGTCTTTTCATATGGGCTAGCTAGAATTTAATTCCAGTTACAGAAAAGGTCAATGTACCATCAAGGTTGGCTTAGATTCAACTCCAAACAGTATTCTTATCTTGAACAGAAAATCAAGTACATATTACAAGGCCTTTTCCCTAACATGTATTTGGTGTGTGTGTGTGTGTGTGTGTGTGTGTGTGTGTGTGTGTGTGTGTGTGTGTTGGGGGTTATAGATGCCCGTGTGTATACATGCATGTGGACGGCAGAATCCAGTCTTAGGAAGTAACTGTTTCTCAGGATAGATGTCCGCCATTTTTTTGTTGTTCATTTTTATTTTGCTTCTCACTGAGACCTCAGCTATCTTCCTTGCCCTTTCCAGTCGGGCAACTCCTATATAGTTTTGAGGGGCCTTTTTTTTTTTTTTTTAATTTACTTTACTGTAATGAACTCACAAATAAAAACACCACATAGCTAGATAAAGGCAGCCACTCAAACAAACAATTTTGTAGTCCCAAATTCTATACACCTCAATGAAAACTTATACACAGTTACAGTGGCCATTCTGGAGCCAAGGAGTTCCATTTAGGATTTACCCTTTCTCTCTTAACTACATTTTAACATACTTTTCCACCATAAAAAACAAAACAAAACACAGTTGAATGTAAAAAAACCTCTTTCATGACTTAAGTGTGCTTTTGAGAGTCTAATTTTTGTGTAAGACTTTAAGACATTTTTCTCAACTGTTTAAATGTATTTTTTTAATGAATGAATGTCCAACAGCTGCTCACTCTTCTTCCTTTTTTCCTTCCCTTTCTTTCTTCCTTTCTTTCTTTCTCTCTTTCTCTTTCTTTATTTCATTATTTGAAACAAGTTTTCTATGTGGCTCTGGCTGTCCTAGAGATTGCTATTTAGACCAGAGTTCCCTCAAACTCAGAGATCTGCTTGCTTTTGCCTCCTGAGTGCTGGGATTCAACTGTTGTTCATTTACTTCTCTCTAAAACCCATTCTGTACGTATAGAAGTTTTTGTATGTGATCCTAAAAGAACCTACCCCAGCTTGCTTTCTCGGTTGGGTAGATCAAGAGCTAGATTCCAAGCCCCTGCCTCCTGTATCTGTGGCAGGTTATTTTGATTGATTGTCAGCAGTTTTGTAAGCCAGTGAGATGGCTGTCTCTAAAGGGCTTTCTTATCAACCTGCTCCACCCTGCCTGGGAACAGGAGAGGAACTGGGAACTCTCTGTAGTGATGTGGTAAATGGATGGGGTGCCCGCGTAGTTGGAGCACTAAGAAGCCTTCAGGTCTTAGACATCGGCTTTCTACTTCCAGTCATTAGCATGTGGGGAAGATTTGATAGTGAGAATCAGGTAGCGAGCCTTGGGGACCACACACAGGTGGGCACTCCAAGAAGGAGCTGGAAGAAGAGGAAAATGAGACATGAGGTTTTCAACAAAGAAAAGGCGGAAACTGATGAGATGGGAGGGAGACTGTGCCCCTCAACCCAAGCTAGTCTACCAGACATCCTCGCTTGGGACACCTTCAACATGCGCCGCCTTCGCAATGGGCGTTGCTACATCAGCTTTAGCATAATCACATGATCTTTGCTTTCGTTTGCCAGTCAGTTGAAGGGTGGTATTTGAAGAACAATATTTAGGTGATCTTGAGTCCATGTAGGTCACTGGCATTCCCATACCAGGTCCATTTACCACCGTGACCATCTGCCACTGACCAGACAGACAGACAAAATGATAGGCTAATCTAGCTAAGTTTCTTTTTTCTAGAAGAGAATGATAATCAGGTAGAAAAAGAAAGGTGAGACTATAAACAAGATTTCCTATGGGTGGATAGCATGTACCTCCTGTGAAAGAACCATTCCTCCCTCGACTCCTATGGAACTATACCATGTACCTCATGTAAGAGGAGCCTCGCTTCCTATATGTACCTCCCCCTGACAACAGATATTCCCAGGCTGAACCTAGATCTTTTCTTTTGTCAGATAAATGAATCTGCAGCTCAGAATCTCAACTGTGTACCTCACTTCAGCCAGGGCAGCTCAACCAACATGATCTAGTGACTCCATTTTCCTTGGACAGAACAGAAAGCATAGGAAACATTTGGTGTATTGAAGTAGCCATTTTTACCTGGGTCTTTGGGCTTGCCTTCTGTGAGTCTTTGTGTCTACCTGGATACGTGGGGCTTTGCCTCATGCCGTGGAATAGCTCATTAGAGTTTGCTATTGACTCCTAACTCAAGGATGGGATTCTATGACTAGTTCCATCACTACCAGGGGCATCCCCCATTTTGGGGTTAGCAAGACACCTTCTAGAATTGGAGAGCTTTGGCCTATGCATAAAGGAATGGCCCTGGAGGTCTTTTAGAAGATCTTTTAAAGGTTTCATCACTCATTCCTCAAAGAAAACCCCCGAGTTGACTGAAAAGCTGGGAAACCTACCCTTTCTGGGACAGGAAAGAGGAAATGGAAATGATGGCGGACTGACAGACCACCTCTGCCCCGAAAGAGGACCTCGTCATTGTCACAGGCCGTGGGGCCAGAATGTGCTTCAGAGAATTGTAAGACAGGGAAGATGGTTTAGAAAATGCCATCTACACTATCTAAAGTTCAAATATAGTACTGGCATGCCTAACGACCCTGGCAGCAGGAGAGAAACAACCCTCCTTACTTTGCAGAGCTCTGCTTTCTGTGATTTTATAGACTGGCTCCTTTTAGAAGAAATTCCAGACTGTCACTTACTAGGAAGCGGCTGTAGATTACACGAAAATGATCAGATGCCAGAAGACAAACGTTTATAATGTGTTTCTCAGTTCCTCTCCAAAGCAAATACGCTTGCGTCTTTAAAAAGCTCAACTAAAAATAATTTTAAACAAAGTTGTAAGTATAGTTTCAAAATTCTCTAGGCCCAAGTGCCTCTGATACTTGGGTAGTATCAGACGACCAGGCTTAATAACTGTAAGTCAAGCATTCTAAATTTAGCTGGTTGAAGTCACCTTTCTTCAATTTGATTTGCAAAGAAACATCTCAGGAGTTAGCATGAACAGCTAAAAATAAGCTGCCAGTTTCATTTTCTGTTGTTCAGCATGGCTTCGAAACCAATGGGTACAAACCTGACAAAGAATATCAGCAACTCAAACTGCCTCCGTTCCTGTCCCGATAAGCAGCTCACTACCAGGCCTGAAAAAACCTCACACCTTTGTTCTTCTTCTCATGGTCTTGAAGTGAAACACACAGACACACAGACACAGACACAGACACAGACACAGACACAGACACAGACACA
>JANHMN010000020.1:12765004-12776291 GCA_030674055.1 Rhabdomys pumilio | reverse complement strand
ACACAGACACAGACACAGACACAGACACAGACACAGACACAGACACACAGACACAAGACACACACACACACACATTCACACAGATACACAGACACAGATATATACAGACACACACACAGACACAATACACACACACAGACACACATACACACAGACATACACACACACACACACACACACACACAAAGACATGGCAGGAACTAGTTGCTGAGGCTAGAAATAGGGACACTGGCTTGTATGTGGAAGTATCACTTCCAAACAGGATGTCACATACAGAACCCAGCTTGGCCTGAATCTCAAGTGATGCTGGAGACCCTCTGCAGGGCCAGAGAATAAATAAGCCATGGGTTCTGTGAAGACAGGTTTCTGAGGTGTTGAGTTCAGAGTCTCCCTTGACCCAAATGCTCACGTTCTTGTGCAATT
This sequence comes from Rhabdomys pumilio, assembly GCA_030674055.1. Taxonomy (NCBI): domain Eukaryota; kingdom Metazoa; phylum Chordata; class Mammalia; order Rodentia; family Muridae; genus Rhabdomys; species Rhabdomys pumilio. Next base: position 12,775,868 of record JANHMN010000020.1, on the reverse strand, counting down.
CCATACTGCAGACCCAGGCAACTCACAACAAGTTCGGTTTCAAAACCATCTTTTCAGGGCCAAGTCGGGCAAGAAGGTGTTTAACAGCAGTTCCTATGCCTCAAAGGGAAGGCAGCCATCTCGCTGTGGCGCATTCAGCCGTGCTCTTGCCCAGCGAGCAGCACTGTGAGAATCAAGCTCTCAGCTAAATGAGATTGAAAGGGGGCAAAGAAGGGTTAATCTCCCTCCATTAGGGAGGGGCTTCTCGGTGGAGGTGAAGAGAATAATCTGTATGAAGTGCAGACCAGACAAAGCACATTCTGGAAATGGAATTACGGAGCAGGCTGAGAAGGATGATCGTTCCAATTTTCACTGTGTGGCTACTTCTTAGATCTTGGGGTCTTTACTTAGCTTTGAAGTTACAGCCTCAGGGAGGGGGAAGAGGGCATATTTACACTGAGTGTAGGAATATCTGAGCTGTCGTTCCATAGAGCTGGGATGTCTGGGAGCAGAGGGTGAGGCCACAGTTGCCAGGACACTGAACAGGCCTAACCAACCCCAAATTAGACACTGACTGGCTAAGTAAGCAACAGAAGCGTTACTTCCCTCGGATGGGGAATGTCCTCTGCTTCTTTTTTCCATTTTGTAAAACCTTTTTAAAAAATGTTTATTATTTAAATTTATTATTATGTGTGTGTATGTGTGCACGTGCACACACGTGCACACACGCACACACACACACACACACACACATTCCAAGAGTTCAGAAGCATGGTGGATCTCTTGGAGCTGAACTTACAGTTGTAAGCTGCCTGATGTAGGTGCCGGGACTCAGTTGGGTCCTCTGCAAGAACAATACATGCCCCTAAGCACTGAGCTGTCTCTCCAGACCCTGTTTTATTTTAAATTATGCACGTGTGTCTGCATATGATATGTGCATGTGGAGGCCAGAGGACCTCCTGGAGCTATAGTTATGTACCTTTGAGAGCTGCCTGATATGGGTACTGGGAGGCAAACTTTAGTCCTCTGGAAGAAGAGCAAGAGCTCTTACTTGCTAAAGCATCTCTCCAGCCCCTGTTTTGAAAACAAAAATTAAGGAATTTTAAAAATAACATTTTCTTTCTTTTTTGGGCAATGGGCAAGGGGGGAGGGAGTCACAAGAACTTACAAAAACAGTATAAGCAGTTGATACACACTTGTGATCCCAGCAGAGGTAGGAGGATGGGTAACTGAAGTCTAGCCTGGGCTCAGGGTGAGACTCTGTTGCAAGTAAGGAAATGGGTAGTTAAGTGTAGTACCCTAGAGGTATCTTACGGGATACGAGGCATCCAGTTTTCTCATGCTCTGGCCTGCACTTGCTGACAGTAGTACTTTCTATGTGAGTAATTCCTGTAGATATATAGTGGGTCTTTGGCTCATCTATGATAAAGTGGAAACATATGACACTGACTCTGTGAGTTTAGGGATGGAATTTATCTGATTTCTCTGGTTTTTACATGAACTTACTGTGTTTCAGCAGTTCTGTGGCATGTTTTCACAGAAAGCATCAACACAACCTGGACACAGATTTGTCTATCATCCCCACTCCTGTGACCTCCTTTAGAGTCACATTGCTCCAGTGCTGGACCCTGGCAGCCTTGGCACTCACCTCCCTCACTGCCATTTAGTTCCAATGCAAGTATTCTATATAGTATATAACCTGCTAGATAGGTCTTCTTTTACCCCGTATAAAACCCTTCTGATCCATTCAACTTGTAGGCAAAAAGACGTCTTTTTCTTGGACAGTGTTACACACCCTACAGTTGGCTATCTGTTCACTTGTTGAAGACTATCTGGCTTTTAGAATTTAGGTGTTATATGAAAAGCCATGAATATTTACTTAGAGACTATTATGTGAACGTACACTTTCATCTCTCTTGTGTAGGTATCCAGAAGAGGGTGGTACAGAAAGAATGAATGTTTTACTTTGTAAGACTACTATCAACTGTTTCAAAGGATGGCTGTAGCATCTTAGATGACCACCAGCAAGGTACAAGGCATTCAGTTTCCCCACGCTCTGGCCTGCACTTGCTGACAATATTTTCCTATTTGAGTAATCCCTGTAGACATATAGTGGCTCCTTTTGCTCACTTACAATAAGATGGAAATTAAGTTGGGGCTCCTGATCCTGGGTAGGACTTTCCTTTAAAAAAGCATTCACTGTTCCAGCTTTCCTGATAGCCGTCTACATGGCATTTAGATAATGGGAAGTGGCTCTTCTCTTCTGCATGGGGTGAAGGTTCACCAAGTAGCTCCTGGCTACAGCGATGGGATGTCCCATCAGTGACTGCAGAACCTCTTTGAGCCAAGGTCCCCCTGGACTAGTGGCACCCACTTCTATAGGGAAAGGAAGGTGATACAAATTCATGGGGGAAGGGACAGAGTTTTCTTGGGCTAGACCCTTCCTGCGGCTATGGTTGGAGACTGGGTGGATGCCGCTCTCATAGTGGAGATGGAGCATGGAGTCAGCACAGACAGGTAGAGTCGGGACACCAGCAGTACCTGGCAATCAGAAGACCTGCTGAGCACCTTTTGCTTCTTGCCTATGTGCTCTGGGTTCACAGTGGGATGCAGAAACCCTGTCTAGATGTCACAAAACTCTGATTTCTCTCTCCCACTGGTTAGGTATAGAAGCATTAATCTCACCGCTTAGTTCCCTAGCCCAAGAACCCAGTCCTTTGAGTGACCAGACGGTCATGTATCAGAAGATGTATCAGTTGAGAAGGCTTTGAAGGAGCAGGAGACATGGCTTAGTGGTTAAGAGCACTGTTCTTGCAGGGGACCTGGGTTTGGTTCCTGGCAACCACATGGTAGCTCACAACCGTTGCTAACTATAGTTTACAAAGGATCTGACCTCCTCTTCTGGCTTCTGAGGGCAGCAGGTGCATGATGCACATACATACATACATACATACATACATACATACATGTCAACAGACACTCACACACATAAAATACGAATCTAAAAAAATTTTTGTTTGCTTGTTTGTTTTGAGACAAGGTTTTACTATATAGTTTTGGCTGTCCTAGAACTCAGTATGAAGACCAGGCTGACCTCAAACTCAGAGAGATACACCTGCCTGTGCCTCTGGCTGGGGTTAAGAGTATACACACCACTATTCCCAGGGTTAAAAAAAAAAACTTTTTAAAGAAAAATTTGCAGGACGATAGGAACATGAACCTTATATGGAGCAAACAGAGAGGACACAGATTGCTCCAGCCATTCATGAAATGTTTGGCCTTCATCAGCTGAACCCCAGGCTCAAGGGGAATTGTAAACACCATTAGAATCGGTGCTGATCTGAGCTTGTATCCATAACTTTGGACTAGAAAGCCAAGAATCAAGAGACTGAACCAATGAGACTGAAGACAGCCATGAGATGGCGAGGAATGGTCATGACAGCAGCTTCTCTGGTGTCTCAGCATGGAGAAATGCTATCATTGAGTTTCGTTCCTCACCAGCTGACAATGTGGCCATGGGTAGGTAGGCACAGAACTACATGGAGGTTTATGGTATCTGAATGTGAACAGCGGGACTGTGGACAGTGGAGCAGTCTGAAGAGGCAGAATTTAAAAGGCAAATGACAGTGGTGCATGCTTTTAATCCCAGCACTCCGGAGGCAGAGGCAGGTTCTACCTGAGCTCTCTGAGTTCAAAGTCAGCCGGATCTACAGAGCAAGTTCCAAGACAGCCAAGGGAAACTTGGTCTTGAAACACACACACACACACACACACACACACACACACACACACACACACACACGAGAGAGAGAGAGAGAGAGAGAGAGAGAGAGAGAGAGAGAGAGAGAGAGAGGAGAGAGAGGAGAGAGAGAGGAGAGAGGGCAGGATGTGCCCCTTTGACAACTGAGGAGAATGAGAGGAAGTGGGGGGGGAGTGTCAGGTTATCACATAAAAGGTGAGTATGGGTTGACGGTGTCTGCAGTGTTGCACAGATGCAATGGACCATTATGCATCCTCATAAATGATACAGTTTCTCTGGCTGAGGCAGGGGGCTGCTTCGGGGATCAGTCTTGTTGTTGGTTCCTTCTGTTTGCTACCAGAAGACTGGGCATCTTCGGGTCCTGTGTCTAGTTCAGTCTCTGCCTCTTAATCTATGGGCAGTCACAGGAAGTAAATGATCTATGTTTACTGCGTCACTCTCATATTTGCAATAGTTTCCTGGTTCTCTGGCTAATCATTGTGTTACAACAGTTAAAGCAAAAATTCAGAGGCCAAAAAAGAATCTTAAATTAATTTCTCATCTGGATGTGTGCTGTGGATTTGGTATTTCTTCCTCCAGAGTCCTTGTGCTGGAGCCTTGGCAGTGCTGAGGCAGTGAGATCTTCAGGAAGTGAGGCTCAGGGAAGGTAATTAGGTCACGGGGGCATTGTCCTCAGGAGGGATTACTATAGGTCTTGTGCGGTGGGATTAGTTTCCACGAAAATGGTTGCTGTAAATAAATCTGGCATCTCTCCTGAATCCCTCTTCTCTGTGTAACAGGTGTTTCTGCTCCTGTGATGACGTATGCCCAGAGGCTCTCATTGGAGCAGAGCAGATGTTTGCACCATGCTCTTGAACCTCCAGAACTATATGCTAAATAAATATATTTTTTAAATAATATTTTTATTTATTAGGTGTTTTGTTATAGCAATACAGAATATGACAATATACGAGCTCAGGGTTCCCTAGCTTTTTTCTGTGTAATAAATACCAATGGAATGAATATGTATCAAACTAGATACATGTTTGCATGTGTAACATATAAGCAGGTCTCAGGCTCTGACATGTATATGAATATGAAGAGTGCATTAAAATGTGTATTTCTGGTATCTGAAAGATATCTAGACATGATTAGCCAAAGTCTCTAAGGAGAGATACGGATAAATCTAAAATGCCTGAGATTGTGAACAGAACTTCTGATGTCACTGGGACCCACGAGGATGCATTTTTGTCTGAGAAACCAAAGGGGACCAGGTTCTGGAATAGACACCGATGCCTTTCTGGATCAGAATTTACCATTTGGTAACTTTAAAAACAGATTATTCAACTTCTGGGAGTTTTTCTAAAATCATCCACAAGGTGCCCATCAACACCCACAGGAGTGTTTACATATTTTTAATAGTGGAGCACCAGAGGCAATCAAAATAGCCATTTTAAAAAAGGACTGAATTAAAATATGCCTGTGCAAAGATAGTCATTAAAGTTGTATTTTCAAAAAGTACACACTGAGTTGTAAAGATGTTTACAATATAATGGTAAGAGGGGACAACAACAACAAAACCAACAAAAACCCAACAAACAGCAACAACAACCAAGACTAAAACAACAAACTACAAAGGAATTTGTCTTACATAAAATGGAAAAAGGAAGAGAAGTGTTGTAATCGAGTTGAAAGTTTAGCCAAGCATAGTCTAGCTGCAGATGGAGGATGCAATCGATCCCTGGGGGAATCCTAACTACTTCTTTTGCAAGGCAACCTTGGCATAGTAGATGCCAAGGAACTTAACTCAACGAGAAAGGCCTCCCTGGCTACTTCCTTCTGTGATAGTATCATTTGGGATGATAGCCTATGATGAGATTCTGGACAAAAATGTGACCCCCTTTACATCAGACAGACTGACTTCATTACTGCATGCTTGGGAGCACAGCCCAGGGTCAGTGCCCCTAGGGTGGTCAGTGTTCAGTGTCAACTTGACAGGCCCAACTGTCACTTAGCACTAGGTCTCCAAATATACCTATGAGGAACAGTCATTTAAAAGCCAGCCTCTGAGAATGTCTGAGATACAATGTATCTTGATTAGGTTCATTCTTGTGGGGAAGCCCATCTTAATTGTGGACCATTCCCTGAGTGGGGATCCTGTACTGTTTGAAATGAAGAAGGCAAGCTGGGTGTGAACATTCATTGCTCTCTGCTTCCTGCTTGTGGATCTGCCCTGTATAGCTGCTTCAAACTCTCACGACTGTGACTTTCCTACCATATTGGCCTATCCCAGACTGTGAGCCAAAATAAACCCTTTCTTCCCCAAGTTGTGTTTGCCAGGGTATTTTATCATAGCAACAAAAAAAGTAACAAAAAAGTAAGATTGTGTCCACGGAACAGATAGCAAGCCTCTTTGTTCCAATATGCTAGGATCCTCAGTAGAATCCCAGGAATCACCTTTTGGCACAGAGAGAACTCACCCAGTTTCTCTCAAGGATTTTACTGAATGAAGTCTTTTGGGCCTCTGGTCAGGTCAGACCTTATCAAGGGGCTTTGAAATAGTCATACCTCATTGGTTAGGCATGTTGCTAAGGATAACAGAGGAAAGGTGATTCAGAGACAATTTTTCTGTTTTCAAAACAGTCCTACTTCATAGCAGTCTCTAAAGCAGAGACAGCAACACTGACCACAAGGAAGGCAACTGTTCTCAAGACATGTTGACTTACCCTTCACGTTCCTGTGTTGCCCAAGCTATTCTGCACAGAGAACCTTACTCACTCTGTCTCACCATTGCAGTTTTTTTTTAAACACTATTTTGGAGGAGGGAAAGAACTTTAAAATTCTGGTAAAAGCCAGAGGCTTCCTGAGTTAAAAACAAAACCCCAAACTCTTTTTTGTGGTGTTTTCCAAATTGTTTCTTGACGAGAACGAGGGGATTTCAGTGTGAGAAATGACAAAGCCCAATTACTATGAATTCTTAGCTTTCGTAAATATGACGCGAGCTTGTTGCAAAATCCTCTAAAAGGGGTAACAGGGCATTGAATAACACTGAGCCAGAAGGAAGGGAGCTAACACTTCTGTGCTTTGCAAACTATAAAGCCCCTGAGGTCAAAATAACAGGCCAGCTGTTGCCCACGTGAGACTGCTGTGTTCAACTTGTCAGTGTTCCTCATGGACAAACAAGGTCAGACAAACATCTTCAGGTGACCTAACTCTGCACAGACTGTGGTGTCTCCAGTGTGGATTACACAACTCACATATAATTAAAGTGGAAAAATAATAAACTATGAGATCAAAGTGAAATTAACTTATGAAAGTCCCCCTTTCCGCTGAGATCTATTTTGATGCCATTTTAAAAATGTCAAATACTAAAAATATGAAATGTATGCTTGTACTCAATCCTGCCTTGTTGGTGACATCTCTTCGGTCACCACATCTGCCATCCTAGCAATGTCAATGGCCACGAGGATCTGTGGCTTTCTTTCAGGCACTTCATGTTTACTGTAGTGAAATCCTGATTACTCGATTTGATGGTCATACACCTCTTCCTTGTCACATAATGTAGCTAGAAGTGTCAGGACTCCTGTGTTAATCTGTTATGCTGTGTGCATGGAGGGAATCATATCAGATGACAGCTGAAATTAACAAGCCATGATTACTCAGTATTATGGTTGGAATATGAGACGTTCCCCCCATGGGCTCCTGGGCTGTACATATGGACCTCAGTTGGTGATGACACTGGGAGGTTCTGGAAACTTTGGTAGATGGAACCTAGCTGGAAAAAGTAGGTCAGTGACCATATTGTCACAGCTCTATTCAACCCTGGTCCCTTCCTAGATGTCGTTCTATTTTGTAACTACTTCCACCACACATTGCTCTTGCCAGGGTGTGATGTTCTGCTTGGGAGCACAAACCTCAAAACCATGGAGTGAATCCACAGAACTGTGAGCCAAAATAAATGTATCCTCTCTGGTCACTCTGCCAGGTGTCTTCACACAGCAGCCAGTCTCCTAAGTGAGTGGACCATGACACCACTCTTCCTGACCATGGCCTTTGGCTCTGTGCTTCCTGAAAATCTGTTAAGCCGAGACTTCTGAAACCTTGTTCTCATTCTCAACGTACTCCTTCAGATACCTGCTTCCAGCGAGCAGTACACCCCTACACTCAGCCTGTTTTACTCTTGACTCTTTTTCCAGCCAGCCCCCAACTCAGTGGATACGTAGTCCTCGACAGCCCTGGAAGGTGAAATTTCAGAGGTAGAAGCATCTTTTGAAAAAAAAATCAACTTGTTATTTATTCAGTCCACTCCTGAGGTGAAGGGAAAAATGGCAATCTGAGAGACCATCAAGCTGGCCAGTAACTGGTCCTTCCACACAATGGACAATGCTCATTCTTCAGGGTGGGGATATGCAAGCCAGGAATATCAGGGCCAGTGACAAGACTGAATCTGTTTAGACAGATATTGACCACAAAACCAGAGAACTATGTACCATGCAGCCCAGGCAGAGACTTTATTGCAGCTCTTTCCTGACATTTATCAGCAAGATGAGGATTGTACAAAGACCTACAGTGACTGAAAGTCTACACAGAGTATAAAAACGAGCTAAGGGTCTCCAAGTATGGATCATACCTTTACCTCTCATTGTTTGGGGAAATGAGACTTTGCCTGAAAAGAAAAAGCTGGAATTAAAACATTGGGTATAATTTTTATTTTTTGATGAAGGGGTAGCATTAATGTTCCTGCCCAAGTCTTCTAGTCTATAGTAAAATATTTTTCTAATACATGTATTTGATGGTCTCTTCTTAGACGACCCCTTGTATTAGTTAAGCCTCACAGGGCCTAGTACAGATGGGGTAGAATTATCACCCAAAGTCCCCAGGACTAGGCAGAACCATGAGTTTAGGACTTTAGGGATATTTGATAGATTATTGTAGCTCATGGTTGTGGGAGCAGAATCCCATTGAGGAATTCAATCCAGTTTGTTTGATTCAAGAATACATCAGGAACAAAGCAAGAAAAGGCCTTGAACAAATGAATGGATGAAGGAAAAATAAGGTAGGGGGGATGCCTTTCCTGCCTCGCTGGCACCTAGCAGCAGGGATATGTTTACCTTGTCTTAAGATTAGGATGGACAGAGGGATCTTGGGAAATTCCTCTCATTGTTCTTCACCCACATGACCAGATATAACCTGTAAGTATGCATTAAGAAATTTGACATATCCCATAATTTGTTGCTACTGGTTTGAGATAGGGTCTTGTTTTGTATCCCTATTTGGCCTGGAGGTCACTATGTAGACTAGGTCACTATGTAGACTAGTTGGCCTTGAACTCATGAGCAACCCCTTTGCTTCTGTCTCCTACCTGGGCTTACAGCTATGTGCCTGGCATTATAATATTTTTTTTAAAAAGATTTATTTATTTTTATTTTATATATATGCACTTATTTACCTGGAAGTATTTTGTGCACTCTGTGCACACCGGTGCCCAAGGAGGCCAGAAGAAAATTATTGGATCCTTTTGAACTGGAGTTACAAATAGTTGTGAGCCCTTTGTGTGCTGGGAACTGAACCTGAGTCTTCTGCATGGGTAGCAAATGACGTATTTTGCCAGCCCATCTTCTAACATCTGCACCCCCCACCCTCCACTGCTCTACTCTTTATATTTGAGCATTTCCAAGTTTTCACATTCAATGCCAAAGAAAAATTACCGTTTTCTCAGAAATTCTCTGCAGTTGTCTCTGAGAAGCGGCTGCTCTTAGTTAGCTATAGTCATGTGTCTTGGTTTTAGCCAATGGAATGAGAGGAAACGTGATGCTTATCACTTCTACCCATAAGCAACCCCATGGACACGCTTTGGCTTCTTTACTCCTCTACTGAGGAAAGCAAAGGTACACCCATGACTCTTGAAAACCACATGCAGAGCAGACAGCTGAGCCTCCTTCAAACTTTTATTTTCTTGTTTCTGTTAGTGTTTGTTGAGGATCAAACTAAGGGACTTGGCACATTGGACAAGGAGTCTCACACTGAACTGCACCCCGAGCCTTGAATCTGAATGAATGCATGAAAGACAGTTACCCCCAACTAACCTGTACTGACACATGACCAAGAGGTAAACGGTATTGTGTTTGACCAGTCTATATTTGGGGCCTATGATAGCAATAAGCCTGTCAGGACATGTGCCCTCTTTTGACACAACTGTTGTTGCTGTGTGCAGAAGTATCTGGGCCCTGTACTACCCTTTTCTTTATCAGTAGTAGAATTAGAGACTTAAATGTACAGACTCATCAAAGTATTTGTCACACAGCACTCAGACCCTTCAGATCTTTCAGCCAGAGGAACAGTAAGCCGGCATAGCCTCGATTCAAGACAACCCAGTCTGTAAAATTATATTTAAAAAGTCAAACACAAGACCTACAAACCATATATTAAAATGCGATAGTTAATCTCAAAGGGCATTTGTTCACAACGAATTTATGTTTCCCACTAAATGACAAACTTCTGCATTGGCTTAAAGTAAGGCCCATTTTTTTTTAATAGTGCCCCAAACCACATTGATGTAAGAAGAACAGACTTAGTGTGCTGAGGAAAACACACAGTAAATAGACGCTCACTTGGGAGGTGACTTGAGAAGCTAGAAGAACAGAGAGATATCTATCTCTATGCCTGTGGGCTCCGCAGTTCTCATGCATGTGAATAAAATACTTTTCACAGAAACCGAAATTTCCTGAGTAGAAACTTCCAGAACATACAAATGACAGGTTATGCAAAGACCTAGGAGTTTTTAGACAAAATTAAAACAGACGATCTATGTTTCACCTCTGTGCTGAATGTCCTGCGGCAGCGTAAGAGGAAATGAAGAACCATAACCAAGACAGCCCTGAGATAATGAAGGTTCATCAGCTCGAGTTCTGAACATGCTCTCAAGGCAGGCTGGGGACCCTTCCCCACAGGCTTGCCATTCTCCTCCCAGCCCCCCAAAGTGTGAAAATACTATTTGGCAGACATAGAGCATGTTTGCCTAGAATGGGCCTTGTTTTGAAGTCTGATCACCCACAGAAGATCCAGAAAGCAAACAATCCAAACCCCCAAACAAACATTTTCGCCTTCTTGAAAACAAGAAGCCTAATTCCTGGTTCCCCGCCCCCC
>JANHMN010000020.1:12702866-12764904 GCA_030674055.1 Rhabdomys pumilio | reverse complement strand
GAGAGAGAGAGAGAGAGAGAGAGAGAGAGAGAGAGACAGCAGGCCCCTCTGAGGCTGTATTTAGAAAGAGTCCCAAAGGCCGTCCCCACACCCCCTTTGGGTCGTGGCCTGCCAGGCCCAGCTCTCAGGAGCAAGATGGCGCCCATAATGTTGGGCCATGACTGAGGGGCCAAGGGTGGGTCTTCACTTACTCGGAGGTGCTGGCTCCTTGGAAGCCCACACTCTGCCAACTCCCTGGTCTCAGGAGTTACCACTGAATTCTTCCTCTGGATTCCTCAACTCCTGGTTGAGATCTGCTCCACATAATTTTCTCATGATGTCACTCATTTTGACTGCTTACATTTGGAAAGTTGATCTACAAGAAAAGGCCTCCTTAAGGCTTCAAAAAGAAGGAAAAAAAATTAAGGTGGGTTGTGGGGAGATGGAGAGATCACAGCAGTGAGCTGCCCGTTTTGAGATTTGCAGCCGCTATGAGAACCACTCCCTGGCCAGGTTCCTGGCTGCAAACTGAGGCCAGTGGCAGGCCGTGGGTGACGTCAGGGCCAGGCCTGAGTCATAGCCAGTGGCCCGGCTGCCCTGCCACTCGGAAAGGGACAAAAGGAACCTTTGATGTCCAGAGGCCCTCCTCTCTTGCAGGCTGGCTGCACTGAACTGCAGGCCAGAACATTCCAGCTGTCTCCCCGCCCCACCCGCCGCCCTTCCTCCTTCCGGAACAGTCCCAGACAGATTCAACAAGGCCTCCCTGAAGGGCATCGCCCTCTTGTACAGCCACGGCATGACCACTGTCTATAACCGAGAAGCCTGGAAGAACAGGGGTTCCTCCAAGACCCTCTCACTTCCCCTGTCACATGTCTTCCTTCTTGTGGTGCTCACCTTAGCAGAGTCCTAATGGTACTTAAAGACAGGAAAGACTCACTGTCACCATCCCTGGGCAGCCCCTCGTGCTAGGGGTGTGTTTGCTTCTCCATGTGCTATGGAGGCAGGTCTTAGCTCTCTGCTCTGTTCAGCCTGGATCTCAGTGGCTTTCCTCTTAGAAGACCTAGTCATGCACTGGTATGAAGCTCACTAAGTACACTATAGATGAATGAATGAATGAATGAATGAATGAATGAATGAATGAATGAGTAGATGAATGAAAACTTTAAAATGTGGAGGGCATATAGTGAAAACTTACTGTGAATGTTTAAGTCTCCACGGTACTTTATAACAGGCAGTATTTCACTTATTATTGTGACAAGGCAGTGTTTCCTACTTCTATAGATAAGGAAATGTGGTTCTCAGATGCTTGCTTCTCTTAAGTCTCACAGCTAATCAGTGGCAGAGCCTGGGCTGTCAGACCTCAAATTCTCTTTTAGCTTCCATGTTGAGAGGCTGAGTGAAATGAAGGACTGCTGACTGTTGGGCCTCCCAGGAGAGGAAAGACAAGAATAAACCTGGTCTTGAAACCTGACCCTACAAGAACACTGCAGAGCAATCAGGTATGTTCTGTCTAGGTGAGGTAGGCCTCCTGTACTCTGGATGGGCCAATCCCACAGCCGAGGCTCGATAGGCGACCAGTCTGTCCTGAGAAGCTGGACCCAGAAGACCAAGCAAGGGAAGCCCAGTGGCTGAAGCTCTGGTGTGTGGTGCAAGTGCTACAGCAGGCAGAGCACCTCAGAGGAAGCCATGACCACTTGTCATTGTCTTCCTGGACTCCAGAGGTGAGATTAAAGGGATGAGTCTGGACAGATAGGAAAGCTAAGGGGAAGGACACAGGAATGTTCTTGAGAGCGGAAAAGCCCAGATGAGGAGGTGAAACAAATGTGTTTTCTGAGGATGAGAAGGGGCCTCAGCCTAACGATAGCAGTCCCTTTCTTTAGGCCATCTCTGTCCCACTGGGAATAGTGATATGGCTAGAATATATCGAGAGCCCCTGCTGTGCTCTATGTGCCATGGCAGGGGTGTCAGGAAGAAAGTCTGCTCAAGAGTTAGGCCCCCATCAGGATGAGCAACTTGGCACCTTCTTTGCAGTGGCTTGTGATTCTGTCTTGTACTTTTCCACAGACTCTCAAATGCCTCATTTCAAGAGGAAGACAAAAGCCAAGAATTTCCAGCCCTGTAGGGAAAGGCACTGGAGACTTTGGTCTCAGTGACGTGGTTTCACAGCATTTCCTCTCTCTCTCTGGAGGCAGGGCAGGTTCTGGTCATGGAGACCTCTCTCCATGGCTCACAGAGTCTGTCTCTGGTGGCCCGGGGACACTGTGTGATTACCTTTTTGTGAGAGCTCTGTGGTTCTGTGATTCTCAGGAATCACACTTGTTTAGTGGAGTTTGGATCCTTAGCCACGTGGAATTAGCAGAGAATCTCAGAGGAGAAACCCGCGTGCTCTTCATCAAAGGAGAAGTGATAACAGTTAGCTTCTCTGTCTACAGAAATGCCACTGGATGCCTTCCTGCTCTGTTTCCCTGGGAGGAGGAGGGGGGGGGAGGTTGGTGGTCTAGCCCACTCCACAGACACCAGTCTTTATTTCTTTAGTAGGAAGACTAGAGTTTTGCTATTTTCCACTTTACCTAGTTACGGCAAACAGAGAAGGGAGAGAAAAGAAAAAGCAGAAATGATCAGTGAACTAAAGCAAGTTGCAGCCCCTTGTGCTGCAGCTGCCATGGTTGATTCTAATGGAGGCTGGGGGAGGGGGCCGGAAGGGGAGGGAGAAAGAGAGGATAAAGTCAGGGAACTGAGCAAACCATCCCCTTGGAGATAAAGAGAACTTTCCCAGAGATCTCTCCTTGCCTGTACCCTGCTGGGGAAACCTCCTTCTTGACTACGGTATATAACTGTATACTGCTAATTTTCTGAAAAGCCTTTAAGGAATTCTTCAGACCTGTCTATAATTGCTGCCTCCAATTTCTCACACTTCCTTCAGTCTTAAAAAATACAGTTAAGATATGGTTTATGTAGCAGCAAGTCCACCCACTTAAAAGGTGATTTGATGGATTTTAATATATTTACATATATTTAGCATATTTGCATACTCATAATCTACATTGACAACATGTTTGTCACACATTCCCCCCAAGAGAAACATTGTACATTTTAGCCATAGGCAACCACCCATGTCCCTTCCAGTTCTAGGGATTTCCCTCCCCTGGCAGTTCACACAAAACTGTTCATGGCCTGTCCTGATTGGTTTCTTTCGCTTAGCATGGTGCCTTCAAAGTATGTCCATGTTGTAGCATATTTCCATGTCTATTCCTTTTAAATCTGAATAATATTCTACTGCATAAGTATAAGACATTTTGTTTATTATCTTTGAATTAGTTGATGAAAGTTAGAATTTTCTCACTTGTTTCTTTGTACAATACTGAAGATTGAACCTAGAGTCTCACACAAGCCAGACAAGTGTTCTACCACTGAGCTATATTCCTTGCATTAAAAAAAAAAAAAAAACAATCTTTCTTTTATTTCAAACTGGTCTTGAATTCACTCTGTGTCCCAGGCTGACTTTGAACTGAGAGCTTTTCTACGTCAGCCTCCTGAGTAGCTGAGACTGCAGGTCTATAACACAGATACAACTTACTTTTAAACTATCATGAACAATATTGCCATGAACTTTGGTGTACAAGGTTATTGTTGTTGGGAGGGGTGGAGTGTGTGTGTGTGTGTGTGTGTGTGTGTGTGTGTACACGCACATGAGAGCAGGCACGTACTTAAGCTTTTGTTTCTCTTGGACAGATACCAAGGAGTGTGATTGCTGAGCTGTGTTAGTTACTTTTATCGTTGCTATGACTATATGATAGAAAACAATGTAAGAAAAGATCCATTGTGGCTCATGTTTCAAAGGGTTTGGCCCGTGGTTACTTGGGCCCATGTACTTGTGTAACATCTGGGTGCCAAGATCACGTGACAGGCAGAAAACAGAGAGAAAGGCGAGAGAGCCTGCAGAGATGGCTCAGTTGGTCAAGTGTTTGCCATGCACACACGAGAACCAGCGTTAGGATTCCTAAAACCTATGTTAAAACAAAATAAAACAAAGAAAAGAAAAGCAAAAGCCAGGCAAGCATGGCAGCCATCTATAATTTCAGTGCTTGGGAGGTAACAGGAGAGTCTTCGGGGACTGCTTAGACTAGTTGATACTGGCAAGCCGCAGGTTCAATGAACCAATAAAGTTATTGAGAAAAGTGATTGAGAAAGACAACGTCAACTTCAAGCTTTCACGTGTCCCTGCACACTCGTGCGCATGACCCCCACATGTGTCCACACACATTCACATGCACTACCACCATGCAGATACACGTGCAAAAACTAAACCAAAGATAAATAAATAATAAGTAAAAATGTTAAAAGAATCGGAGTAAGAGACGTGCAGCAACAAGATACCCCCAGGGCTCATCCATTGACTTTCTTCCTCCAGCAGAGGCCTATCTTCTAAAGTCCTCAGAACCTCCCAAAATAGTGCCACCCACTGGAGACCTAAGCCTGGAACATCTGAGCCTATGACATGGCTGGTGTGGAAACTCTGTGCTTAACATTTCTGAGGAACTGTTGAACTGTTTCACAAAATGCCACCCCAGCTTGACGCTCCCACCAGTCACGTGTGAAGTTTCTGATTTCCCCGTATCCATGGCACCGGTCTCTTTATTATAGCTATCCTGGTAGGTGAGCTATGCGGTCCCCATTGTGGCTTTTACCCAGTGGCTAACGATGTAGCCTATCTTTTCATGAGCTAGTTGGCCATTTGTATACCTTCTCTAGGGAAATGTCTAAGTCCTTTGTCTGCCCTTAAATTGTACCTTTTAATCCTTGAGTGTAGAAGCTCTTTCTATTTTAAGTTTATTCTGGATCTAAATCCTTCATATCCCACATTAGCTCCCTGTGTGGGGATTGTTTCTTCACATGCTTTAAAAATACTTATTAGTTTTTATTTATGTGTATGTGTGTCTGTATGAGTGAATACCATGCGTGTACAGATGCTCTCAGAGGCCAAATGAGGGTGCCGGGGCTGAAATTACAGATGGCTGTGAGCCACCTGATAGGTGTACTAGAAATTAAACTCGGGTCTCCCAAAAGAGCTGAATGTGCCCATAACTCCTGAGCCATCTCTCCAGCCCGTCACGTGCTTTTTTATTTTAAGAGAGATTTAATGTTGTTTTTACTATTTATGTAAAAACATATGTACATATCTGTGTAAGCGTATGTGAGCAGGGCCCACTAGCACTGGAGTTACACACTGCTGTCAGCTTCCCAATATGGTGTCAGGCAGCGACGACTCCGTAACATCAGGAAGGCTCAACTGGCGGATGATCATCACTCCAGCTCCAAGTTTCTTCACGTTCTTGATGTTACCTGAAGCACAGAGTTTTACGTTCTGAAGACGTGCACATTCTTGCTCTCTCCTGTTGCTGGTGCTTTTTACGTCATGGTTGAGAAACCTTTGTCTAGCCCAAGGACATGAAGACACCCACCTGTGTTTCCTGTAGCCGCCTTAGTGGTCAACGCCTAGCTCTGTGAATGGTTTTAGGTGGTGTGAGGTAGAATTCCAAGTTTATTGCTTTCAGCGTGGATGCCCGGCTTGTACCAGCGTTGCTTATTGAAAAGACTGTTCTCAAACTGGCCTAAAATAGGGTTTATTTAAAAGGCGCCCTAATCTCTCCCTTACTGACACGTCTTCACCTCTTTGTGAGAAATCAATTGATCACAGTATTAGTGATTTTATTTCTTGTCTCTTAATTTTCACCCATCAACCTAGGAGTCCTTATGCTGGTACCACACTATTCTGTTTATGGTAGATGACCCTGCACGCACAATGCCTTAGGTTTGATTGTCCATGCTGAGAGACAGAAACAGGAGAGGGAGAAAGGCAGGAGGGAAAGGAAAGAAAGACAAGGGTGGGTTTGTTGGAATAGATCCTTTTCTTTTATCATTTAGGTAATTCTTAAGAGTGTGGAGGACACCTTCCATTTCTATCATGAATGGTGAAAACACAAGTTTCAAGGATAGACCCCCATCAAGTGTGAAGGACCAGGAGCCATGCCCCTCTTCTCTGGGCTCCTCAAGGCCATAGATCTCCCAGTTCCCACAATGTGCGCACAAGTACGTCATACTGAACTCCTAAGGGATTTTTCTATCTTTCGAGACTCACACACACCCCATCACATTTTATGCTCTCGGCTTCCCCAGAAAGTAGAAGGATCAGATTCAAATCCCTATTTGATCACATATCTCACCAAATGACCCTAGACAAGTTATTAAGTGTATTAGACTCAGTCTCCTCGGCCGGTTATATGTAAAACCAGAGAGGCCGAGGAACTTGACCAACCTCACACAGCCCGGAATTGGCAGGATCAAGGAGGGAACTAGGGTCTTTGCCTCCTAGCGTAGATGTTCCACAGGCTCCCCTCGTGGAAATTCTTTTTTTAGAAGGATGATTCATCTGGTTGCCTTAGGAAGAATGTTTTTAAAAGCCAAGACCATTATGTTCTCCCCACTATGTCTGAAAGCACCAGGAAAGCACAAGACCAGCGACGCTTCATGGTTCAAGGTGAAAGGTTATCAGTTCCAACGTCAAAGACTATTAAAGCCAGAGTGTTTGAAGCAGATACCGGTCAACCCCGTCAACACGGATGGAGACTCAAGTCTCCGCCCGCTCCTGATGCTCTGTTCGTGTTTCGTACAGCAGAGTGTTCCCTCTAGTGGCTTTGGGAAAAAATAGGCCTTATAAACAGATTTACAGTGTCAGCATTGAAGAGGGCAGGGAGCGAGGGCTCTGGGTTTCTCTTCACTGATGAGAAACTGAGGTTCTCAAGCAGAGGTGATTTTCATCCCCTGTGTAATGTTTGACAGCATTCGGTGGGGCGAGACACTACTGCATTGCTGTATAGGGGTCAGGAATGGTCCTGCCCAGCAAAGATTCATGTGACCCAGCACGTCAGCGGTGCTGATGCGGAAGAACACCCTTCCCCCTCCCCCCAATCCCTCCTACCCCAACCCCTCCCCTGCAGAACCTCTTCCCCGCCCCCGCCCCCCCACCCCCCAGGAGGTGATCTGCCCTGACTCAGACTAGTGGCTTCTTCTTCTTCGTAGCTTATGAAGGCTCAGGCTGAACTTGCTATTTCCTTTTTATGAACTCTTACAAATAGCTAGGCGGTGGTGGCGCGCACCCTTAATCCCAGCACGTGGTAGACAAAGCAGGTGGATCTCTGAGTTCGAGGT
This sequence comes from Rhabdomys pumilio, assembly GCA_030674055.1. Lineage (NCBI taxonomy): Eukaryota > Metazoa > Chordata > Mammalia > Rodentia > Muridae > Rhabdomys > Rhabdomys pumilio. The sequence continues at coordinate 12,757,716 of JANHMN010000020.1, read as the reverse complement.
CTACAGAGTGAGTTCCAGGACAGCCAAGGCGACACAGATTCGAAAACTTGCCACGAAAAAAAAACTAAAACCAACTAACAAACAAATAAACAACTACAACAACAACAAGTTTACAAATTTGTTAGAATTGTTGAAGATCCTAAAGTGATACAGTAATCCACACTCCCAGGTGAAAGCAATAAAAGAACTCCTATTTCCTTATCCCTTTCTGTAATTCATGCTGGCATCCTTGAGAGTCTGTTACATTGAACTTTATTGAATGCCAACTGGAGACCACTTAGGCCAACATGACCATTTCCTTTGGCGAAGATGTCCACCTTGTCAGTGCACATACAAAGGGGTCTTTGCTAGAGTCAACCATACTTCCCAACAGTTTTACATAAAGATGAGCTATTTTCATGTGTTTTCAGTCCCCTGGAGTTAAGATATCCACAACAGGCATTAAAGACCCAGAATCAAATGGTACATGCCTAGGATGTCACTGCTGCATGGAAAACTCGGCTCAGGATTATAACTCTCTATAAGTAGTGCTAACTAGAAATTAATAAATTATTTTGTTATATTTATTATTTTAATGCCAACATCTGGGTGACTAGTAGCTCATACACTTGGAAGGGAGAAGGATTTTCACAATTACAAGGCCAGCCTGATCTGCATAGTAAGTTCCAGGACAGCCTGGGCTACAGAGTGAAAGCTTTTCTTGAAAAAAATAAAAAATAAAAAAAATAAGAAAAACAGAAAAAAAACCCCTCTCTGTTTATAAGAAGCAATGTAATAGCTAGGAGAGATGAAATTTATTGCAAATTTATATAAAAACTGAAATAAAATTTTTAATTTTAATTTCTTTTTATATGTATGGGTGTTTTGTTTGCATGTACATCTATGTACCAGGTATTGCTTGGGACCTGCTGAGGTCAGAAGAGGTTATCAGATCCCCTGTAACTGGAGTTACAAATGTTTGTGAGCTACCATGTGGGTGCTGGGAACTGAGTCAGGATTCTGTGGAAGAGCAGCCATTGCTCTTAACTACTAAGCCTGCTCTCCAACCCATAAAAATATTGTAATGGACCAAGGCTGATTGATATTGAAAGTACTAAATCTTGGTTTGACTCATCACATGTCATGTAACAGTCACAGCTGATAAACAAATAGGTTTATTTCTAGGAGCTAAAAAATGTAATTCTGTCAAAACAATCATGTTTTGTTTCTACTTTCATGTTTTAATTTCTGTTGAATACACTGTCCAGAGAATGACATTTTTTTATTTTGAGAGACTGATCATTTTTTTATTTCACATATCTTAAATTTTACATAGATCATTTCCCCCAGAGTTGAAATAAGTCACACTCCACATGGCAATGTGAATCAAGGCCTTCCCTCTTGCTCCAGATGTCACTACTGGATATTATCATTCATTTAGTTTTACAAATCTGATGAGTGGGATGGAGAGCTCAGTGGTTAAAGGCACTGACTGCTCTTCCAGAGGTCCTGAGTTCAATTCCCAGTAACCACATAGTGGCTCACAACCATCTGTAATGGGATCCAATGCTCTCTTCTGGTGTGTCTGAAGACAGTGACAGTGTACTCACATACATAAAACAAATCTGCTGAGCAAATGTGACATTTTCCTGGCTGTTCTCACGCCTAGCACTTTAGACCACAGGCTCTGAAGCCAAATTCACCAAAGTTGAGCCTGTCACCTGCCCACTGATGTCTTGGCTGTGTTCTCATGGCTGAGAGTTTTGATACTTTTCACACCTGTTAAGCGAAGATAATGAAGTCCCACCCATCAGAGTTGTGTGGAACTAAGTGAGTTCACACGCAGGTAAGAAAAGCCCTCACTATGTGTTAATATTCTAGGAGAGTTTGAATCAGCTCTAACCATGTCAGCACAGGTGAATGTGAACGGGTTTTGTTATTTTTTTTTGTTTTTTGTTTGTTTGTTGTTGTTAGTTTAGAGAGCATTTGTGCGTCTTCTTTGTAAGCTTTTGCTCCCTATCCTCTCACTATTTTTCTGTGGACGTGTTTGCCTCTCTCTTCTCAGTTTGTAGGTTCTTTTTGATGTTAAAAATATTTGGGCACATGTAAGATATTGCAAATGCACCCTTTGCACACTCTGACATTGGTCTTTTGACTTTAAGTGTGATAAATGTATTTAAATGAAGCCATACATTAACTTTGCATGTGGTCACTTTCCTTAATGGTGTCCAGGTTTCATCTCTTGATCTTTCATGTTAAACAAATGTATTCACGAGTTGGAAGTGAATTTTTATCGTATTTATTTTATTGTATTAAATACAATATTAAATACAAAATAAATACAATTCTTATTGTATTCTTATTGTATTTATTTTGCTCCCTCTTTCATGCTTTACCACCATGACAATGTTAGTGAGGACAAAACCCACGCGTGAGTGTTTACCTTACTTCCTGTAACGCATCTCTTGTCTGATCATCTGATTGTGGTGCCAAACTGCTCTCCTGTGTCTGGTTCTGAGAGTTCCCGTATTCCATTCCATCCCTTCTCGCTCTGTGAGCTAACAGTATCTTCTTCTCTGTAACTAGAACATGGCAGTTGAAGGTTACTGGGGACCCTGTAAAACACACAGGATCACATTTATCTTGGCCTTCATTCTCTTGTCGTCCCTCTGTCATCTGATTCCATCAGAAATGCCCATCTTCAGGAAAGACCACTTCTGCAGGGCTAAAGATGGGTTATTGTGGGCTCTCTTTGTCCTTTTGCAACGAACGGCATCGTGTGCCCGGCCTTCTCTCTTTCTTGCTGAAGAAACTGAAGTTTCAGTGCTCACAACTTCATGCTGCTGACAATGGCAAAGATGTACTCTCTCAACCTGCCTTGCAGTCAAGGCAGAGAAATGCACCATGGTCTAGGACGGAGGCACACACAAAGGTCTATTAGGGAGGTTATGCAGAAAATAATTCTTTCCCTTCAGTTGCATGCTTCTATAATCAGTTATATTGATATCGTGTCTCGGAGAGCAATGGAATCTTGCAACAAACATGGGGAATGTCTAGGCACAAAAGTCAGTACACTAAATTGATGGAGAGAAATGTGGAAGTCCTGGGTCATGTGGGTGAGACGTGGTCCAATGTCAGAGCAACCTATCTCTAGATTTCCTGTCAACAAGACAACATGTCTCTGTCATGTAAGCTATGTGGCTCGGTATTCTTATTTGCAGCCAAGAGATTCATCATGGGTGTGGCCTCAGAACAGGTGCTGGCTGTGCTTCTCAGGGGTCCGCATTGGCCTCCCAGCCCGTGCCCCTATTTGCATCATTGTCTCTGCAGAGCTGGTTGGGAGAATTCTAGCTTAAGCCTTTAGTGGTATACCATGGAACACATGAGATTCCAGAGCAGGAAAATTACGGAGAAGAAAATGGAGTGACTGCTTAGGGCTAGAATGAGGTGAGAACTTGGGAAGGTGACAGCAGAAAGTTGGGGGCTTCTTTTTGAGGTGGTAAAACATTCTAAAATTGACTGTGGTTACGATCATTTATGTCTGAGGATATTCTAAAAGCCATTGAATTACATAGACTTATATGCTTGAAACAGATGCTTTATGTGGCATATTGATTCTGTCTCAGTGTTGATGTGAGGTTTTTTTTTCTTATCTTTTTTTTTTTTTTTTTAATTTCTTCTGTTGTGGTACTAGTCCATTTTTTTGGTTGCTGTGATAAATCCCAGAGTGTGGGGAAAAAAACTCTGGGTGGGGTGGGGGAGGGAGTCCATCGGCAGGGGTTCCACGGCGGGTTTCCCACACTGCTGGTGCAGCCACCCAGGCGGCTGCGTAGGGAAGGTTCAGGGTTCCAAAGGCTGGCAATAGGGCAGCAGGCGCAGGAAGGCCCAGGCGTCACGTGGAGTTTTCCAAAGCTTTTATTGTTCATGATGTGGTGAGTGGGTGTAGATGGTAAGCGCTTCCCCTGCCCACCCCCACCTCCACCCTCACCCCCGCCAAAAGCCAGGCTCCCCTGGCTTTATAGGGAGGGGTAAAAGGGGAGGGAATAACTTAATTAGCTACACCCCCTTTAGATAACTCATTAATATTTAAATTTCTGGAGGTGGAGACCTCTACCTGTGTCCTATGTGATTGATGGTGCAGGTTAAATGGAGTTACCTCGTCCAAGGCCGGACACCAGAGGGTTAAGAGGCCATCACCATCACAGTGGGAAAACATGGCAGGAGGCAAGCATGGATGCTGGGGCAGCTGAGAGTTCACAGCTTAAACAGAAAGCTGGAAGCATAGATTACTAACTTGAATGGCAAAAGTCTTTAAATTCTCAAAGTATAGTGACAAACTTTTCAGCAAGGCCACACCTCCTAAGCCTTCCTTAAAGTGTCAGTAACTGGGAACCAAGTACTCAAATCTGTGAGCCTGTGGGAGATATTCTCATTCAAACCATGGCATTTCACATGGTGGCCCCTGTAGGCTTGTAGCATTTAGTCTAACTTCAAAAGACCCCTACTATAGAGAGAATCTCTTGTGTATTGTATAGAGGCATAACCTGTCAATAAAAAGCTGATGGCCTATTAGCTGAGGCATGAAATAGAAGGTGGGAGTTTGTAGTGGGAGTGTATTTAAATCTCCAACCCAAATATGACCAGTCAATGAAAACATAACTCAGTAAATTATGAATATATTCTGTAAGCCTAGATTGGGTAGATACCCCTGCACTACTCTGTTCCCCAGCTATGAGACCCTTATAACTTTAGGGTTTTCCAGACCCTGTGTCTGTCCTTCTTGGTTTTGTTTTTGTTTCTTGAGACATGGTTTCTCTGTGTAGCCCTGGCTGTCCTGGAACTCACTCTGTAGACCAGGCTGGCCTCGAACTCAGAAATCTGCCTGCCTCTGCCTCCCAAGTGCTGGGATTAAAGGTGTGCACCACCACTGCCCAGAGCTGCTGTCCTTCTACCTCCTGTTTCCCAGTCGTCCTCTCCTTTGTTGTCTTCCTCCTCCATTGTCTTCCTCCAGTCCTCCTCTGCTCTCTTCCACTAACTTTTATTTCTCCACCTCCCCTTCTTCTGCCCAATCACTGACTCCAGCCTTTATTTTACAAATTAAGGTGGCAGAAGGTTCACTAAAATTCTGTGTACTAATATCACTGTGTAATGACTCACACTTCTTCTGCAGCCCTTCACAGGAAAGGGGAATTAGTGTCAAAAATACAAGGCCAGGGCTACCCACAACAGGAGTTCCTGTAGAGAGGAACTCTGGGCTAGAATCAGGCATAGGAAAAGATTCACCCTGAACTCTGAGGAGACAGTCACGTGAAACTAAGAAGAGGTAGCCAGCCACGCGGCACTCATAGAATAGAATAAATGGGTTAATTACGTTAAGAGCTAGTTGGTGAGTAAGCTCAAGCTTGTGGCCTAGGCATTTATTCATAAATAAGTGTCAGAGTTGTTAATTCAGGAACTTGGGTGTGGGGGGAAAAGCCCGTGGTTACATTCCCAGTATGAGGGGATGCTACAGGAAAGGACAAAGGATAGGGGTGAGAGTAGCCATTGCCTGGCAGTGAGGCTGCCTGTGGATGACAGAAACAGTGGAGAATCATAGAGTTGGACCTGGGGCAAAAATGGATTTTAGTATTTGTCAGAGGGGTTTACTCACAAGGTAGCTAGGATTTCTGTGTGAGGATTACATGCTGAGATGAGAGCTGGAAGGACACTAGGGAGCTCCCATGGGAGACACCAAGTGTGAACATTTCTGTGGGTTAGGAATGATTTCTTGGCCATAGTGTTATGGTATGTTCTTAAACATTAGCTTTGAGCTATAAGCTATATTGTGTATATTATTGATTATACTACAATCCAATATTGTAATATTGTGTATATTGTGTATATTATGAAGTATAAGATGAAACTTCTAAAATGATTTATACTTTGATATAACTTAATTTATATTATCAGCAAGACGGAATGAAGGAAATATTGACCCATGAAACCAACAAACCCAGCCAGGAAGGTGTTGGTTAAAGAAATTTGGAATAAGCTCAGACTCAGTGTTGACTTCATGAGGAAGCTAGAGATTGCAGCAGAAGCTGGGCGATGAGCACGTTGCTCTGCAGTCACACTTGCAGAAGGAGTAACGGGGAGTCCTTAAGACTAGTGGAGTCTATGACAGCTTCCAAGAAAGCACCAGAGCTGCTGGAGACAACAGTGAGCCAGGACGGTCACAAGACACCTCTGGAAGCCATGGTCATATGTTCACATATTCAGTAATGTGCTTATGTCTGCTAAGGCATATGACAGGTTCCAGCTTTAATGAATATCATGGTCTCTACAATCCAATAGTAAAGACAGATGTGAGACAGATGTACACAGACAGCCATAACTTGAACATGTTTTTTTTCTCTTTCCTTCTGCTTCCCCTCCCCACTATCCCTTCTTTCGGGAAAAGAGATACTGGTTGTTTTGGGAGGTGACTTTTTTTTTTTTTTGCAGATTTCTTACAGTGTCAACTTTTGCATTTTGGTTAGTAACAAGACAGATGAGCATTTTAGGAAGACATTTCTAGAACTCCTTATCTTTCTGCACCTCCTGGAGTATGTGTGTTGGAGTAAGTTCTCTGGTTTGGCTGAGGCAGAGATGCATACTGGATCAGGGTGGAAGTTAATCCCAAGGCAAAGGGTTTAGCATCCCCTGAAAAGAGAGAGGTTGAGAATTGGGTTGAAGGTCAAAGGCTTGACTTAGATGGAAAGAAAAGGGGAGAGGAAGAAAAGGAAAAGGCAATTGAGAACAGAGAGTGATGGAGGCAGGAAGAGAGATCTAAGCATCCTTGGGAAGCAAAGGGAGTTGGGGCAGGAGACTCTTGGCCTATCTGAAGGAAGCTTTGCTGTATGTTGTGCTATGGGACATTTTCCCCATGGCCTGTACAATGCTACTTTTCAAGGTGCTCTGGCCTGAGTGTGTCATTCAAAGTTCATAGGTCATAGTTGGAACCTTAATCCCCCATGCAGCAACGTTGGGAACGGGGCCTTTTGGAAGGTATTTGAGTAACGAGGGCTCGGCCTTCGTGAATGAATCAGTGCTGTTGTAAGAGAACGTGAGAAAGGGAATTAGCTCTCTTGTTCCCTATCTTCTGCCACGTGGAGATACAGAGGTCTCTCCTCATTCAGGGTTCAAGCTACCATCTTGGAAACAGAAAACACCCCTAACCAGTCAGCACTTTGATCTTAGACTCTACAGCCATCAGAACTGTGAGAATTACATTTCTAAATAAGTCAGTCTATCTGGGATATTCTGTTAGTGCAGTCCAAGTGGTCTAAGACAAGAGGTCAGATTTTTATATTTTTTATTAATTAATTAATTTATTTATTTTCATTTTCTTCTTAAAATGAAAGCCATTAGTAAGACTGAAGGCAGTTCAGGTTTGGGGGATATTACGTTCCCTTCTGTTTTACAGTCAAATTATATGTCTGTGCATGTTTGATATCTGAGTTCATTGGCCTGAGTGTGTCCTGGTTAGCTTCAGTTGTTAACTTGACGCATGGGAAGAGAAAACCTCAACTGAGGAACTGCCATCATCAGAGTAGTCTGTGGTCAGGTCTGCAGAGCTCTTTTCCTTGAAAGCTGATTGATGTAGGAGGGCCTGGTCCACTGTGGGCGGCGCCAACACTGGGCAGGTGAGCATGAACTGCTATGCAGAAAAGGAGCTAAACAGGCCAGAACACAAGCCAGTAAGCAGCATTTCCCCTACGGTCTCTGTTTCAGTTCCTGCCTCCAGGCTTCTGCCTCAAGCTCCTGATTTGGTTTTCCTCAAGCATGGACTGCAACCTGTGAGCTGAAATACACCATTTCCTCCCAAAGTTGCTTCTGGTCATGGTATTTCTCACAGAAACAGAAAGAAAACTAGGACTGTCGGGGAGGGGGTATGATTTTAAAGAATGCAGCAGTGAATGACTCTGTTGGGCCTGGCCGTTCTTCCACCTAAAAAATGCAGGCTTCATCTAACTTTGTTCTTGCCGACCTCTGAGGTAAAGGCTAGCACCTTTTGTTCATTCTCTGGTCTTCCTATTTCATGTCATGCCTGGAATCCGGTTGGCTTTAAGCTCTTCCCCATCTTTTCTTACCCGTGCGTACTCACCTTCCCCTCCCCCTCTCCACTGGTATTCCTCTGCCAGTCTAGGTAAAACCCTCCTTTTAGGGGCTGTTCTTGTCATTCTTACTTTTTGACATATTTTCTTTTGAGCTTGAAATCCTCTCATTTGCCTTTTCTTCTCTCTACATATATTCACCTAAACACGTGCTGACTCTTATTTATCCATTTACAGACTTTGGTTCTGAGAGTTCCGGTAATCAACTGGCTCTTTCATAATCTACATATACCCCTAGGTCAAAGATATATTCATTCATGTATCTCCATGATGCATGAACATATATATACATACACATATGTCTCTCTCTCTCTCTCTCCCCGGGGATATATCCCCAGATAACCAAGTGATCCCTTCCTTACTCCACTGAGTCTCTGAATGAAATGGCAATCCCTCTGTATTGGTCAGAGTTCTCTAGAGAAACAGAACTAATAGAATGAATATGGCTTATATGGCTTCTAGTCTGTGGTCCATCTAGTCCAACAATGGGTGTCTACCAACATCAAGTCCAAGAATTCAGTAGATGTTCAGTCCACAAGGTTGTTGGATGTCTCAGCTGGTCTTAGGTATATGCCCAGATCCCAAAGATTGGGCTTTAAAGCTAGTGGAGTAATAGACTTGTCAATGAGAGTGAGAGCAAGCAGGAAAAGAGCAAAAGTTTCCTTCTGTCTGTCTATCTATCTATCTATCTATCTATCTATCTATCTATCTATCTATCTATCTATCTATCTTTCCACTTCAAAATATCTGGATTAGGAATGGGTCTTCCCACATCAGTTGACTTAATTAAGAAAGAAGTCTCTCACAAGTGTACCCAGATGCTTGGGTTTTAGTTCATTCCAGATGTGGTCAAGTTGACAATCAAGAACAGCCATCGTGGGGCTGGAGAGTTGGCTCAGTGGTTATGGTTAAGAGCACTGGTTCTTACAAAGGAGTCAGCTTCAATTTCCAGTACCCACATAGAGGTGCACCACTTCCTTAGGTACCAGGCACATATGTGGTGAACAGACATACATGCAAGTAAAGCTCTTATACACACAATTTTTAAAAAAAAATTTAAAAGAAAAAAAAAAAAAGAATAGCTGTCACACCCTTCCTAGTTCCCTCATTTTCCCCTGACTTGTTTCTTTATCACTTGCTCTCTAATATATGTAAATTGTTCCTAGTATTAGAATGTTAAAGAAAGGACTTTTTCTGTATTTCCAAATCTAGAATCCTGCCAGACATAGAGTGTTTGTGTGTGTGTGTGTGTGTGTGTGTGTGTGTGTGTGTGTATAGTTCTTTGTGTGCATGTGTGGAAGCCAGAGGTCAACTTTGAGATGCTTCCTCTATGACTCTCTGTCTTATTATTTTTTGAGATAAGATGTCTAATGGAGATCACCATTTCTGCTATACTGTCTAACTAACAAGCACCCCAGGATCCATCTGTCCCTCCCCCAACTCCCACCATTGAGATACAGACATGTACCACCCACAGAACTTTTAAATGGATGCTGGAGTCCAAAATTAGGTACTCATGCTTGCAGTGACAAAGTACCATGACCAAGGAAACATACAAAAGAAAGCATTTACTTTGGAGCTCACAGTTCTGAGGGTGAGTCCATGGCCACCACGATGGGGAGCATGGCAGTAGGCAGGCAGCCCTGGTGCTGATGGAATGGTCAAGAGCTCAGCTTATCCACCAGCATGAGGCAGAAAGAGAGCATGCTAACTGGGAATGGTGTGGCAGAGAGAGAATGACTCTGCTGCTGAGGTGTGGGATTTTAAAACCTCAAAGCCTACCTGGAATGACACACCTCTCCCACAAAGTCACACCTCTTAATCCTTCCCAAATAGTTTCACCAAACGGGAACCTAGAATTCAAATATATGAGCCTTTGGGGGTCATTATTACTCAAACTATCACAACAACCTTAACCAAGATATCAATTAAATATAATAATTGACTCTGAGGTCAAAGATAATTTACCTACATTTCCTTCTTTCCTTCTTTTTCTTTCTTTTCTTCCTTCCTTCTTCCCCTCTCTTTTCTTTTTTTTTTTTTTTTCTTCCCTGAAGAAGTTTTCTGAGGACCTATATCGGCAAGTAACAGAAATAAAACCAGAAAGAACAAAATGTAGGCTCATGGAAGTGGTCGGATCTGGGGAAGACTCTGAATCTCAAGAGCAATTTGCCCAAATTGAGCAGGGAAAGTCTCAGACTCACAGAGGACTTGGTACGATGCCTCACACATAAACCCGAGTCAGGGTAAATGTTCTCAGAATGGCAAATACAGACTTCAGGGAAGACAAAGGTCTAAAGAGCCTAGACAAAGGAAGGTAAGTCAGAGTGATTACTTAGGTCACTCTAACAGCAGTTTTTCATAGTCACAATAACCTTTGTCCGTGTGTGTGTGTGTGTGTGTGTGTGTGTGTGTGTGTGTGTGTGTGTGCGTGCGCACGCACGTATGCTTGTGTTCACAAGTGGAGACTAGGGGAGGACCACAGATGTCCCTGTTATATCACTTTCCACATCATTTCCAGTATCCCTCACAGAACCTGGAGCCTGCTTTTGTCCAGGCTGGTGCCGGCAAACCCTTGCAACCCTTCCATCTACATCTCCCTCCGCATCTCTGGACCAGTGCTGGGGTTACAGGTATAGGAGACATATAGGTATGCTCTGCTTTACAGGGCTGCTGGAATTCAAACTCAGGCCCTCATACTTGTTCAGCCAGCTCTTTTACCCACTGAGCCATCTCCCAAGCTCCACAAATGTGCTATTCACGCCTAAGGAAGCTTCAGTTTCCTAATTATTCTTTTCTTGATCCCATCCTTTTCTTTCATGATACAAATGTCTTTCTTAAGTTTCTCCGAGTACGTTACTGGAAATATCTTCTCTTTTGTTTCCTGCTTGTACTTTTTCCTTTGTATTTGTGGTTATATATTTAGTTTTACTCATTTTATGTTGTAACCTTTCTTCATATGCATGGTCATTTCTGTTATTGTTTTTTGTTTTTTTTTTTTTTTTTAAAGAAAAGGTTTGTTCAGGGCTGGAGAGATGGCTCAGTAGTCAAGAACACTAACTGCTCTTCCAGAGGTTGTGAGTTCAATTCCCAACAACCACATGGTGGCTCATAACCATCTATAATGGGATCAGATGCCTTCTTCTGGCGTGTCTAAAGACCATGACAGTGTGCTCACATACATAAAATAAATAAAAGTATAATCTTAAAAAAGATTTGTTCTTATTTTATGTGCTTGAATGTTTTGTCTGTGTTTGTAAGTATACCACATGTACACAGTGTCTCCAGAGGCCAGAAGAGCTCCTCAGATCCCCTAGACCTGGAGTTACAGATCACTGTGAGCCACCATGTGGGTGCTGTGAATTGAACTTGGGTATCCTAAAAGAGTACCCGATGTTCTTAACTATTGAGCTGTCACTCCAGCCCAGTGCTTCTCAACCTTCTTAATGCTGACACCCTTTAATACAATTCTTCATGGTGTGGGGACCCCCAAACCATAAAATTATGTCATTGCTACTTCAAATTATAATTTCTACTGCTATGAATTGTACTGTAAATATCTGTGTCTTCCAGTGATCTGAGGCAACACCTGTGAAAGGATTGTTCGATCACCCCAAAGGGGTCACAGTCCACAGGTTGAGAACCACTGCTCCAACCCCTCTGGTAGTTTTTATCACAGACATTGAATGAGGTAATGTGGTTCCGCTTTAGCTAAATTTTCTTCTGTACTTGGGTGGGGCCTTTGTTTGACAGCTTTCCCACGTGGTGACTTATCGTCACCTCTTCCTTGCTGTATGAATCAGACTAACGATAACAGGTTCTGCTTTGGCTAAAAATGCACTGCCTCCCGATTGAGCCTACAAGGTGACTGAAAAGGCCAAAAAGCCTGGTCTGTAGCTCCTTAACTTTGGGTCAGATGTCAGACTCCACTTTGCACGTAAACATGTCAGTCATTCAAGGAGTGTCTAAAACCAAGTGACAGAAGGAGGTTCAGCCCTAATTTATCTAGCTCTCTTCAGGCTGAAGACACAAAGATAAGACTAACTAAGGTATTTTACTATCAACCTGTATAGCATCATTCCAGGTCCCAGAAAGGTGCCTGAGAATCTCCAGTCTCTGTCCCAAACCTGAGACACCTTGGATCCCAGGAATTCGAAGCCTCACAGATCATCCAATTATGAGATTGTCTCTAAGTGGGAGCCATTTCCCTATGCTGGGGACTGAGGAACGACCGTCTCATGGGAAATGGCTTACCCTCTCAAGGGATAAAGACTTCTCCAGAGTCACCTTGCAGAATGAAGACCTGGGTAGACCACAGATTGATGGAGACTGCTGAGTTATGCATGTGCCCCATGCTTTCTCCTCCACCAAAGCCTACAGCTCCTGCCAGGTCCCGAAGCACTGTGCGCTTCATCCAATCTCAACATCGCCACACTTGGTCAAAATGCTCCCTGCTTTCCCATCATTACCTTTCCACTGATTTCCGGAACTAGCGGACCGACGGACCTGATTTATTGGGACTCCTGGAGTCCAGTTGCTGGCCACTCTAGACCTCAGTGAATGGACTAATGCATTAGGTACTTTTTACAATGTGGTGTGACTACTGCTTTGACTTTGACTTTGGTAACTAAAGACTTAGATATTTAACAGGGAACTTCCAATACCTGCGTATGGAGCCTTATCTCTGAGAGGAGAGCGAGGTGACTGAGGTTCCCCTCTCCATCTGGCTGGGTACACAGAGGTGGAATGAGTCCTGTCTGGCTGCCGAGTGGCTGTCAAGAAGTCATCTGCTCATCTATGGAGTGTTATTAATCATCGTAGATCCAGCTGCAGTGTTCACTCAGCTGATGTTTACAGATCGTTTTTGTGGTGAAGGGTCTCCCTCTGGGTTTTAGCCTCTGACTTTCACTCATACAAAGCAGGTTTGCCATCCATCCCCCGCCTCCTTCTACCTCCATTCCTCGGTCCAACATCCATCGCCAGAAATTCTTTGAGTGCACATTTATAAGTGCCCTTATCATTGCTGAATGTGTATCGTTTCTCAAGTGCCTTTGCCATTATTTTAGTATCATCTTGGCTAGGGGAAATCAAGCATGTTTAATCTGACATCTTTCCCTGAATAATTATTTACTTCCTGGGTAGGTTCTGCTCCAGCGCTCCATGTTTGAAGTCCCAGCTCTTTTACGTCTTCCCTGAAGCTGTAGGTCCTTGACGTTTCCATAAGATGAGGAGGCAAGGTGGTCCTAGTCCGGGTGACTTGCTTTAGCTGAGAGCCCTTCAGAGACTGTCTACAAATGCAACCCCCACTAGATACAGTTTTTCTGAACCCGCCATTAGCAGCAGAAAGGTTTTCAGGCAAAGGTTCAAGAAAGCTGTTACAAGGAATGATGGAAAGGAACCATTTGTGAGGAAGGTAGCATTGCTGCCAAGCTGTGACTTTCTTGTGAGCATCCTTTTACTGTAACTATTATCGGGTCATTCCTCTCTGCCATCGCAGGAGGTCAGCACACATACTGGCTCCAGAATGAGGGTGGTTCTTCCTTTAAAGTGTAGAACTAATTTGATTCTGAATATGAGTCATTTACTGGCTTCTAATTCACTACCACCGTCACATTTACGGTAGGAAAATGCTGCATTGTGGAATGGATGAGCATCTGGGCATCTTAAATTTTTACTGGCAATTGACTCTGATTTCAACAGATGGAGACCTACCCTTCAACCAGCTAGCCAGAAATAATAGTAATTGGTAACCACATGCCTAAATAAGAGATGTTATTATAGTTGTTCAGATCTGTGACCGTACCGCTCTGAATGTGCTGGGTCTCATCTGATAATAGCTGTCTCTGCTTTTTTTAAAAGCCATATTACAAAAAATTAAACATTGTGGACAATTTTCAGTACTAGACGTGCTTAGAGTTCATCAAAGAGTCACAGGTAAGCAGAGGCACTAGACCCCCTCCCTCCAACTGGCAGCTGGTACTTGATTTTCTCGGAATCCTTAAAGAGTTAGAAACTTGTCTGCAGTCTGCTACATGACAGAGCCCATGATCAGAAAATGGAGCGGTATCCAGCTCCAGGATGTCTATCAGATAAAACTGAACATCCTGAACGATAGGGTGGGGATTTGGAAGGAGGGGGTGGGGTTTGAAGAGTGTAAGTACCATAACTCCCTGGCGTCTCTGGGGAAGAGGGCAGGGATCTCCTGTGCCCTTCTCTCTCACCAAATCAACACACCAGCCAGCGCTACCCTTGCTCTATGTTATCCTGTTCTACAGCATGCTATATTAACAACTGCCGCACTTTCACAGGGTCTTCTCAACCACGTGTGCGTTAATCACCACAAAGGAAACAAGAAAGGCTGAGAGGCAGCTGAGATCAGCATGCATGTCGTCAAAATGGGATTTAAAATGAGAACTTGGTTACACAGACGTCAGAGAAGCTCACAGTAGTGGCAGCAGGAAGTCACACCCAGTCTGTGTGACAGGAATAATTAGAGGAGACCACAGGAGTCACTGACAGCAGTCAGACTGGGTAGATTTTTCTGGCTGGAGCCATCCTGTGGCTATAATCAGTAACACCATTCAAGGCCCCACAAGCTTAGCAAGGCACCTGGCCTTTTCCTCCCTCCTGTCCCACAGTCATTTTCTCTTGGGCTGAGTCCAAGCTAGAGCCTTCCTGACCTGCATCAAGCCTGGGAACCTGTATGCAGAGGTCAGAACTTGCAGTCCAGAGCCACGAGGAGAAGCAGGAAGAGCAGATCTGAAAGCAAACAGGCTATGACCTGTGCACTGTATTGTGTACCTTATGGGCACCCCATAGGTTAAATATATACTAACACACTATGCATCTTATAAATACATGTATGCTTCTGCAGCTCTCTGCATTCTGTCAAATGAGTCATGACCCAGTGCTAACATGGCTGCCAATTACATGATATTTAAAAATTTACCAGCCAGGAAGTTTATTGGCCATCCATCTTTGAACAGGAAATGATTTCCATCTTCTGGTTTTATTTCCAGTCACAACACTAGGAGTATCTGGTTCCAAACGCACAGTTACCAATCATGTAAATGTATGAATGCCACGCCCCCATACATACAGCTTCACCCCTGTAGCCTTTAAACCAAGGCCATGTAAGCCTAATGACATTTTTTGGGTAATTTTCACAAGAAGACAATGGAAAACCATCTTGAAATCTGTGCCTTACAAGTGACAAAGGACTGCTCTTGGGCTCTCTCTCCAAAAGCGAAAGAAGTGTTGCGCTGGCTATTTTCTCTCACCTTTTCCACCGGGCAGGAGGCAGGATACAGCGTTAGTCACAGCCTGCCTGCTTAGGCTCTGAAACCTGTAAGACAGGTAGAGAATGCTGGAGTCTGGCTTTCTTTAGCTGGGAGCACCAAGCTACAAAGGAAACAAGAAAGGCCGAGAGGCAGCCCTATCTTCTGTCAGCCTGTGTCATCTTCGAAGTCTGATGGCCCTGCAGGAAGAGAGCCAGGCTGCACCCCACACCCCTGTGGGTACCGACTCACTTCTGACTTTTCCGAGCTCAAGGGTCTCATTTTGATCAAGAAGACTTTAAATAGAAAATGGAACCCAGACGCTATTAGGTTGTGCGTCCAGCCTTGTTCTGCAAGCAGGTTACAACTTGTAGCAACAAAAAGAAACCACACACTCATCCTAAATAATGGTGACAAAACTGAGTAGGAAGGAGAAAAGGAGACTATGGAATAAGGAAAGGCAGAGGGAAGAACGAGGACACACCCTCCAGGCCGATGACCTGCCCTTATTCCAATGTTGTCAGGCTCCACTTTGTTTCAAGGATAGTCATAGAGAAAGATCTCCCGGTAGCAGGCTGTGGTGCTAATACCCAGGACTGTACAAGCCACCATTGTATTATACTGTACAAGCCACCATTGCTCAGAACAGTTAAAGCAGTTTCTAGGGCAGCCTAGACACTCAGGTATTTTGAAGGGCTCTGTTGATTTCAGCACGCAGCAGTGTGGTGAAGCCCCAGTGAGCTCTGAGCACAGTGCAGCAAGGAAGACAACATGAGTTCCTGGAGAGGAATGACTTTCCCAGCTAAGAAATCTCAGCACTGTTCAGAACAGCAGAACCCAGCAGAGGGGAGACTAAACTTGGGGCAGAGGTGGGGGTAGGACTCTAAATAGTACTTACACATGAGCTTTTACATGGGCATATTTTTAAAAATTTTCTCTTGTGTGTATAACTAGGAGAGGAGTTGGTGGTCATATGGAAAGTTGAACATTCTCAAGAACTGCTACACTCGTTTTCCAACTGGCTGTACTGCGTTAAAGTCCCACCAACAGTGTATGAGACTTCCTATTTCTTCATCCTCATCAATGTGTGTTACTGTCTGTCCTTTGTATTGTGGCCACCCTAGAAGGATGTGGTATGCCGTTATGATTTTGATTGGCATTTCCCTGGCAATGAATAATTTAAGCACCTTTTCTCATGCTTGTTAACTACATTAAAATTTTATTTATTTTATGTGTTTGTGTGTGATCATAGGTGTGTGGGGGGATGGGTAGGGAGAGAGTAATAGTGACATGTGTTATGGTGTGGTGTGTGTGTGTGTGCAAATCAGAGGACAACTCACAGTTCTCTCCTTCTGCCGTGTGGGCTGGGTCCCGAGAATAGAACCCAGTCATCAGGTGCCTTTACCCTCTTAGCCATCTCGCCAGCTCAAACCAGTTGTATGTTTTCTTTAAAGAAATGTCTATTTGGGTTATCAATCATTTCATTATTGAGCTGTAAAAGTGAGTCTTCATGTATTCTAGATACAAGTCCCTGTTTAAAAATAATTTGCAAATATTTTTTTCTATTCCATAGACTGTTCTAGAATCTCTCCCCCACCCCCACGAAGCTCATGCAACCAAGGCTGAGCCATCTGAGGATGGTGCGTACTTCATGGGAACCTAGGTGCCATATTCCTCTACGTGGTGTGGGGGAGCATGCATCCTTGATGAATGAGAACTGCCACTCCAGTATAGGAATGTTGCCCAAATGGCTGATGCATTAGAAATGCATTGCAGAGTTCGAGGCCAGCCTGGTCTACAGAGTGAGTTCCAGGACAGCCAGGGATACACAGAGAAACCCTGTCTCGAAAAACAAAAAACAAAACAAAAACAACAAAAAATAAAGAAATGCATCGCAGACTTCAAAAGTAGCCCGTGAAGAATGCGTTAGAAGCAGGCTATGGTGGCAGTGGCTCGGCCTTTGCTGTGGGTGAGAAGATGTGCAACTGAGGCTCAGCTCTCTGCCCAGACAGAATTTACCCACACAGGGGAAGAGTTCTAAGAGGAACATGCACTGAGGCTGCTGCTCTCCACATTAGCCTCTGATTTGCCAGGAAAAATGGAGACAGAAGAGGATGCCCAAGGGTCCCCCATGCTGCTGTAAGCAATGCCAAGGAACCCTCTGGCTTAGCAGGCTGCGTGTGAATGGAGTGTCTGTGGTCTGTTGTCAGTCTCCTATCTGATGTGAACAGGTATCTGTCTGTTTATGTCCACTCAGACACGGCAGGGGAGATGGTTCAAGATGACCTCAGCTTTTGTCTAATCTGGTTCTATGACAAGGCCATAGGCAGCGCCTTATTTGGGGTAATAATTGCCCTTAGAGCCTTCTGCTAAGAGATGCATTGGTAAAGTAATTGCAGCAGCTACGAAGAGCAAGGCATTTCCCGGTGTAGACATGGGAAACTAAACAAGACACGTTTTGAGGTCTAAAAACCCGATATGCAGATAAACACAGAGCCGCCTACACATCAGGAACACGTAACCACACTCTGTGAGTATGCAGCAGTTTAAAGTGTAAACATGACGACACCTGAAGCTGTGTAGCCACAGACATTTTCCAGACTTACCTAGGATGTCTGATTACAAAGATGTGCTGGGATGGAGAAGTGGCCCAGCAGTTAAGAATACTTGCTGCTCTTGCCAAGGACCCGGGTTCAGTTCCCAGGATCCACACAGTGGCTCACAACCATGTGGGGCTCTAATTCCAGGCCCTCTTCCGCCCTTCCTAGCACCAGGCACATATGCAGGCATATCCATACACACTGGCAAAACACACACATACACACACACACACACACACACACACACACATACACATATATATGCGTTTTTAAATTAAAAAATATTTTACAAAGGCGCTATATTGCTTACTCATTAAAATTGTTCATTTAAAAATACATTTGTCTTTATTTTATCTACATGTGTGAATACCTGTAAGTATGTATGGGCATCATATGAGTGCCTGGTGCCTGCAAAGTCCAGAAGAGGGTGTTAGAATCTTTGGAACTGAGTTGTAAGGCACCTTCTGTGTGTGTTGGGAACTGAACCTGGGTCCTCTGGAACTGCAGTGAGTGCTCTTAACTACGGAACCACTTCTTCAGCTCCTAAACTATTTTTGAATATTACTGGAATGAGACGATGCTCAGGCATATGATATTTGAGATAAATGAAATGATCTATTTCCCACACGTCAGTGTCCTCAAGTGATGTGTCGCCACCATTGGAAGGTATTTAGAAACTCCAGGAGCAGTTTGGGTTGTTATAGAAACTCCTTGGGTGTTAGAGGCAACTGGTATTTAATCCCTTAGGGGATTGAGAAATGCTAAATATCCTATTATAGGGGAATCTCACAGCACACAACAGTGCCCCGCTTTGGTGCCTGCACCAGCATTAGTGTAAAACTACACAAAACCCAAACAGGTTAAACTTACTGAATTCTCATCCATCCTACAAACATAAGGATCGTTTTTCCTTTCAATTACTAAGATGACCAGCAGTTCAGTAAACTAAATATCATATGAGAAGGATAAAGTGCATGCAAAGAACAGGCGCCCATGATAACTGGGGTCCTGCAAACCACAGAACACCGACCCTGCCTGAAAGGTGACTCATTGCCATGTGAAGAAAAGATATTTAAGTACCTGGAAGATGGAGACAGAAGTACCGTTCTCGGCTGTGACTCTTAGGACAATTTAACACATATCCTTGGCAGGAAGGAAGGAAGAAGGGAAGACAAGTGGTCCTGAACAGTCATCCCTGTGACTGATGTCCCACTCAGTGTTCCTGGGCCTGACCACACCTGAGCTGATGTCATAGCCTCATTCTCATGTCCCTCCACTCCAACCCCAACTCCTTTTATGTAGCTAGATAATGACGAATTCTGTCCTGTGTGCCCAAATAAGACTTTACTGGACACCTGTCTGTGTCCTGTCTGTTGGAGTCCTCAGAGCTCTGTGGAGGCATAGAAAATAGAGACAAGTCTCTTACTGAGTAGAACTCCCTCTGACCTTCAGACACATGTGGCCTTTTGAGCCTGTCCTGAGTTTAGATGGTATTTTAGCATTTTCCTATCATAGGCTGGCTGTTTTCTGCTGGTGTTGTGTCGAACGCCCACTGTGGTCCAAATCATTCCTAGTCTGGTAATTTCTCTGTGCTACAAAGGTGATTGAGCTATGAAATTTCCTCTAGTGTCCATCACGCTTGCTGTGGAAATAATAGCAATGGTCGCTAAATTTTCAGCAAGCATCATCATCATCACCATCATCATCATCATTAAATTAGTGGTTTTTAAACCTCAATATAGAACAGACATAAGCGAGCCAACTTCTCTGAATTTCTTGCCCACACTCCCAATGCACCCTAAGGGTCCTCCAAGGGCCTGGGCCTTGGAAATGGACATTCAGGCTACTGCTGAGGGCAACAGATCCTTCATCCTTGTTGAGGCAAACATCACAGAGCACTTGTATATATTATAGCCCCTCCAAGCTCTGCAAATGCAGCAAAGTGACAAGTCCAAGCCCACTGTAAAGAATGGATGGGTCAGATTGTGGGGAGCAGAGGAGGCCCTAAGTGAGCGAAGTCCTGAGTTAATGTCTATTTTGATATGGGTGAGACCATGTCTAGGACTCCAAAGCCTGGACCCATGAAACATTCAGCAAACGCAATTCCTCACATGGGACAGGCCCAAGAAGGGTGGCAAAGCTCTCCTTGGGAAGTTCAGCTATGCACGTTTACAGACAATAGAGTATTGTGTGCAAACACTAGCAACTGTAGCTTCCTCCTCTCCCCCAAGGTTCTGGGGTGCCGATGAGAACCCCACCTGATCCCGACTTTACCGTTAGTGTGTCTGTATATTTGTCCTTTTAAATTCCCTCGAGGTCTCTAGTGAGGGTTCCAGGGCCCAAGCTGCACAGGACTAGGTAGCAGATGAGACACATACCAACAACAACCAGAGCCCGTGCCCAGCAGGGAGGTGGTGTGGTGTAAGCATATCAAAGCCACGGGCCTGAGAGATGGAGACTTGACCAGAGGCTAGATTGGCTGGGGCAGGTGCCAGGGAAGCTGAGACAAGAGCAGGGTTTCACTAACCTTCCACAAAAGGAGAAAATGAATTCTGAGGAGTGTGATGTGAAGGACAGAACCAACATGAGAGGGAGTAAGAATGTGAATGGCAAGGGATCCAATGCTTTTCAAGAGACGACCAACAATTTAACCAATGCTAGGCTGGGTGCGGGAAGCATTTTTCGCTAGGAGGAGAAAGAAAAACAAGAAGCAATACTGAGATGCCAAGCTGCTGAGTTGCTATGTCTGGCATGAACCTACGAGGAAGCCTACAGTCAGGCAGGGAGCATGGGTGACTTGTCTGAAGCTCGCCCTCTTCCCAAAGGGTCACAAGCTAAAGGCCTGCTGACAGTAAACTACATTACCTTCCATTTATTCACCAGGCATCAAGAAACATGGTGACTCATCTGACATCACTCATCGGAAGACTCCAGGGGCTCTGACTCATGGGCCTTCCCGCAAGAATCCTCTCTGGACAAGGATGTGTGATCACCAGGCAGATGAGCAACCTCCTGACCAGGCTGAGGCCTCTTGAAACTTTCTCTGGATACCCACACTCATAAGAGAAAGAACCACAACCATGGCCACTGTGCCGGCAACCCGTGACTCTTTTGTGGCCAAGGAACGCTGGTCTTGTACTCTAGCTGCCCCTAAACTATCAACACACATGCGCACGCACGCACGCACGCACGCACGCACGCACGCACAGTCACCTGTAGCAGGAATCTGCATCCATGCTGGCGGGGTGGGGGGGAGAAGGGCTGTGTGTGAAAGGCAGCAGATGACAGCCTCCGGAGATAGTATTAGACTTCATTTCCTTTTCAGACACCATGACAGTAACATATTTGGGCTAGCCTGCTGTCTCTGACTTTGTTTATTGACTGCATGGAGTCTCCTTATGGGAATCAATGACAGCCTTTCTCCGTTACCCAGAACTCAGCTGCCAGCACATGTGTATCTCTGCTGCTATTGCTTGGACACACACACCAACATAAAAGCAAACAAGACCTTAGTTTTGTCATAGGCAATTAACCAGGTTGAGGTGGGGATAATTACGAGCAAATCTCAGAGAGGCGCTGCTCTCAAATGAAACTGTTTGTAGTTGAAGGGACCCCACTTTCTTCTTCCCTTGATCCTTATAAGAGTCTGGGAATGTGGAAAAGCATGTTAATTGACGGGCTGGGTTGGGGTGGATAACGACTCTAGGAGCCTGAACAAAGCAGAATATGGTCTCTTCTCAGGTCCTCAGGTTCCAAAGGCTGGGTGATTTCAAAGAACTTTACAGGATGGGTCAGAAAAGGAGCAGAGAGAGAGCGAAAAATTCCAGGTGAGGCATCCTGGCCATGAAGGGGTCTATTCTAGTAGAAAGGCTGAATTAACTTCCCAGCCTCATCTTTGGAGGCTCCAGCTGAGGCCCCGAATTCCAGGACCTGGTGTCAGGAGTGATTGGGAGATGTAGTGGCAGCTGGTGACTCAGCCCTGATGGGAAGGCCAGATCCCCTCCTTGGGGTCACTGGTACACTCAGCCCTGAGCTCCAAGGGAACTCTTCCAAGAAGCCCTGGGCTAGCAGCCTCTTTCCCATGATAAGCATACCACAGTCTCTCTGATGTTTGTCAGTCCAGATAATTTTTCTAATTAAAACAAAACAAAACACCACCACCAACATCACCAACAGCAAAACAACAACAACAAAGGCGGGGGTGGGGGTGGGAAGCAACAGCAGCTTAGGTATAATCTGCTTTCCTTTAGTCATAGGTCTGCATTTCTGGATTCAGTCAACAACGTACCAAAGATATTCAAAGTGTGCTGGGGAGAGTCTGGTCTGCAGTTGGTGCCTTGTGTCAAAGCCAGCACAATCTACCTACCCAATTCCAGCTTCTCTGGAGGTGTGCCTGTGTGTCTGTCCTGTTTTCAGTTCCTCATTGCCCCAGTTACTTCAATCCCTGAAGCTGTGCAGAGACCACAATGTGTCAGTGTCACTAAGCGTGTGCTGTTCAGAGGCTGGGCACATAGCTCAGTGACAGAGCAAGTGCTTAGCTTGCTCTAATCCTCATTTTAAAATGTGCACCGATGATATGTGGTTATGCACATGAATATGGGCTGCTGGAGGCTGTAGGTAATTGATACCCATAGAGTTGGAGTCTTGGGCAGATGTGGACCCTGGGTTTGACCCCCAAACCTGCCCACAAAAGAATGATGAGCTCAGAAAGGACGGGAGTGGGGTTGCACTGAGCACCCTGCCAGACTTGGTCTCATGTGGGTTAACTGTGGGGAGACACCTTTCATCCGGTGGGTATATTTATAGACTGGGCTGTTTCTGCAGGCAAACAAGGTGGTTATCATCTGCAAGCGTAGGAAGAACCCACTTCGATGATGGATATGTACAAAGTAGTCTGTGAGGGAGATAGGAGGTCACCTGGGAGAGAAGGTGTCACTGTTTGGGCTGGGAGCAGGGACGTATGAATGTGTGTGTGTATATGTATACATATACATATGTATATACATACACACACACATATATATACGTGTGTGTTTATGTATGTATATATGTATGTATATATGTATGTATATATGTATATATGTATGTATGTATATATGTATGTATACATGTATGTATGTATGTATGTATGTATATGTGTATATGTATATGTGTGTATATGTGTATATATGTATATATGTATATGTGTATATATATGTGTGTATATATGTATATATGTGTGTGTATATGTATATATGTGTGTGTGTATATGTATATATGTGTGTATATATGTACATATGTATATGTGTATGTGTATGTGTATGTGTATATATATATATATATATATATATATATATATATATATATATACATATGAATGAATGGAGACTATAGTATGAAAAAATTTCATCTATCCAATAGACAGTTTTTCCTACCATAAAAATTTCCCCACTTTCTTTTTATAGGTGGGAAATCTGTTTTACAAACCAATGCCAATGAATTTCTAGCCTTAAGCCTGAGCTTTATTCTGCTTCCTTAATTTTAAGTCAATTTTCCTTTTCTGTTCTACAAAAGCACTGTGGTGGTGACATGCACTTAGTTGTCACTTTCCTTCAGGCTCTCCTGGCCTTGTATGGTTTCCCTATGCCTTTGTTTTTAAATGACCTGGAACAGTGGTTCTCCACCTGTGGGTTACAATCCCTCCCCCAAACCTCTGTCTCCAAAATTATTTACACCATGGTTCATAACCACAGCAAAATAACAGTCATGAAGCAGCAACAAAAATAACTTTACGGCTGGGGCCCACCACAACATAAGGAGCTGTATTAAAGGGTCCCAGCACTAGGAAGGCTGAGAACGCCTGACCTAGCTGGTTTTCGGGAATAATAGTCAAGTTTTATAGAATTTCCTTTCATTTGGTTTGACAATTTTCTCACAGTTCTTTCTGGCCTTGGGAGGGAGACCCCAGAGGTGAAGTGACATCAAGACACATCATGAGACCCATCAAGGTAGGGACTGTCAACACCTTGTGGGTGTTGATATTGATCAGATGAGTAGGTGTTGTCCGTCTTCTCCCAGTCTGCACTGTACTCTTTGGAAGGAAGCCACTGGACACAGGCCATCTTGAAGGGGCAGAGGTTATGTTATGCCTCCTCAGGAGGAGAAACTCAGAGTTTTGAATCTCACTCTGTATTTTTTGCAAGAAAGCATCTCTTCAGCTTTCTTTTAGACAGTCTTTCAAAAACACATAGTCCCGTCAAGTATGGGGTCTGATTCTAAGATAACTTTAATGGAACTTAACACTTCTGAGTTTATCTACTGGGGATGGAGAGATGATGAATCAGTGATTACTCTTCCAGAAGACCCAGGTTTAATGCCCAGCGCCCACACAGCAACTCACAGTGATCTGTGATTCCAGTTCCACGGGACCCAACCCCCTCTTCTGACCTTGGTAGGCATCGGGCATTCATGTGCTGCACAGATATACAGGCAGGCAAACCACTCATACACATAAAAGTATATTTTAAAAATATTTAAACGTGGACTGGAGAGATGGCTCAGCCATTAAAGGCTAGGCTCACAACCAAAAATATTTAAATGTATCTAAGTGTGCACAGCTCTAAAGGACTACACGGCAAAATCATAACATGCTGGTCAGGTGACTCCACTTGTGTTCTGGAGGTTCCCTTGAAGCAAGCCTGAATGGATGTTTTCCAGGTTCCTGCCTGGCAAAAACTCATGCTTGTGTGTCTCGTGCTAGTGCCTCGTGTGTGGCTGGTTAAACCACACAGTCAGGAGGAAGTGGCCTTCACCTCCCCCCAAAAGAAGGTATCAGAGGAAATATTTGAGAAGAAGTAGTGCTGGAGATATAATTTTCTATCTAACACAAAGTCCTTCCTTGTTCCCCGAAGAGCAGTCATTGGCACCCACCGAAAGCGGTCTTGCAAAGAAGAGTCTGTGAGAACAAACATCACATGGCTTCGGAGAGGTGCCAGAGTCCCACACTACGACAGTGGGAAAGAGGCCTGCTCTTTTTAAAAACTGGAACCCCAGCAAGAATAACTGTCTTGGAAGTCAGGAAACACACTACCTATATTGTTGTGTAATAAAATTTTATAATGTTAATTAAAAAAAAAAACATCGCACCCTGATAAGATAAGAAACTGCACAGTGGCTGTGCCTCCCCGCTCCCACAATCCCCTGCCTCTTCACAAATAAACTGTTTTTCTCCCTCACGTTCTTCTCCTTATTGCCTGGACCTTGAAGTCCAATGTCATGTAAACATTAACTTTCTTCTTAAATAAAACCGCAAAGAGCAAGCTGCAATCTGAGCATATAACTCACATTTCCCACAGGCTCTAAGGAGTCTGATTTCTCTCCCAGTGTGTCTCAACTTCACAGGATTTATTTGGAAACAGTCTTCCTTTATTTGTTATATAAGTATTTGGCAAAGAATAGTCATGAGAGATGAATTATTGTGGTCCCGCCCACCATTTCCTTTTAAATGTAGTCAAGTCCCAAACGACTGTTGACTTAAAGAGAAAGCATGCTAAATAGTAGAACAAATGGTTAAAGGAGATAGGGGGGTGAAAAAGAGGGGACAAAATCATAGACTGAACGTTAGAACCTTAGGCTTCCTTTAACTTCTGGAATAACCCCTGCCATCTTAGATAGTGCATACGTCCCTTCTGCTGGTCCTGAGCCAGAGACTACCTGTATCACCAACAATCATTTTCTTGTTTGCTTTTAATACACTTATGGGGATCATGAGTCCAAATTCTCTGGCGAACTCTTTAATTCAGCCAAGCACGCACATGCTTCATCAGTGTAATCTATGGGAAACCGGTATCAAAAGGAAGGTTTTTTCCTTCTGAATTCCCTAGAGAGATGTTTTCAGACCTTGCCACACATTATTTCGATGGCCTCTCCCAACGTGGTAGTCTGAAATGATAGTGAATTTTCCTAACGTGCGGCGTTTTCATGTTCTACAAATTGTTCTCCGGGCTGCTGAAGAAGCAGTCTTAGCCTTGAGATTTTGACTGTAAATGTGATACTTTTTTTTTTAAGCATTCCCCTCTCCATCCAGTGTCCATGCCGTTCAAAGAGGACTTTCTAGACCTGAATTGTGTAGCTGTATGATCTGAAATATATGAAAGACTGATACTAAAAGGAAATGTGTGTGTATATGTATATATATTTGCTATATATATATATATACATATATATGTATATATATACATACATACAAACATGCACACACACATATATACAGCAAATTTCCTATTATTTTCCTCCTGAACTGAGTTATTTTTCCTTGATACATGATTAAATAGACGAAGCGTTTGCCAAATTACTTTGCGGTTAATCTCTCTCAACAGCAGGAAGCCTAGTGAATTTCCTCCACGCACCATTTCTGATGAGCTGACCTTTTCCAAATGCCAAATGGAACAGTTGGTTGGAGTCAACCCTATCACCTCCACCGTCCGTTGGCTCCCATTTATCCCCCAAAACTCAGGTTTGCTGACCCGAAACCCAGAACAAAAGGCTGCTAACGTTAGGAAGAAGTTCTGACTGTATCTTGAAATACGATCACTACTGGTTACACAGACGCACTAAAGACTATGTTTCGTTTGTCATTCTTTTATCTTTTATCATTTTGCAAAGTGATGTTAGATTGAACTATTCTGGGCATTAGTGATAACGCACCTGGCTGGTTTGAACAACAAGATAGCCAGCAACATGTTTCTCTAAACAGCACTGGCATCCTCCCATTCACATCTGGCCTCCAATCCTTCCTCCTCTCCCAAACAAATATTGAACACCAGTGTGTCAGATAAGCATCGCTAGACACTGACAAACTGACAGCAGCTAAACTCTAGGACTCTGTGAAGCTTAGACTGTTGCTTTAAAAGATTTCCTTCTTGCCTGCCAAAAACTCATTTAGAGAAAAAGACACTATTGGAATTCCTGGCAAAGAAAGCCAACATGAAGAGCTTTTGCTGAGCTAGAGACACACCACCAACCTTTAGCTGTTGTAGCTCATCTTCCGGGACTGGCTATGCCAGCATTCTTCTCTTCTCCAAGAACTGGCTCTGGGGGGAGTTAGTCTTCCTCCTTAGCATCAATAACCTTAGACAGGAGGTTTGAGTGGACATCGATTGGATGTCACCGGGGGAAGCCAGAAAAGCTTTCTAGAGAACTCAAGTGCTCACTCTCATCTGATGCAGCCGCCTGAGTCCCCACCTACAGAGCCCCAGCAGAAACCACAAAATGTACAGGAAACTGGGGAAAATCAGATAAAGGCAAACCATAACATGACACACGTACGGAAGGGAAACAGTTAAGAATTAACTCAAATTAATTTAAGGTTAGGAGAGCAAGTAGCCCAACGGTTTAGTTAATAAGAAGCTACTCACCAAAGCTGTCACATGACTAAGCGCTTTCAGGAATATATCAAGGAGCAGGCGGCTAGACAAAGAGTCCTAAGACAAAGATATATCCCCGTGGGAACCGGGAGTGCCCGTTGCATGACGGGTGGAGAAGAATTTGTTTGTATGTACCCATGTGTACGTCTGAACACATACGTTTGTAGATCCATTCATCAAATGCTTACTGAGTACCACTGTTACAGAAGATAATATTGGGGATATGGAGGGTAGCGGAAATGTGTGCTTTTATGAGACTTAAAACTCATCAGCATGCTGAGAGCTTGTTGGAAAGCCCAGTGGACTGACTATAGGAAGGGATTGTGGTAAGAAGGCAGTGCTGGAACCCAGACTTGATGGCCTTGCCTAGCTCCTTTGGAATATCAAGGCTGAGTAGAATAACCTATCATCTACTCTGTGGGCATCCACATTTTAGGTTGGCAGTAGCATGTCATCCTTGACTGTCTGCAGTTGCTTGTGAATTGCTGATTTCCGCACTGTCTTGACTGCTATAAATTCAGTTCATACCCACAGGTTTCCCAAATCAACATTTACTCAATGCTTTCTGCTTAACAGACAGACAGACAGACAGACAGACGGACGGACAGACGGACAGACGGACAGACGGACAGACAGACAGACGGACAGACGGACAGACAGACAAACTCAGACAATCCAGGCTCGATTATGGATTAGAGATAGGTTTGCTGGTGAGAGTAAGGGACTCTTTGTAAATAAAAGAAAAAAGAAAAAGAAAAAAGATCATTTAACCCTGATAAGCAGGTATAGAATACATAACTACTCAGAAGAGCTAAGGGGAAGAGTTATTACTATTATTAATTAGCTATCTGTTGCTATGACAGAATAACCCACAGAAATCAATTTACAGGCAGAAAGGGTAGCATTGGCTTGTGACCTCAGAGGTTTGGGTCCATAGTCGCCTGTGTCCATTGTTTTGGGGCCTGTCTGGAAACAGACCATCATAGTAGGAAACACATGGTATAGGAGAGTTACTCATCTCATGGTGGTCAGAAAATAGAAAGAGAAGTGGCCAGAATCCTGGTACATGCTTAAGGCATGCCCCCATAAACTGCTTCTTCCACCTAGACACTCCCTCCTGCCCCTCCCCCCCACCTCCTAAAACCTCCCATGACTGAGGGGATCCAGTCTTCAACACATGAACCTCAGTGCTATGCAGAATTAGAGATGAATGGCTTATCTTCCGCCCTGTTTGGGAGGAATATCCTGTGGACGGACATGTGGTATGATTTCCTTCATTTGCTGATTTTTTGGTTTTGATCGCATTCTGTGATCTAGACGGTACTGAAGAGAAACTGATAAATGTGACACAATCCATTTCCTCTTGGAGCTCACAAGTACAAACTAATAAACAACTACTCAAGGCTTAGGTAAAACCAGATTAGGTTTCTGATAAAGGATTCCCTTGCTACTTCAGAGCAGGGTAAAAATCCAGTGTTCCGGAAAACCAAGGGTCAATACTATGGATGAGAATGAGTTCTGGAGACAAGACTCTTTCCAAGTTGGGAGTGGGTGGGTGAGAGGGCACTGGGCTCTCCTTAGGGGGAAGGAAAAAAGTCTCAGGCTAGCCAGCCATGAATATTTCAGTCTTGTTGAGAAATATCACTCTCTTCGTTAGCCAGCAAATCCCCTACAGCTAGGATTACAGGCATGTGCCACCATGTTTGGCGTTGTGTGGGCATTCTTTAAAAGGAAGTAGAGGGCCCAGGAGTTACTGGCTTTCTCTACAAAGAGGACACCCAGAGAACAGGAATGTGCAGAGAAGGTTGTTCTAAGCTGGTATCACCAGAAATATGTATGTTGGAGTTTTCTCAGCCTTCCTGAATGTGCCTGTATTTGGAATGGAGCCTTCAAAGAGATGGCCGAACTAAAATAGGCTACTAAGGTGGGTCCTGAGGATAGCAGGGGCTGGCCTTTTATTATTTATTAATTTTATGATTGTATGAGGACTGAACCTAGGGGTTCATACATGCTAGGCAAGCTCCCTGCTACTGGTCTATATCCCTCATCCCTTTTTACTTTATGTTTTGAGACTAGGTCTCACTAAGATACATCTATCTCTGTATCAAATACTTCAAAGCAATGACTGCTTTCTGTTTTGTTTTAGACAGGGTCTCATTATGTAGCCATCGCTGGCCTAGAACTCACTAGATAGACCAGGCTGGCCTGAAACTTGCTTGAGATCCACCCGCTCTCCCTCCCAAGTTCTAGGATTAAAGGTGTGTACCACCATGCCTGGCTAGTTTTATATCTCACTGTTCCCTTTGTATTACCTTTCTATTTCTTTTCTTTTCATTATTTTCTGTGTATGAGTGCTTTGCCTTCATATATATTTGTGCATCACATGTATGCCTGGCGTTCACAGAAGCTAGAAGAGGGTGTTAGAGCCCTTGGGATTGGAGTTCCAAACAGTTTTGAGCTGTCACATGGGTTCTGGGAATCGAACCTGGGTCCTCTGCAAATATTTTTAACTGCTGAACTCTTAACTCTCCCCAGACCTCCTTTATTTGTTTTTTAATTGCACAGGGCTTCCTAACTTTTCTGTTATGACTGATCTTTAGTCAATCCCATGCAAGCATATAGGTTTATGAAGTAGTTATGTGATCAAACGTTTACTGAAATCATGAGTCTGTTTAAAATGGTTATTTGCTTTTCCATGGAATTTATTAAAGACAAAAATGTCCTTTTGTTTTTACACAGAGCATCAGATCTTGGTGGCACATTTGATACCGCAGGATTAGACACAGTCACTCTTTTTCAGGTTGGTTGGTATAATTCTGACTAAGAATGTCATTTTGCATAAATACATAGTACAAAACAGCAGAAGCATGCTTATGGCAAATGTGTGCATATCATATGTTCAGAAACAAGGCTTTGATGGTCGCCCAAAGCCACCCACACAGGCAAGCCTGCCAGAACCATGTGGCATTTCTTACACATTTGATTTTTGCATGAATTTTGGTTGCTGTGCCTTCAGAGACCTTCAGCTATTGCCAAATGACCAACAATTTAGTTATAATATAAATGGTGTCACGACCCTGTAGTTTAAACTGGGACCTAAGGGGTTTGGGATTTAGCTCAATGGGCTTTGGAAGTTAGGGTTTAGATGTCTTTGTGATTTCCTACAATGAGTTTAGATTCAGAGTGTGGCTGAAGGCAGAACTGCTCAACTGACTGCTTACTCAACTCTTTTACTGGGGAGTTTAGATGAGATGAGGAGTAGATCTTGATGTCTTCTTGACTCTAAAAGGGAGATGTATTAAAACATATATGTTTAACAGCGTGACTTGTTTCTAATGAAGAGAGTGTGGCAGACATTACAGAGTGTGACTTGCAGATCATAATTACATCAAGAAAGTACAATTCTATCTTGCTTTGGCTCTCTTGGATCACATGATCTGCGTAAAACTAATTTTTACTCAAAGCCTGACGGGAGGCCCTATGGTCAACACCTAAGGCCTTGTGTCAACAACCATGTAGGTTCACCATCTTGGAAGCAGAAGTTAGAACCACCTGGGTATTTCCAAAGTCTCAACACAGAGAAACTACCAGAGATAAATATTTCTTGTCTTAAGTCGCTGTGTGTGGGGTAAAAAACAAACAGGAAAAGATGCTGGAGGTACAGACTCTCTATATGGTACCCCATTTTATTATGCAATATATTTTAAAATTACATTTCCAACTTTTGATTTATGAATACTTATAACTTTGACACACAGACGATTAGAGGGTCATGTCCTTAAGGTTTAGACCTTAGTAAAATGAATACAGTTCAAAGACATTTTAAAGTACCATCAGCTTTCTAGATCTTACTTCCACAAGTCAAGATTACAGCTGCAGACACAGTTCAGTATGTGCTTCATTGATTGTCGGTAGCCGATCCTAAGATGGCACCGGCTTCCTGCCTGCCTCGGCAGACTTTTCTGATAAACAAGTACTCTGCGCGTGCACCAGCCTAATTTTTGGTGTGAACCCCTCCCGAGTGGGTATATGCAAATGAAGTATTAGTGCCTTAGCCAATCCCTGCATGGCAACCCTTCCTGGGCGGGTCTATGTAAATTGGTCTATGCAAATTAGGTCCAGGCAAGGCGACCAGAGAGAATATGCAAATTAGGTCAGGGCAGGGTGACCAATCAGAGAAAGCCACGCCCCCTCTCCCCTCTATATAAGCAGCACTCTCTGGCTGCTCTAGGTCCCCGTAGAATGCATCAAGAGTTCCTGCAATAAAGGCTGTTGAGAAGAATCCAACCGTGTTGCGTCTGCTTGCTGGTCGGGTGGTCTTGTCACATTTAGCCACCATTTAAGATGTAAATGTATCTAAAATTTCTTTCCTCCAGAGGATGAAAACAAGGTCTGTCCTTCCTCCTCAGGTCCCAATGACACACTGATTCTCTCTGGAGAACCAGTGAGTTCACAGGTTTACTTACAGAGAGCAAGGGCAAGGGGTTACTTACAGGGATGAAGGTTCTCCTCCCCTAAAGACCACACCTGGAATGATTTTACCCATCAGGGATGAGGGCTTCCCTGAAGTTGCACAGACGGAGCCCTCTTCCCTGGTCTTGCCAGGCTTAAATACTCCAGCCATCCCCAGAGGCCACATGCCACTAAGGCAGAAGTGCACATAACAAGTTGGTAGGGAGTAACTGGATATTCAGGAGAGGGTCTGGTGATCCTCCCCAGCCCTCCATGAAGGGATGTAAGCACTCAACAAAGCCAATTGTGATAATCCTTTTGTATGGGGGCCCAACTAAACTTCCCAAGACAGAAGACATACAACAACAATAATAACTTTTTTTTAAAAAAAAATGCAAATACCATTATTACTGTGAAAACAGGTTTCTTTTTCCTCTTCCTTTTTTCGAGTGGGGATAGGGTTTCATGTACCCTGGAGTGATGTTGAGCCGAATATGCAGACAGGAGTGCCTCAAAAGGTGTTATCTTCCTGTCCTCCAAGCGCACATGCTGGGATTACATCCAGTTCCTATAAATAGCTTAGACCATGTTGATACTAAAAGAGTCTGAGAGACCTCCAGAAGGTTCAAGAAAGAGAGCAACATATCAGTACCTCTGAGTAGTCTATTCTTCATGACTGACTGCAGGATTGTGTCCTACGATACGCTGTCTCATAGAACACACTAATAGCAGAGATTGTAGCTCCCTAAGAGTTAGGGACAAGTGTACCTGACTTAGGAGTTTAGGGGGAAAAAATTACTATGGGCTGTATAAACATCCACAGTTCTGAACAGGGTTTACTACTTATTGGTACAACAATTATTCAGTATGTATAAGGAACTGGTTCAGGACCCCAGGATGCAGAGAAAAAAGCCAAAAGCATTAATGGCAATGTGCGATGGGCCAGGCCTATAATCCCAGTATTCAGGAGGCCAGCCTTATCTACTCAGTCATATATAAAGCATATATGAGCGGCAGGGTGGTTCATGTTTTTAACCTGAGTGCTTGGGAGACCAAGGCAGGTGGATTGTTATGAGTTCAAGGCTAGCCTAATCAGCTATGGCCAGCTCAGGATAACATAGTGAAACAACAGAAAGTAGGGAAGGAAGGGAGGGAAGGAAGGAGGGAAGGAGGGAGGGGCAAAGGAAGGAAGACGGGAAGGAAGGAGGGAAGAAAGAATTCTAATGAGAAAACCACGGTGTTAGCTCATCAGGGATGCACATTCGGCCTCATTCTCTCTCACGACCCCATTTTCCCCCTATTAACTTTCAGGCCCTCTCACATTATGTAGCTTCCTCTTAGTCGGTGGCAGCGGGGAGTGGGGTGGGGTGTGATTCATAAGGGCTGATATGCTTTGAAGGAGACAGATTTAAAAAAAACAAAACCAAAAAAAGCTGGGGTCCCAAATAGGTTGTCATTCTGAGGAATGACAATGAGTGGAGAGTCTTAGCAAGGAGACTAACAACCTCCAGAACCCCAGGTATTCGCTGGTATGAGCTGGATGGGCAGGGCCACAGAAAATTTATCTTCCACAGGAAAACATCAAGATTGTCACTTCTTTCAAGAGGGAGACTGGCTGCAGATTAGGAGGAGCTGAAACCACGGTCTGTTTCCTACGGGACCTGCAGGGAAAATGGCTCCAGCCTGAGCAGCCTCGAACCATGTCAGGCCATTGTAACAAAGCCTGGCTTTCTGTGACTCACAGCCTACCCCTGAGGCCGACACCCCGCAAAGGGCCCAGAGGATCCTACCTACTGCAAAGCTTCTCATTCCGCTTTCTATTTAAGGCTGTCCAGGGGGAATCGGAGTTGGTGGGTGGGGGCGGAGCTTTCTGGGAAATTCAGTCCTTGCCGAGAGGCTTCTGGGAGTTGTAGTTCCTACAGGTCCCTGTACACAAGCATGTTTCTGTTTTTCCCTGGTTGAGACTACTATTGCTCCAGAGTCCTCGAAAAGATCATGGTTTCTAGTTCCTGCAGATATGTGATCTGATGGATTCATATCAGAAAACTTTCAATATGTGTAATATAATACTACACTTGTCTTTTAACGAATTACTTTGCTGAATTGTGCCTGACTCATGTTCCCGCCCATGTGTTTTTAAGATGTCTTTGTATATGACTTGCAAGAGTCTGATCTGTAACATGATGGAGAAAATTTGGAAACCTTTTCTGTTAGATTTTGTTTTAATGCAAACACTTGTAATTTTTGTATAACAAAAATCTTTGGGTTGTCAAATCCTTTTAAGTAAAAAAAAGATTTGGAGAAAAAAATAAGATTTTTTTACGGGCTGATGATTTTTTAACGGCTATACAATGTTATATTTATTAGTGACCTCTATAGTTTGTACTGTACTGTGATATATAGTTTTATAAATATACATACAAATGAGGCTGTACACTAAGGTTACACATAAACTAATATTCCAAAGAATTTTATAATAGTCATTATTGAAGCATAATATCAGTACTCATAAACTCAAAACATCTAATTTTATCATCTTTCCTTAAAGACAATTGGATAAATTAACGGCATATACAGTTGTATACTTTGGGCATAACATTTTATAGCAATCTGTGGGTTATTTCTTAAAATCTAGGTGAGCTATGAAAATTTTATATCGGTACAAGAGGCTTTAAAAGTAAATCTTAGGAGCAGCGCCTTGGAGGTCCCGTGGATCTGTGTCTTGCTTCAACAGTGTTTGGACGGAACAGACCCGGGGACTCCCGCTTTGTTAGCTTCCAGCTGCCTCTCAGTCTCTCCAGTCGCAGCCTCCGGGACCATCTCCTCGCCGCCTTCGGCTCCTAGGACCAGCCAGCCCCGTCTCTTCGTGGTTATCTCCAAACTCCGGATCAGCCATGACCTCTCAGATTCGTCAGGATTATTCCACCGAAGTGGAAGCTGCCGTGAACCGCCTGGTCAACTTACACCTGCGGGCCTCCTACACCTACCTCTCTCTGGGCTTCTTTTTTGACCGGAATGACGTGGCTTTGGAAGGCATAGACCACTTCTTCCGTGAACTGGCCGAGGAGAAGCGAGCGCCTCCTCAAGTTGCAGAACGATCGTGGGGGCCGTGCACTCTTCCAGGATGTGCAGAAGCCATCTCAAGATGAGTGTGGTAAAACCCAGGAGGCTATGGAGGCTGCATTGGCCCTGGAGAAGAACCTGAACCAGGCCCTCTTGGATCTGCATGCCCTGGGATCTGCCGTACAGACCCTCATCTCTGTGACTTCTTGGAAAGCCACTTCCTGGATAAGGAGGTGAAGCTCATCAAGACGATGAGCAATCACCTGACCAACCTCCGTAGGCTGGCAGGGCCACAACCAGCGCAGACTGGCCTGCCCCAAGCATCTCTGGGAGAGTATCTCTTTGAACGCCTCACTCTCAAGCATGACTAGGAGGCCTCTGCGCCTTCAAGGGGCTCCCTCCTCTGCTCTGTACCAGCCCACCTCAGAACCTCCACCTGAATGAACCTCTCAAGCCACTAGGCAACTTTGTAACCGCCCTGGAGCCTCTCCCAAGTCTTGGACCAAGTGAAAATAAAGCTTTTTGAAACAGCCAAAAAAAGTAAATCTTATAAGTTTAATATGTGATTATCTATAGCTTCAATAATGTTTATATGGTTTCCTACCTACCTATATTCATTATGTGTATATGTATGTGTCTGCATGAGCCTATGTGCACTGTCTGTAGGAACACCACAGAGCCAGAAGAGGGCGCCAGATACCTGGAACTGGAGTTATGAACTTCTCTGTCCTGGCTACGGTCACTCATTTTTGGCTCCAGGATAAACTTTCTCTTGCACCTTTTGAAGGGAGACCTGTGATCTGCATTGACAATGCAGAATGCCTAAACAGGCTGTGGTCACATAAAACTGGTTTTGGTCCAAGTGTGCTCCGATTATGAGCCTCATTTCTGGACAGTAGCATGACTCAAACACTGTATTCTAAGCAGAACTGCTCGTTACATAAAGGGGGCAAGCACTGATCACAAAGAAAGTCCTACTGTTATGCTGTAGACAGTGGCAGTAACTAAGCCACCTTGTCTTGTCACTGGCCAAACTTTCTGCAAAATTCTAACTCTAAAATCTGCTTCTGTTGGTTGTGTATGTATTTTCCTTGCAATTTTTTTAAATAGCTGTTATCTGTTGATATTCTATGAAGAAAGAAGAGGAGAGGAACCTCACCACTTTCAATTATAAATGTAGTGTATTTAATAGACACTACAAGAGGACGGACTTCATACTGACCTTTAAAGAGAAAGAAAAGAAAAAGCTCCCAGCCTACAGAGGCGTAAAAATGGCCTAGAAGCAGAGAACTCTGCCAGGTGCACCGAGAACTGGGACTAGTGCCCAGGTGAACGTAGTCCAGTCACCTTTGATTCTAGACTCCCACGTGCTTAAATTTGGCTAGCAAAAAAAGAGCATTCGACACTAGCTCCTCTACCTGCCACTCCCCTCTCCCTGCCAACACAAACACATGCACACACATGTGATCTGACCCATCTGGAAAAAAGCAGTTTCCTGGGGATGAGGGGCAATCGAAGCCAAACCCCAAGATGATTTCTCAGATTGTCTTCAGAGAACACAATTCAGAGAAAAGGGGAGAACTGTCAGAGT
Source organism: Rhabdomys pumilio (assembly GCA_030674055.1). Classification (NCBI taxonomy): domain Eukaryota; kingdom Metazoa; phylum Chordata; class Mammalia; order Rodentia; family Muridae; genus Rhabdomys; species Rhabdomys pumilio. The sequence continues at coordinate 12,721,215 of JANHMN010000020.1, read as the reverse complement.
CAAAGTGGAATTATTGATGCCAGTCCTTCCCAAAATTACTGTATCAGTTACTTTTCTGTTGCCATTATAAAACACCGAGGAAGAGAGAGTTTACTGTGGCTCACGGCCCCAAAGGGATTGGAGTCCCTGGTGGTGGAAGGAGGCATGGCAGCCAGAAGTAGGCATGGTGGCAGAGGCAGGGACCTGGGGGCTCATATCTGGAACCATGAGCAGAGGGCAATGAGCCGGATGTGGTGGGAGAATTAACTGTCAAAGCCTGCCTCCAGTGACACTCCTCCTCCAGTAAGACTGCACCCCAAAACCTCCCAAAACAACTCTCCCAATTGGGGGCTACATGTTCAAATGCCTGAGACTATGGGAGATATTTCTCAGTCAAACTACCACAGTAACTAAAGTCAAAATGCTATAAAAGGAGTAAGAGAGGCTAAAGAAAGTCACATGCACTCCTCTGTTGGCTGCTGGGTTATTGTCAAGGAACTGGCATGCTGGGAGAAGGGAAGGCTGAAGCCTGGTGTCAGCTGGAGAAGGAGCATCCAGAAAGAGATCTCACCCATTCTGAGCACGTCAGAAGACCTTGTAGGAGACACTGGGACTGAGACAGAACAGAGTAATGATTGAGGGACCACATCTCACTATTGTCTAATCGAGCCTAGTTGTTGGGGCAGCCAAGGCCCAGGTTCTGACCCAAGCAGCTATTAACTGAGAGGTTACAGGGGCTAAAAAAGGAATCTTGGGGTTGAAGAGATGGCTTCTCCATTGAGAGCACTTGCTGCCCCTGCAGAGGACCTATGTTTGGTTTCCAGCACCTATACGGTGGCTCACAACCTTGTGTAACTACAGATTCAGATGGTTTGGTTCACTCTCTGGCCTCCACAGGCATGTGGATGCGTGTGGTGCATAAACAGTCTCACACACATGCACATAAAATAAATTTTTTTTTAAAAAAAAGTAACCTACTGCATAGTTACCAGCTTGCTCACCATGGCTCGCTTAGCTTACTTTCTGATAGAACCCAGGACCACTGTCCCAAGGATGGAACCATCTACAATGAGCTGGGCCTTCCCTCATCAATCACTAATTAAGAAATGTCCCTATAGCTGGATCCCTATGGAGGCATCTTCTCAATTGAGGTACGTGCTTCTCAGATGACTCTAGTTTATAGAGAAAAAATAGGGAATTCCAAAGTACCAGGGAGTTTAACAGGCTCTGGCTAACATCCAAAAGTAAAAGAGAGAAGAAAAAAGGAAAAGTTATGATCTCTGAATCAGGACTCCGATTGACAGGCAGACCCAGGCAAACCTGAGGGTGGATGGTAGAGCCTGACTAGGAGGCAGGAATCCTGGGAAGGAAAAAGTACTTTACGAAGGCGAACCCATCCTCTTAGGGGTAGTCTCTTAGCCGGGTCCTTAGCCTGCCCTACTGAGGTAACTTATTTATTTTTAATATTTACATTTTTCCCAACATAACATTTTTATTGATTCTCTGGGAATTTCACATCATGAACTCAGCCAAACTCACTTCCCAGTCCTTCCATGTCTGGCCCCCCATAAGCTTAGATTTTTTTAAAATCTACTTTGATTAGGGTTCTTAAATGTTTGAACCTTCCTTCTAGCCCACCAACCAGAGGTAGCAGGGGAAGATGGTTAATAGGACAAGGGGGATGTGGACCTGTTTAGAAGTAGTTCTTTGGGGAAGTTTTAATCTTCATTATCAGGATATCAGCAGTCCAATTCAAAACAACACACATGGATCAATAGCAGGAGTTCAGTCCAATTGGCAAACAACAAACAGGAATCAGCAGCAATGGTTTGGTCCAGAAGAAACCTCGAGGCTCTGCTGAATCAGCACAAGTCCACAAAAGTGTTAGGAAGCAGCCAGAATACCACGAGAAATTCTTTGGCACTTTTCTCTCTACAAATGAAGATGATCAAAGATCAGTAAAGTGTGGCAAGGCAAACCAACGCCAGAGCACTGTCCACTGTCTGTTGGGTTATACTTACACTCTTTCTAAACATCACGCACCCTCTCAAACATCCGCTTCAGCAAAAACATCACATGCTCTTTCACCAGGCAGCTTCTAGAAAAACACCACTCATTTCTGTTTCAGAAAAACATCCTCTCATAAGACAGCTTCCAGAAAAATGATCACATGACACAACTGAGTTCCCAAAGAAACCAGAAATTTCCAATTGAACCCCCAACCCTTGCAACAACCGACCCCTCCAAAAATAAAAATAAAAATAAAAAAAACAAATAGAAAAATTAAAACAAGTCCAGTTTGTGTTATCTATATTCCCACTGGAGCATGGTCAAACTCTTGATGCCCTGTCCCTTAAATAGAACTAAGTCTTTTCCCTCCCACCCCCCTGCCAGAAGCCATCAGTTGTAAAGAGCTACAATTCAGCTTCTCCATCACACTTTTAAGAGTTCTCTTCTGAGGCTTCCTGTCTGGGCTGCTCATTTGCAGAGGGGTGCCACAGAAGCCTTCCATGTTCTTCCTTCTCAATTCTGTATCTGTAGTCATCTATATAATAGCTAAAGAAGTCTCCTTGTTCTTTACACTCAATGGAAGCACAGATCATGGGCCACCACAGGTTTCTGGAAACAGCACAGGACACAAATGTGGCTTCCAGCTGCAGCAGGACCATAGAGTCAGACAAAGCCCTCAGAGGCTGGACCACAGACATAAACATGGCCTAAAGAAGCAACACAGGACACTCAGACCAGTAAGGCTCCTGGCAGCAATACAGCCCATCAATACCAACATGGATTTCAGGGAGTAACACAGACCATGGACATCTGCATGGCCTTTAATGGTAACATAGGCCATGAACATCAACACAGACCCTGGCCTCAGCAGGACTATGGACCCAGACATGGCCCTTGGTGGCAGCATGGATCTATACATCACCATGGCCTCAAATGGCAGTGCAGGTCATTTACACCAATATGGCCCCCAGGAGCAGCATAGCCTATGGATATCAGTGGGTTTCAGGCTGCAGCACAGACCACAGACACCCACATTGCCCACATTGGTAACATGGGCCATGGACATTAACAGGGTCCCAGTATGGCTAGGTAGGCATAATCATGACTGACTTTTCTTTTTTTCTTTCATTTTTTAAATTATTTTTAAATTTTAAATGTTTTCTATATAATTATTTTGATCATATTATTTCTCCTCCTTCAAATTCCCCCTTCCCTACTGACCCAACTTCATGTTCTTTCTGTCTTAACACACACACACACATACACACACATGGGGGGGGGAGAGAGAGAGAGAGAGAGAGAGAGAGAGAGAGAGAGAGAGAGAGCATTTTGAGTTGACCAACTACTTCTAAGCATGAGGCATGTCCTGGAGTGTGGTTGATATATCCAGTGTCATTCCACTGGAGAAAACTGATTTTTTCCCCTCTCCCAGCAGCTATCAATTACAAATGGCATCTTGGTTACAGGTGGTACATTGTGCCCACTTCCCTTTCTCTGTGCTGGGAACTTGTCTGGCTTGAGCTTGTATAGGTCTGATACATGCTGCCAGTCTCTGTGCACCAGTCCTGCTGTATCTGGAAAAGGCTGTTTCCTTAGAGTTGTCTATCACCTGTGGGTCTTAAAACCCTTCAGGCTCATTTCCCATGTAGCTCCCTAAGCACTGAGCGGAGCAATGTAATGAAGGCATCTCAGTCAGGCCTTCGGATGAACTCTTAAAGGAGTCGACAAGGCATGTGTTCCTCTAGGGGTGGGTTCCATTTGTTAGTAATACTCTGATACATGTTCTTCTTCCTAGAACGTCATATACAGAATGTTGTTACACCCATCAGGTGAGAGTAAGACCATTCTACAGTTTTTGAGCCAAATGTGAAGCAAGATTTATTAAATTGCTGTCCAGGACGCTGGACACTGACCAGGTCCATACCCAGGATTCCCAGAGAATAGCATTGAATTACGTTGTTCAGGTGTTTCTAAAGGCAGTACTCCTAAGTCTCCATCCCACCCTCGTCCAATCGGGAACACGCATACCTCCTGACATACTTTCTTCCTATGGACCTCGTGCCTACCTGTGATCAAGCACGTCCTGTACAGCTGGGGTGACTAACCCAACCCCTATTTACAGAAGTGAAAACCTGTGGCTTGTTATCTTATATGAGCAGTATCCCCCAGCATTCCAGGAAGCTGTCTGTCCTTGGGCAAGTGGGGCTTACAGGTTGGAGACATTTTTGTTTTATCGATCTCTTAGTCACAGTAATTAAAACTTACAACATAACTTTGCCCCCACCATGTCTCATCAGAACCTTAAGTCTCGACTCTGGTGTGCATTTTAATTATTAGAATGATTCGTAGGCCACCTTCAAGCACTAGAGGGTTTGCGCATCAGTGCCAGTGGCTGGATTTAGTCAGCCTCAGCCTTCGAATTTCCAAGCCTTCTCCATCACACTCTGACCTATCTCCTGCCCCGATTCCTTCATGAGCACTGTGGTTGGGGGCAGGGCGGAGGGGAAAATTGAAGGATCAGGATCTATCTGCCATAACTGTTTCCGTGCTGTGGGGAGGAATAGTCTCTGCCTAAGTGCTACCACAGCATCCTTTATTCTATCCATTGGTCGGAGAGAAAGATCTGGACCCTGTGTGAGAGGAATTGGCTGGAACCTCTACATCACAGTGAGCTCACTCTGGAACTGCTGTACCCAACAAGACACAAAAACAATTTGTTCTTGACCGTTGGTCAGGTTCCCTTCCTCCTGTCTATGGCCATTAAGCTTTGTAGTACAGCAATCCCGCCTTTTAGCTGTTGAGTTTAGCGGTAAGATCCTGGGGCCGTACAAAACAGTGATGGTTATATACAGACACTGTGCTAAAACCAGAACAATCGAAAGAGGAAAGCCAGCAGTGGGGTAGATTAAAGGGAAAGTAGTAAAAGTTTCCAATTCCCGTTCAACCCCGCCTGTGACCATTTAGTTCCCAGATAAAAGATGCACGCAACCTTTATATTTACAATAAGCCTTAATCAGCACTAGAGCTGGGCAGATATCTACCTTCAGTGCTACTAAAATCTATTTCCTATTGATAACCCTGAGTTATGACTCACTATGTTTCATCTGGGCTGTTCTTAACTCCAATTGGCCAGCCCATGGGGCCATGTTTTCTTAACTTCTAACCCATAATGTCTTTCTCTTCCTCCTCTCTGTCTTCTCTCAGTGGTTTTCCTCTGACCCTCCTCAGGCCCGTGAACCCTAAAACTCGCCTTTGTCACTTCTGCCCAACTATTGGCTATTGGTATCTTTATTTGCCAATCAGAAATAACTTGGGGGCAAGTTCACGTAAGCTCACTTGGGTCTATCTGCAAACTCTCCTGTCTCTGGGGCAACCAGGTCTTGGGGGTCCTCACTTAGCATTACAATTCACAGCAACAGACAAAACCTCAACAGTGCGATGCTGTAATCATGGAATATACTTTACACCAACATTCCAAAAGAAAAAAACATAAAGTAATGTTACAGGTATGGAAAGATTTATAAATAGAGCTTATATTGGCACATTCTTTTGACCTGTTTGAACACAATTGTTCATTTAACAGTTTTCAAATGTAAGTTATCTTTGCCTTTAAAATGTTATTTGGGCTGTGGAGACTCAGGAGGGACAGACTTTATTTTAGAAGAAAACTCCTTCAGTTCTTTCAGTCTGAGTGGAGTAGACCTCTGTCCATCCTGAGAAGGTATCAGCAAATATCACAGGATATATCTTTGTCATTAAAGTGCCAATGTGTTCATGTACCAATGTCCTTTCAGTTGCTATAGTTTATACATGTCCCAGAGAGCTACATGTTCCAGTGTGTATGTAGGGAAGCTATGATTAGCTATTAGGGATGCCCCCCTAACACTCAACTGAGGATTCTCCATGTTAGGCTTCATTAATAGAAGATGTATCGGCTGATTCCCAAGGCTGGGCTTGGCAGTAGTTCTTTGGCCTGTTGGACATCTCCCGCCAACACTGGTTCCTATACAAGTTCATCTCGTAAGAAACCGCGAGTTGTTGATTAAGGGAGAGAGGGGGGCCCTATTGTTGGAAAAAATTGATCTTTCCACATATTCTATCAAGAGTCACCCAAAGTGTATGAATGATTTTCTGTAGCTGCTTTGTAGAAACTCACTAGGGATATTTGAGCAGCCTCAATCTTTAAGGACAGCCATCGTTATGGCGTGCTACAGTGACTTGTTTCTGGAGTAGTTATGGTCAAAGCGTGGGCTCTGGTAAGTCTAGCAAACTAGGACTCTATCCAGCCTCAAGAAGCCAGTTAAACAGAAAAGTGAAAAAGCAGAAAAAGGAGGGGTGCAGTAGGTACACACCTTTAATATCAGCACTCAGGGGGCAGAAGCAGGTGAGTCTCTGAGTTCCAGGCCAGCCTGGTCTATAGAGGGAGCTCCAGAACAGTCAAGGCTGGATAGAGAAACCCTGTCTCAGAAGTGGTAGTGGGGCAGGAGGAGCAGAAAAAGGAGTTATTCGATACAGCCATGTGGAGAAAGAAAAAAGGTCCAGTAATTCCTAAGCCCATCTTTGGGGTCGCAACGAAAAATTTAGGTTTCAGTAGAAAGCAAGATGTAGCCATAACTAAACAGTCCCAGTCAGGGTGTGGTCCCTAGCTGGACTGGGTCTCGGAACTGTGTGAAATCTCTTTCAGGTGTCCAGTTTCTCCTATAGCTAGGAACAGACTTCTCTTTTTCCTATTCTCCCATGGAACTCCCAAGGAACTTCCAGTGTCCTGGGGCCCACAGTGTCAGTAGTCTGATGGTCAAATGAGAGGGCCACAAGCATTTCTTCAGAATATCTTCATTCTGGCCAGAACTGCTAGAGATTGCTCTTGACCGAAGGAGCGATCATTTTTCCAGAACTCCGCCAAGGGAAGTTCTTTCCCAGGGCCCAGGTCTCCCACAGCTATGGCAGGCATTGCCCCTCAGGATTCTTTTCTGCCTGGGTACCCCTGAGGGATCATTTGATTATCTGTCTGAGGAAAACACATTATTCCCTGCGGCTAAGGCTATTAATTGGGCTTGTCTTTGTGTTTGTAATCACTTCCTCTGAGCTCTTTGGAAAGATCCTTAGGTCAGTATCTTTCCCCATTTAAAAGATTAACAAGGGAAGACAATGGAGTAAACTTAGTCTCCTCTCTACTTTGACTCTGTTATAACTAGTTTTTAGTCAACTTGACATAGGCTGGAGTGGTTTTGGAAGAGAAAATCTCAGTTGAGAAAAATGCCCTCACAATGTTGGCTTGTGGGCAAGACCATAGTGCATTTCTTTTATTATTATTTATTGAAGATTGATGGGGGAGGACCCAGTTCACTGTGGGGGTACCACCCCTGAGCTGGTAGTCCTCGGTGCTGTAAGAAAGCAGTCTGAACAAGACATTTAGAGTAAGCCAGTAAGCAGCACCCCTCCATGGGCTCTGCATCAGCTATTATTGCCTTCAGGTTCCTGTCCTGCTTGAGTTTGTTCTGACCTTTGACAGTGGTGGACTGTTAACTGAAAATATAATCAAAATAAACCCTTCCCTCTCCAAATTTCTGTTGGTCATAATGTTTATCACAGCAATAGAAACTCTAACTAAAACATTCCAAAAGCCAAATTTAAAAGTTAACTTGTAGTGTCTGAGATCCCACTGTGACCTAGATAGCATTAACTGTCAATTTGACACAGTCTAGAATCACCTGAAAGAGGGAATCTCAATTGGGTAATTGTCTTTATTGGGTTTGTTATAAGGGATTATCTTGATGTTAACTGATATAAGAGAGACAGGGCCCGGCCCACTGTGGGTGGTATCAATCCCTAGGCAGGTAGTCTTGGGTTGTGTAAGAAAGCTACGGAAACATGAGCCCCTAAGTGAGCTAGCAGTGTTTCTCTATGATTCTGGCCTTGGGGTTTCTTCTAACTTTCATCAGCGATGGACTGTGACTTGGAAGTGTAACCTGAAAAGACCTTTTCCTCCCCTGAGTTACTTTTGGTAAGACAGTATCACAACAGAATGGTACCTAGAACACATTGCAGCTTCCTTCTACCATTGATGAAATGAATACCTAGCAAAACGTAGGATAAATAACCTTTAATTACAATAAACAGATATCTCTAAGTGTCTACCTCCCTCTTTTTTTTACTTAACAAATTCTTTCTGTCTCATTTATAAAAAAAACATTTATTTCTTAATAAAATGAGTATATTCTGATTAAAAACACAGGAATGTATCTGAAATATAGATGAAACATGTTAACAGTACTTAAGACACTTCTTTTTTTTTTTTCAACCAAAGGCAGGATAAAATCTTCCCCTCTGCTTCACTTTGTGTTTGTCTCCTTTCATTTGTCTTTCCTCTTTACATGCCTACATGAACATGCTAAGACACAGAGATAAATGAGTCTGTGTCCTGTAGTCTGTGTCTTTTGTAGAGCATTAAGCAGCTCAGCAGAAAGCAGCTGTTTGGTTTTTAAGTGACTTTTTTTCTTTAACCTTTAGTATCAAACTAGCTAAGATAAAACCCTTTAAAAACCCGACAAAAGAGGATGGCACAGGCAGAAAGACAATAAATAGTTTTCGTACTCTAACAACGTAGTTTCAAGTTTAAAATCATCCTACTTACACACACACACACACACACACACACACACACACACCTTAAGTTTATAGTTAGACATGCCAAGAACAATCATTTTTTAGCACACAATACATCTTTTTTTAACGTAAAAATGAAGTAGCTGTAGATTTTATGACTTGGTTGTTTTTAGGAAATCTAGGTCAGATTAAGTTTTATCCCTGCTGTATCAAACAGAAAATGACACTTAAAAAAATTCCATGAATACACGTGACACAATTAAACTTGGTGCACTCAGTAGACAGAGGAGGATGTAAGCAAGGTCCTGGTGAGAGTCAATAAAGGATCCAGAGAGTGCAATGGGGTAAACTTAGTTTTCTAAAGGCCTTGGGTATTGGGCCATAAGGCAGGACAATGCCTTGTCCTCTGGTAAACACTCAGATATTATCACAGTTAACAGGTTTCTTAATACATTAAAAATATCACTATGACAAGTTTTTCAACTTTGCCTGTGGGTGTCTGTTCTGGGCAACAGTCAGGTGTGTGTGTGTGTGTGTGTGTGTGTGTGTGTGTGTGTGTGTGTGTGAGAGAGAGAGAGAGAGAGAGAGAGAGAGAGAGAGAGAGAGAGTTTGTGTTTGTTTACATACACACACTAATGCATATTCGGAGGCCAGAGATTGATATTGGGTGTGTTCCTTTGTCAATCTATGATTTTTTGGAGGCAGGATCTCTTCCTGAATGTGGAGCTTTCTGTTTTGCCTAGGATGGCTAGCCAGTAAACTGCCAGGATCCTCCTGTCTATGCCCTGGACCCCAGTTCTGTATATACGGGCATCTATTGCTTCATCCCGCTTTTACGTGGCTACTGGTGATCCGAACCAGGTTTTTACGCTTGTGCAGGAAACTCTTTATCCCCTGAGCTATTTCCCCGGTCCAGTTGATGGGTTTTTGAGCAAAGAGCTCATCTCCTACCTTCCAGCTTCCTCTCAGACCTTCTGTTTCCCTTCATACAGTAAGGACCATGGCTGTGTACTCTTATCATTTGGTCAGACCTCCTACTACCCAGTCTGTATTTAAGACAGAGAATGTTGTAGTTGAATACTAACCTCTGTGTCTTTAGGATCAAACTAGTTCCAATTCTTTGTTTTTTCTTTTTAATATTTATTTTATTTTATGTGAGTTGGTGTTTTTCCTGCATGTATATCTGTGTGAGGTGTTGGATATACTGGAGCTGGAGTGACAGACAGTTGTGAGCTGATATGTGGGTGCTGGGAATTGAACCTGGGTCTTCTGGAAACACACCTAGTGCTCTTAACTGCTGAGCCAGCCCCATAGTTTCAATTCTTAAGGAGGCCTTGGCATTGTAGCGGAGAATCCATGGGAACTATGTAACAGGGAAAGACAGGCAGCAGGGGGTCTCTAGAGTAGGGCGAAGGCATTTCTCGGGTCCACATGCAGACTCCTCAAGACCTGAGGGGTTGGTGTGTCACCCCACTCTATTAGTGAACCAAGGATAGCCTGCTGCATGGTTTAAACACTGGTTTGAGTTCCCAATTTTTCTGGGCTTTATTGATTCTCCAGTTGCTAGTGTTGTCTCTATAAGTCCAGCGATAACCTTCCTGGGCTGGGAAACAAGCCTCTGCTACAGGCATCATTTCTTCCTACCTAGGTGGAACAAGGCTCTTACCTAAGAGAGTTTAGAATGGCCCAAGTGTCCAGGTTCAAAGAAGAGACTTTCATGATTGGCTTAGGTCTTTTTTTTTCTAGATTGCCACCCAAGTTAAAAGAGCAATTGTGCAGGCTTTCCCTCCAATGTGAGATCTTTTCAAGGCCTCATATTCAAGAGAGTGTGTTACTACCTGGCAGACACAGCCATAGGCGCACTTGAGATAGAAGAATTGGGCTCCTCCCCAAACCAATCCCCCAATTTGGTCAGAGTGGAAATAAATTTGTTTTCCTTTACCAAGCTCTACTTTCTAAGGTTTTGCTTTAAATGCAGGGAACTAAGGCTCTGTAGTTATGGATGTAAGTGCAGAAACAGACCTAGCGACAGACGAGGGGTCAGGTAAAGGAAGATCTTGAAAATTATGTTTTCTGCTGGAGGCGCTGGCATGTCTGCAGAACTCTTACATCAGCAGTAACAGAATGAAAGGCCCACAAGCAAGCTCACGTGTATACTCCGTTCACAGAACGTGCGGATGCACACACTCACCCCAAAGCCTTCCGTGCACAGAGCCACGATGTTGCCTATACTTATTATACTTTGACTGACTGTGTCCCCAAAGTTCCTGTGTTAGAAACTTAGTCCTTAATACAACCGTGATGAGAGGAGGGGTCTAATTAGAGGCTATTAAAGTCACAAGGATACTACTATCACGATTGTGTTGGTGCCTTGGGGAGCAGGTAGTTTCCTCCAGTGTGGGTTTATTATAAAAAATGCACTTGGAGGTCATGACTGTGAAGGTGGTGCCCCAGTAGTTGGAGTGTGGGGTGGGTATGGTAGGGTCTATTCTTTTTGTTTGTTTGTTTGTTTTGTTTTGTTTTGTTTTTCGAGACAGGGTTTCTCTGTGTAGCCCTGGCTGTCCTGGAACTCACTCTGTAGACCGGGCTGGCCTCAAACTCAGAAATCCGCCTGCCTCTGCCTCCCAAGTGCTGGGATTAAAGGCGTGTGCCACCACCGCCCGGCAGGTAGGGTCTATTCTTGCTGCTGTCTGAGAAGAGTTCATCAAAGAGGTCCAGTAGCGGCCACACGGCTAGCTCCTGATCGAGGGCCTGCTTGGGGGTCACAGACCTTGACAGCTGTTGGATTTACTTAACAACTTCCACCGGCATCTTGTGCAGAGAAGCCTCTCTCGAGAAGGTTCTGAAGAAAGCGTCCAAAATGCATTCAAGAGTAGAATAAGAAGAACATGCTTCCCAAGACCTCCTTCTGACAGATCCCACTGAGACAGGACTTTGAGTTCCAGGAATTAGCATCTGTGAAGACAGAGGTGGGAGTAGCAGAGCTGATGGGGGGATGGAACACTTGCGGGGACTTCACTGCGTGTAGCATGTGCCGCAGCCACCATGCCATTTGCTAACTTTCTAAAATGCCACATGAGGGGTGACCTCGAGTCACTCAGTACCCACTGTGGGTTTCCAAATGTGTGTGACACTAACCTTTTCATTCATTTTTGAGAAAACATAGTGGCATATTTCAGGTTTTTTTAAAAAACAAAGTCGTTTAGAAACACTCAGTCGGTCAGCTCATCGCAAAGTTTATTTCTTACTTGACATGGGTCTTAGTTCACTGCACTCCCTGAGCCTGCTTCTCAGGCTTATCCCGCTCAGCAAAGAGGTCCTTGCTCCCGTAAGGAGCTCTCATGGCTGCAGTTCTGCCAGTCTATCCCCCAGATCTCAAAGAACTGATAGTTTCATTGATAGATTCCTTCCTCAAAATTTATTTCTACTGCTTAGTTTTTCAAAACAAAGCTCCTTGGGAAGAAAAATGTTTCCTTTATTATTGCAAGTGTTCATAATTAAAGCAACGTTTAATGCAATTCACAGTTATCTTCTTTGAAGACTTGTGTTAGTATCACATGATTTGGAGTGCTGGAAGATGTGGCGTGTTTGGCTTATCTGTGTAAGCAAATAAGTAAGCAAGCACAATAAAGGGTTAACCACTGCACACAGACATGTCCCTGCTCTGCCTGAATGCATAACAAGCAAGTGCCATGAGCATTTTAATTATACTTTCACTGTAAATATATATTGTAATATATACAAATATACATTATACAAGTATATACATACAATTATATATTATATATTATACATCATACATTATATGTTATATTATATATTTATATAAATAATAGTGTATATTGTTAATTAATTGTTCTTTAACAATTTTATACATATATGTAATACATTTGATTAATCTTACTCTCTACCTTTTTTTTAAAAAATCCCCTCCATCCCTGTCTACTCTTTCTTTCTACCTGACTTTTCCTATGGTTATGTCTTTTTGTTTTGCTTTGTGCCCACTGAGTTTACCAAGGCCATGTGTGTGACCACGAGTAAGGAACTACACAGTGGAATCCGGTGGACTCACTAGTATACACATCTGAAAACAGTGGTTCTCCCTTCTCTAGAATCCTTCAGTAGACAATAGCTCAGAAGGGCAGGGGAGGACCCCGTGAGCCTCTCCAACCCATAACTGGCTGCTGAAGTGCAGCCATGTGTGGGTCTAGTTCAGGCATCCACAGCTGCTGATTGCAATGTCATACACACAAGACAGCGTTTTACCGTCTTTCTCCATAGTTTCTAGCTCTTCTATTTTTTCCATCTCTTCTTTTGTCCATAGGGGATGGTAAAAATGTCCTCTTTAGGGCCTATCACTTCCTAACTATGGGTTTTTTGACTGAGTTTACACTATCAGATTTTAATAAAACCACTGAGCAGTTGGTTGTGCCCATAATAGTCATGCCGCTATTGTACCAGTGGGCACATCTTACCTGACGGATTGATACTATAGTTCGTTGGCTTCACAGATGGAAAAAAGCCAGCTGATATCTTCTAGCATTGTGAAAGCTAGCCAGCTTCCCACTCAGTCCCAGCTTGGTTTCTCTATATCTTCTTATCAGAGTGTCTGCTGTCTTCTGCAGTGGGGTCTTATCTAGTTCTGCTGGGGAACTAAGAGCTATGACAAAAATAGCCTATGGGGTTTTTGTGGGAAGGGCGTTGTTTGGTTGGTTTGGGGTTTGGGGCGTTTGCTTGTTTTGTTTTGTCTGAGACAGGCTCTTTCTGTGCAACCCTGGCTGTCCTGGAACTCAGTATGTACACCAGGCTAGACTCAAATCCACAGAGGGAAAATTCGTCTCCCTCTGCCTCACAGTGCTGGGATTAAAGGAGTGTTCCACCATGTCCAGCTAGGTTTCAATATGGCTTCTTCCTGCTTTTGTAACGGTTAACCCTTCCTCTACTCATCCTCTCCCCATTTATATGGTATATTTTTTCTCCAGTTTCATCCATTTACCCGGAAATTTCATAATTTCAGTTTTTACAGCTGAATAAAATCCCACTGTGCATATGCACCATCCTGGGATGTTATTGGTACCATACATTTGTTAATGGCTATCTAGGCTGATCACATTTTTCTATCTACTGTGACTGCAGCAGCAATAAGCATTGATGAACAAGCATCTTTACAGTGATATAGAGTGTTTTGGATATATGCCCAGGATATATAGGATAGCTGGATCCAACGGTGGTTCTGTTTGTAGTTTTTTGAGAAGCCTCATCACAGACTTTCACAGGGGCTGCACAAATGTACACTCTCACTGGGCATAGGGGTCCCTTGTCCTCATATTCTTAACAGCATTGGTTGTCATTTCTCTGTGATAGCAAGTCTGACTAGTGAGACAGAATTTCAAAGTTTTAATTTGCATTTTCCTAATGTCTAAGGATGCTGAACACTTTTAAAAAATGGTGACTAGTCATTTGTCTGTCTTCTTTTGAGGACTCCGTGTTCATATCTATAGTCTATTTTTTAATTTCATTGTTTTCTTTCTTTTAATTTTTAAAAATTTTGTTTGCTGGTTTTGAGGCATAGCCCTCTCCACACAGCCTTGGCTGTCCTGGAACTCACCGTGTAGACCAGACTGACCTCAGACTCACAGAGCTCTGCTTGTCTCTGCCTGCTGCAATCAAAGGCGTGCACCGCCAGGCTCAGCCCGGGTTGTTTGTTCTCTTGGTGTTTAGTTCCTTGAGTTCGATTGGTGTTCTTGGTATTAATCCTCTACTGGATGTGCTGCTAGCAAAGGTCTCCTCCCATTCTGCAGGCTGCCTCCTCACTCGGCTGATTGTTTCCTTTGTTGTACACAAGCTTTTTAGTTTCACGAGATCTCATTACGACCATATCATTCAGATTCCCACTTACTCCCTCTAGAGTACTTCACTCTCTTTCTTCTACCCATTTTTTTTTTTAAGAGTTTCACATCTTACATTTGGAGCTGATTTGTGTGCAGGGTGAGAGCTAAAGGTCTAGTCTCATTCTTTTGCATGTGGATATCCAGTTTTCCCCGCTGCCATTTAGGGTAGACGCTGTCTCCCTTTCAAGTGGCCATGCCTGTGTGGGCTCACATCGGACTCGTTTGTTATTTCCCATCGACCAAGCTCTCTGGTTTTGTGCCAGTGCCTGGCCATTTTAATCGCTGTGGCTCTGGAGTGTAACTTGAGAGCAGGTATTGTGATGCCTCCGTTACAACAAGAAATCCTTCCTTTTGATCAGGATTGCCTTGGCGTCTTGTGCGTCTGTGTGAGTTTTAAGGTTGCTTATTCTGTTTCTGTGAAGAATGTCACTTGAATTTTCATTGAGATTGCAATGAGCCTCTAAATTGCTTTTGGTAGGATGGCCCTTTTTTCACAGTATTGAGTCTTTCAATCCATGAGCGTCTTCCCGTCTTCAAACATCTTCCTCAACTTCTTCCTTGTCTTAAAGTTCTCATTGCAGAGGCCCCTTAAACTCCTTGTCCAGGTGTTCTCCTATTTCATTATTTTTAAGCTATTGTCATGGAATTGTTTCCTTGTCCTCTCTTTTTTTGTGTTTGTCACTAGTAAATAGAAAAACTACTGAATTTTTTTTTAAATGTTAGTTTTGCATCTTGCTGCTTTGATGAAAGCGGTTGTCAGGTCTAGGAGCTTTCTGGTGGAATTTTCAGGGTCTATTATGTACAGAATCTTACAATCTGAAGACTGGGTTACTTTGACTCCATTTCCTATCTGTATCCCTTTTATTTCCCTCTCCTATCTTGCTCTCTGTCTTATCGCTTAGGAGTAGGAGTGGGCAGCCTTGTCTTATTCCTGATTTTAATAGAATTACTCCAAGTTTTTCTTCATTTAAGATAATATTAGTCATGGGTTTGTCATCTGTAGTCGTTATTATGTTGAAGTCTTTTGTCCATCTCTGTCTCTCTGGGGCTTTTATCATAAAGAAATGTTGAATTTTATCAAAGTCTCTTTTCTGCCTCTATTCTGATAACCACGGAGTTTTTCCGTCTTTAAGCCCATTTATATGAGAACATATAATAATACATTTAAGCCCATTTATATGAGAACATATAATAATACATTTGTTTTACTGTGTAACTCCAGAGTCACAGGCTTGTTTTACTTTGTCTTAGGCCTTCTCAGTTGTTAGCATTGAAAAGCTTGCCTGTGGAAACTCCTCCATGACTGGCAAACAAGGACAGTTGGTCATCTTAAAACACAAGCTAACCTACTTTTCTATAAGGCAGACCCAACCCTAAAGACCAAGAAGTTATTTGATGCTGCCCTCTAGTGGTTGAATACACTATTGCTCACCACAAAGAAGTTACATTGTTTTCTTTAAACAAAAATAAGCCAGGATGACTGAAATAGTCCCTAACCATTTAGATTTAAATTTGTAACTGCTGCGACCTCATTGTTTAATTAATTTACTGACATCGTTGTGAATCTGGTAGGATGGCCTCAGAGGCCATAGGGAAAGCCCCTTACCATGGCGTCTTAGCCTCTTCCTGGGTACACCGTGGCCAGAGCCATTTTGTCAATTTAGGTTGGACTCAGGACAGACTATTTAGAAAAGCATTCCCCTCTTTGAGAAGACCCCTGGAGCCCATGTAGGGAGGCAGAATTCTCAGTCTGACACATCAGAAGTCAGCCCCAAGAGTATCCTGCTGAGGGCACTGCAGTCCTGAGTTCTGCTCCTCTTGGTGACCCTCACGGACGCTCATCTGTCCCAGCTGTTAGCCAGCCCTCAGCAGCCAAGAGGGCCTGACCATGCCTGTGTACTCAGCTGATTCCCCGTGAACAGATTCTTGTTATTGAGCTAGCTCTTGGGTAGGTATGAACACAGGACTCCAGTCGGAAGTCCTGAGCAATGGGGATCAGGGCTGGCATCCCAGTAGCCATTACTGAAGCCCAGACTCTGCTGTGTATTTGCAGTTACATTCTATCTAACACACCAGGGTGACTCACCAGGCTAGGATGCTGAACCTGTTTCCAGGGATTCTGAAGATTCAGAGAGGCGTGCATCCATACCTTTCCTG
The DNA here is from genome assembly GCA_030674055.1 of Rhabdomys pumilio. Classification (NCBI taxonomy): domain Eukaryota; kingdom Metazoa; phylum Chordata; class Mammalia; order Rodentia; family Muridae; genus Rhabdomys; species Rhabdomys pumilio. The sequence goes on along the minus strand of JANHMN010000020.1, from coordinate 12,704,572 downwards.
CAACAGTTCTTGAGTTCTGGAAAAGGGACTTACCTACGTCTTCTCCAAGTCTAATTCTGCTGAGCCTATGGAGACCTTCAGTTAGGTGTTTAGTAGTTGTCTTGGTAGGCCATTCATTATTGCTAATTAGTATTAGCACAGGCCGGTACTCAGGAGGCTGAGGAAGGAAAGGTATGGATGCACGCCTCTCTGAATCTTCAGAATCCCTGGAAACCAGAGTTGTGAACGCCCACCATGTGACCATGTAGGTGCTTGGAATTGAACCCAAGTCCTCTGGAAGAGCGTCAAGCTCTTTTAACCACTGAGCCGTCCTCCTAGTCCCGTAAAAATAAGTCCTGAACATCAAGTTCTGGAACAACAGATCTGGGGTGATCTTGCTCCTGTTTTTAAGTTATCCATATTTGGGCATCCCCATAGAAAATTTCAGAGCAATGTTTGTCCAACAGTTTCCAGAGGATGTGTGTCGTGACATACCTGATGTTGCTCCATTTCCCTATAAAGTCCTTAGAATTTCTGAAATCACTTCTTCTGTGTGCTACAGTAAGCATCCTGAGGTAGGTGGTCTCTAGATAGCTCCAGGATGAAGGCTGTTTGGTGGAAAGACCAAGGCATGATCAGAGGGAGGAACTTACAACCCCATCCCTCAACCTGCAGAGATGGGAGAGATGTTGTCATAGTCATATTGATCACCAGTGGCCAAAGACATAATCAGTTACGCCTATGTGATGAAATCTTCATAAAAACCTCAGGGACAGAGTTTGGAGAGCTGGGCAGTTAGATACAGGAAATTAGTGGGTCGTGGCTCAGCAAGACAGTGCTGGAAGCTCTGCACCCCTCCCCCACACCACAGGCATCTTTTCCTCTGCAGCATCCCTTATAATAAACTGGCATTTCCCTGAAGCTCAAGCAAATGAAGCCCAGGGGGATGGGTAGACCGAAATTCATGGCCAGTTGGTCAGAGGCACAGGTAAAACCTGCCAACTGAAATGCAGTCATGTGTGACAGTTTTGGGCGCTCAGCCTGAGGGATCTGACACCGTAGGTACATACATAGCTCAGGATCGAACTGGAAGGCACCCAGCAGCAGAGTCATCGATTGCTCCCTCTGTGTGGTGGAAAAGCCCATACATACCCGCTGTCGCAAGGGTGTGGAGAGAGCACAGTGGGAGAAACCGAGGCTGAGGTCGAAATTGGGGTTGTTTCTTCCCTGAGCTTCATTTTGGAAGTTGTTGCTTGGATTATTTTCCAGAGTGTATTCACTTTAATATAAAAATACGGAGCTAACTACATTCGTGCACATTCCCAGGCTGGTCATGAGTGATGCCATTAATTAGATCAATTCCGAGATTCCAAGGTCTGGGAGTATCCATGCATATGCTCAGCTTCATATTTTGCATTAAAATTAATCTGCTGTGGAAGGAAGGCTTTCAGAACTCTGTCTTTGGCGCTGCCAGTGTCTCAGGAGGAAAAAACCACCTTCCATAAACTTTGATGCTGGCTCTTACCCAAAATACTTACTCTTACAACAAGCGTCACGAGTCGGTGTTTTTAAAATTCCCTCTTTTTTTTTGCTTTTATTTTTAAATCTTCAAGTTGTGTTTAGCAGTTCTAAATCTGACAGCTTGTGAGTGGGAGAAAGAAACCCGAATAGGCTTTACGAGAGAGAGAGAGAGAGAGAGAGAGAGAGAGAGAGAGAGAGAGAGAGAG
>JANHMN010000020.1:12660155-12702856 GCA_030674055.1 Rhabdomys pumilio | reverse complement strand
TCTTGTAAAGAACCTGACGGACAGACAGACACACACCGCAAGTTGTACTGTAAGAATTCAAAATTTTTTATTTCTAAAAACAAACCGTGTTCAAATGCAACACCAGACACAAAGGAAGAGAAAGGCTGGAATGCTCAAGCTGGAGGCTCCCACCTGCATGGGCCACGTCTTCGGAACAAGCTAGCACCATTACCCCAGGAGCCACAGAGTTAGTTGTAATCACGCCCAATATATAAAACACTTTAGAAAGATTATTTAACTATGGAGTAACAAAGTTTTTTTTTTCTAGAAACTTCTTTAAAAATCAATTGGAATTTGGCATTTGAAATTGATGAAAATGATTTTAAAATGGACCCAATTCCACAGCTTGTCAAAGGAATGAATGAATTAGTTATTTATTTTGGGGGGCGGAGGTGGGAAGAGTGTCTGAATTGAGCTTCTGGCCTCCTTCCAACCACCAAGCAGGTGCAGTGAATCGAATATTTCTATAGGAATCCAAACACATCTAAAACTGGTCTCAGAAAATATTTTCCTAGACTATAAAAATACTAAATGGAATACAAAAATCCCAGCATATGCAGCCAAGAGACTATAGCAGACAAATATCTAAAACACACTTAAAGCTGTTTTGTGCCACGGCCCTCATGAGCGTCAAGTACTGTAATAATTTCCTACATGCTTTCTGACCCAGTGTTCACTTCCCTGGGCTTATCATCACGTCAGATATGGACCCAATAGTGTGCTTCTAGCAGACATTACCAAAGGACCTGCCGAACAGCGGTCGGTCGGCTCTCAAAGTGACAAAGTAGAGCGGTACAGACCGCTTTAAAGACGAGTCAGTCAACACAGCCCGTGAGCCCGAGCTGGCTGCCACCCATTCTGTTTGGCCTGTGGAACACAGATAGACATGCCCATTTATGTATCGTCACATCACCAGAGCACAGCTGAGAAGATATGACAGACATTCTCTGTGACCTTTATGTCTACAAAGTCTAACTGACCTACCTTCTGGTCCCTCCAGAAAAAGCCTGCCAAGTACACTCTGAACTCATCACTCTGGGGAAATTTCCACTCAACAAGGTTAAGGTAAATGTCCGAGATTAAGAAGATTTTGGCAGAGGTTCGCTGGTTCCATGGCAGGCCAAAAAATATTTAAGGTTGGCTTGGCAACTGTGAGTACTGAGCCTGATGCTGGCATTCTTAAGCTGCACATGGCCGTGAAAACGTACCTTCTTTCCTCTGTGAACTGGCTATTCTATACCAAGTAACACGCTGTTATGTGCTTCCTGTTTGTCTCAACCCACGAGCATGGTCACCCCACCTAATCTGCATCCATTAGAACTCAATACCTTGACATCTTAGCAACAGACAGAACCAGCAATAAAACACTGCTCTGCTGAACACCTCTTAGGCCCCTTCCCCATGACATGCATCATAATAGTTAGTACTACTGCCATCCAGGGCTACAAACATATCCCTTTTGACAAAGCGGACCAAGTTCTCAAGAGGACACATGGGCTTGGGAGAGCGCTTGTGGAAGTCGTGGCAGAAGGAGGTGTGGAAGGTGACGTCAGCTCCGTTATAAAGAATTCGGACAGAATGTTCGCTGGGCTTCTGGTGGTCTTGCCAGAGCTCAAAAACCAGCCTGGCGGCAAACCTCGGGAACCTGGCTTCCAAAAGACCCAAGGCACTGAGGATGGGAGACAGGGTGACGTCGTGAGCGGAGTACAGGGTGAACAGCTCGTCCCTCCGGCCCGAGGCAGCACGCTGCATCCGGTTAACCGTCTGATTCAGGATGGGGTGGGCCCCGAGGAGGGAATACCCGAAGTACAGGAGCTTCTCGTGCCTCTCCCGCTCGTCCTCTATCTGGTGAGTCTTGATCACCTTGAAGTGCTCCATGCCAAGGCAGCCGCTTCTGCTGCAGGGAAAGCTGACGTTGTGGCAGAAGTGGCAGAGCATGGAGTCGATGGGGTTGGCTGCCCGGAGCTGCTTGGTGGGGATGTCCACAATCTTGGCCATCTCCCCGTAGGTCCTCTCTAGATCGTTGTTCTTCAGACGGAGCAGGTACTGGCGTCGCTGCTCTTTCTCCAGATACTGGTTTCTCAGCGGGCAGTAGCAGCTTCCAGAGCAGAACAGGGCACTTGGCTGGTGCCTGAAGTAAACCTTCTTCCAGTCAAACTCTGGGAGGAAGCCATAGAGCAGGGCCAGCCCACTCTGCAGGGTGCGGCTCTTCCCCGTGGTCTCTAGGTAAAGCTGGTCTGAGGACCAGTTGTTTGGCAGAAGTTTGTGTTTCCTCAGATAGATGTCCCTCAGCAGCTGGCCATTCAGCAGATGCTGCACGACTCCTGCAACACCAGAGGACACAGAGACTTTCTTACTGCAAGCTTAGCAAAAAGGCCACAAATGAACAGCGCCTGTCTCTGGAATGTTCCATACCAGTTGAAGTTAACCGGGATGAGGCCTGTGTTCCAACGCGGAAGTAGAAGTTGTGAGAACAGGCTTGTGTCAGCTGGTGTAAGGATGGGGTGTGGAGGACAGCCTTTGTCACAATCCTCTCCCCACCGGCCTCCCCATTTCCCTAGGGTCAGCAGAGACTAGGAATCTCACATCTAGACTATAATTACCAAGTACCCAAGGACCAGTGTACTGTCCAGGGACACAGCATCCTCGGGCAGGGACGGTTTCATGAAATCTGCCTTACCTGCCATTTCCTGCTTTCTGCCCAGTCTACTTACAGTTGGGATGTTCCCTCCATGCCGCTGTCGGCATTATAATGCCTAACTGAAGGGCCCTGCTAACCTCTGGGGCACGCAGTCTGGCTCTAGGAGTTTTCCAAGCTCAGCCAACTAGCTCAATTCTCTGCAATTCCAGATATCCAGACAACAGAGTGTTTTAAGAACCATAAAGGAGACAGTATGTTTATCATGCCCCCTTTAAGTGAAAAAGAAAGAAAAGCAAGAACACATGTTCACAGCTGCTTCAGAATGGAGGACACAGAAGGCACATGGGTGGAAAGTGGGAGCAGGACTTTGACCTTCCCTTTAACGCTGCCTGGGCTTTGCACACCAGCGGACAACAAGGAACAAGCTTTTTACAGAAACGAGAAAGCTTTATCCGTAAGCAGGAGAGGGCAACCCGAAAGTAAAAAGCAGGCTTGCCTCCAGCCTGCAGAGTGTGAGGGACCGCCACCTCAGTAATGGGTGGGAATCCTCTGAAGATGTGAACTACTCACGGGCAGTATGACCAATTGTGTCATTTATGTTCAGGTGTCCCAATGGTTTGGAGAGTTCTACCCCCAAGTGAGGTGGGCACCTTCGCCTGCTGAGCTATCTTGTCTACCTCAGTTATATTCTTACGTAATGAAATGGAAGACGGAAGCGAGGGTTCACTAAGATACCTCGGCATGTACACGGGAAGAAAGCTTAGCATCAAGAGTCCGTTTCTTTAAAAACATTTGCCTGTATGTATGTGTGTGCACCAGTTGTGTGCCTGATGTCCAGGGAAGTCAGGAAAGGGTGTCAGATCCCCTGGAACTGGAGTTACGGACAGTTGTGAGCCTACTTGTGGGTTCTGGGAACCAAACTGGACATGGATCCTCGGCATGAGTAGCCAGTGCTCTTAACCACCCAGCCATCTCCACAGCCCACCGTCCATCTCTTAGTGGAACTGTGTGCGGTCTTTCTTCTTTTACTGTCTTTTGAAAGTTATACTCATGGACGCCAATGCTTCTGTAACAAGAAAGGCTATTTAATTTTCCTTTTCTGTATTCTGTGTGCACATGTGTGCATATGAGTATCACGTGTCAGAGGTCAGAAGACAGCTTGCAGGAGCCAGTTCTTTCCTTCTGCCATGTAGGACCCAGGGATTAAACCTGAGTCACCAGGCTTGGCAGCAGACCCAGTTTACTCATCACAGCCATCTTGCCTATAAAGTTATTTTTAATTTTAAGAAAGCAGATGTTTAAATAGATACGTTGGCATCTCTGAGTTCCTTGAGGTCTTGGACCATATGAGATACATCAGAAGACCAACCTCTCCCTCGGATACTGATGTAGGGGTTTAAACACAACTGCGTGTTGTTAAATACCATTAAATGCTATTAAGACTGCTAGTTCTGTGTTGAGTTTTTAAGTCTTTATTACTAAGTTAATCTAAGCAGTCTTTGAATGCTCTCTGAGAATGGCTAAAAACCAGGAACAGGCTGTTTGACAGCTTCTCCTCTGCCTGGCAGCCTGAGCAGGGAACTGTCAGCCAAGAGCCCCTTTCCTACTGACTGGCCAGATGGCCTTCACGGCAGCCTGGTTGCTTTGGACACTTTGCAGTCGCCCTGAGTACACTTCTGCAGCTTTAGGAGACCACTACAAACACAGCTGAGGACAGACAGTCTGCTGCAGCCTCAGAAAGCGACACTGTAAGTAAGACAAGCCTGGTGAGCCCTAGCCAATCCTGCAGCCATTTTTCTCAGGCCAGAGGGCTTTTCCTGGTGGACCAGAGACCTGTAACTGATGCAATCAGTCCTTTACTTGTGGGGAAACAGCTATAATTTAGTGAAAACAAGCCACACCCCCTGTGTCAGTTTGTATATGCTTGGCCCAGGGAGTGGCACTATTAAGAAGTGTGGCCCTGTTGGAGTAGGTGTGTCACTACAGGGATGGGCTTTAAATACCCTCAACCTAGCTGCCTGGAAGCTAGTTTTCTCCTAGCTGCCTTCAAATGAAGATGTAGAACCCTCAGCTCCTCCTGCACCATGCCTGCCTGGACGCTGCCATGCTCCCACCTTGAAGATACTGGAATGAACAAACCTCTGAACCTGTAAGCCAGCCCCAATTAAATGTCCTTATAAGAGTTGCCTTGGTTATGGTGCCTGTTCACACCAGTAAAACCCTAACTAAGACAACCCCTTTCCTGGCTGTTCAGCTTGCTTTTCTAGTCAGCCCTATTGCACTGCCCCCTCGTATTGCAAGGTCCGAGGAAAGACCTCTGAATGGCCTTCCCTTGTCTACTCTGACTCTTTATCACTGCAGAGCAGTGGCCAAGGTGGCAGCACAGCCACTCAGGCAGTGGCAACTTCAAAGGGGACAGCAGCTAAAGAAACAGAGAGCAGATAAGAGAAGGTAGAGAGCCAGAGAGAGAGTTCCAGAGCCACAGGACAGAAAGTGTGGGCCCAGGTTACTGGGAAGTGTAACACAGTCACTACAGGGCTGGGAGTCCTTGCACCCTAAGTGGGTTGTGAGTTTTAACACTAGAAGGCATTGTTCGCAGCTGCTTTGCACTGTCTGCTTGCTCTGTCTGCTGCTGCCACTCATTGTCACTAGAAGCCAAGGAGTACAGTGCCTGCCAAGTGCTGGGATTGTTAGCATTAAGCTCAGAGCAGTAAATTCTTAATTTTTAAAGCTTTGTCATTAAAAACCCATGTTTGGCATACGAGTCCCTGGGCCCTGGGTACTCAAGGCCCAGGACTACCAGCCCTGAAACAGTTCACCAACTTATGATTTCTGTCTGTGTACAGCCAGGCCCACATAGCTAACTGGTAACACAGGCACCCTGCATCCTGGAGGACTGTACCTATCTGTCATCTCCTAATGGATACAAACAGAGGGGTGTGTGGGTGGGACAGTGACCAGCCAGCCATCATACATACCTGTCTGAGTGAGTTCTCCCATCTCACACAGAGGATGGTTAGGATAGAGAGGCAGTGAATTTAAGGGGCTTTCAAAAGAGGCTCCGGATCCTTTCAACATGTGACTAACGAAAGCTTCTAGTTTAGGGTGATATGGCTTCCTAAAGGGACAACAGAAACAGTAGTTAGAACGCTCCAAACCAGTCACACATCAGCACACACAGCCTGTGTGTGTCACGGCCTCCACTGCCTCAAAAACAGGTCCCCAGGCTCAGTAATTTTAAAGTTCCAGTTTCAGGGCCAGACAGATGGCTCAGTAGTTCCGAGTATTGGCAGCTCTACCAGAGGATCTGAGTTTGATTCCCAGCACCCTATAGTAGCTCACAATCATCTGTGACCCTAGCCTCAGGAGATCCAGTGCCTTCTTCTGGTCTCCGTGGTGTACTGACACACATGCAGGCAGAAAACCCATAAGCATAAAAAAAATATAGGAAAAAACATTTTAAAGGTTACTATTTCATTCTGACATGACCACAGATACCTATACACACAGTGGAGGTCAACCCACGTTCCCAACCTCTGATAACTACAATACACGGGCATCTGGCTTTGCCTTCTACCAGCATATCCCACAACCTGCTGCCTCTGGGTCCTGTGGTAGGCAGGAAGCTGCTCTGATTTCTTCCTTTCCTACCCTGCTGCTTGTCACCTGCAAGGCTTGTCGATTCTCCCACCTATGGTTCCTTCATCTCCTCTCCTCACCCTCACAGCCACACCCTGGGGTCTGACTTTAGACAGCTTGCCTGGATGGCTGTGGGGCCCTTGCTGGACTTCCTCAGCTTAACCCTGCCCTGCTCACTTGCTACCCAGCCAGAGGGATCAACATTAGTCACGCCCCCTCTCACATATTCATATCGCCACCTGGAGAGGGGCGTGCACAGAGCACATTTTATTCTGCGTGAGGCTGAACACATAAATGTTTATAAACCAGGAAATAAAATGTCCAGACCCGCCTGCTTCCTTCTGACATGGTGTTCTGGCCACACAGAGCCAGACATATTTCTCCCAGCGTATAACCCACTCCGTTCCTTCCCATCTCCGTCCCTTTTTATATATCCTCACGGAAGACTTGTCTCATTACCGTTTCTGACCTTAAACTCTCTTTGGAAAACCATTAACTAAATAAGATAACCAATGCCCCAAACCTCTCCAGTCCTGTATAGACTACTGTGCATTTTGCAAATAAAATATCCCACTTTCTGCTAGGCAGTAACGAGTGCCTAGAAAAGCCGTGAGATGTGACACACAGCACCCTTTATCCATCACTAATAGACGATTTCCCTAGATGCCGATGATCTATGAGTAATACACTTTTCTCTGTGTAACTAAGTGACCTGTGAATACATACGCCTTTTCTCTGAATAGCAGAAAGGCCCATGTGTGTGTATGCAGTTTCCAGCTGAACAGAAGTGGACAGAGAGAGCCATTGGCAAGAAAACTGCATGCAAATTGGCATGAGAGAAGCAGATAAATTGTTCTAATGGCAAACCCCTGCTGTCTGACGGACTAATTAACTTTGAAAATACTTTAAAAACTGATGCCAAAATGGATTTACATCTCTCACAAGCAGAAAGCTGAAAAAATTCACGCTAAAAAAAATGTTTTAAAATTAGAGTTTGCTAATCTCGGCATGCAAGAGAGTCTAATAAAGCCCCCAGGATGGCTGCCGGGAATCGTGTCTCTCGGAAAAAAAAAAAAAACAGAGCACATTTTATTCTGCCTGAGGCTGAGCACATAAATGTTTATAAACCAGGAAATAAAATGTCCAGACCAACAACACGGCTGTCAACATGAATTCACATCAACACCGGCTATCCATCCAAACAACTCAAATCTTCTGTTCTGGGACATTATTTCAGTTGGAGACTTCTGAGGCTCTGAAAACGCTTGGCTGCCAATTTTAGAAATGGAATTTCACTACTGCATGTGTTTCGCTGAGATGTTCCAGGTTCTCAGGGCATCTGACTGTTTAACGATGCCGTAGTATCTAATGATATTCATTACAACTCTCTTTTCCTTCTTCTGTTTTGCAGAACTAAGATGGAAACCCAGGCCTTAAATACGTTGAGCCTATCTCACATGCTCTCCCACCAAATCACACCACCCCCCTTCATTACAGCTGTTTTCAGGGGACACAGATATGAAGATTCACAGAAGAAAAACATTTACAGGACAGATAACTAGTGGCTGAATCCTTTTCATAGTAGGAAAACTAGACTAGGTAGCTGAGTCCTCAGGGCCAGACCTGGTTCCCACTGCTCCGGTCTCATCCCTACCTCCATCCCTGGAGCCCAGAGCATATCTGGTAGATGCTCCAAAAACATGTGGGAATGAATTCAACTGTGACATGTCCCATTCCTAGATGTATAGTGAAAATATCCTCTCTGCATCTTCCTTAACCCAGAATAGGGACTATTATGTAGCCATAGCGGTTATTATAATACCTTGATTTCAATGGGAATATGGAAAACAAAGGCTGTGGTAGGTGATGTGAGGGTATAGTTGTGTGCCAAATTCTGTTATTTCTACTTGGCAACGTGGTTAGCACCCACTGCTGAAGTACACACACCACTCTAAGGTTTTGGCACCTTCCTGCCCTGTCCTTTCTCTGCCAGCTGTGTGGACAAAGATGCACCCCCAGCCAGCTGTGGAGACATTGCTGGAGAGCGGTGAAGGCCAACAACCTGGAAGGACCCTCACCCTGAATAGCTAGATGGGCTGAGTGGCAGAAATCTACCCTTACACAGGAAGAGGTAAACTTCCTTGTTTAGGGCAGTGCCTTTGAGTTTCTCTGATACAAGGCCTAACTGTCCCTGACTCCTGAGGATGTATTTCTCCTCAGAATAACTCATGACTAGGGCCTCCTTGGGAATCTGCTGTCGTGTTGACAACTGAGACAATAAAAAACATTACTGCAAGTTGTTTGCTTGGGAAGTTCTTATACATATTTTTATATGCCCTGTTCCAATGCACTTATCCTACAGTGCTCAAGGCAGAATCCCATGGCCAATCACATTCAAGAGAAAACAGACCATTCGAGCTGTGATCTGGGTTCTGCAGAGCTGGCTACCTGGAGCTGGGACAGCAGCGCTATTACCAGAAAGTGTAATCTTAAAAGCTCACCTGGCTGGAAACCAGAAGGAATTTACACTACATCTAAAAGTCTTAAACCAACTAAAGAATAGATTGTTTCCAATTTCAACAAGACAAGCTTACAAAAAGACAATCCCAGGGTATTTTTCTGGGCCTTTTTGTGAAACTTGATATGGCCAACTGTCTGCTTTCCTCATTCTGCCTGAGACCATTTTAGCCGTATCTGCTGCCCACATACTAAAGATGCTCAAACCAGCATGCCAATGTCCCTAAGACCTAACTGCACAGCCCTCTGCCTGGCAGACACTCTTCCTTGAGTGTCTGGAGATAGCTCACAGGCCACACTGGAGCTGAAGCCAGAGCTCCTCTCCAGTGCTCTTAGCTCCCAAAAGGACATCACCATCAGTGTTGTGGCCCTGCCTCTGCCTTTTCACTCTACCCAACCAGTCATACAGCCCACCCATCCCACCTAACCTTCTCCAAGATTACCCCCTCCATGACAATGGTGACATTATCAAGGTTCAGCCTCAGTCAATTTCTCATTTAACAACAAACATTTGTCCTGGGTACTTGGGTGGTAACAGCAACGGACACAAGTAAGAAATATCTCTGACTCAGGGAGGGAATATACATTCCAGCCTGGGGAAACACACCATACAAGAAACCCTGTAATCGTACATGTATATGAGAGAGGGGTGTGGGGGGAAGACAGGCAGAGACAGAGCCAAAGACAAGAGAAAGACAGACAAAGAGACAGACAGGGACAGAGAGAGAAACAGGGAGAGACAGAGATGCAGACAGACACACAGATAAAGACAGAGAGAGACAGAGAATGAATAATAAATGCTATGGCGAGAGAAGGCAGGAGAGGAGAGCAGAGTGGGGGAGAAGCACCCTGTCATTTTAAGTGAAGTGTTCTAAGCAGATCTTACAGAGGTGACGATTGAGCCAGGAGACAGGAAGAAGCCCTAACGCTGCCCGTGTATCTCCTGGAGAGAGGACACAGTCCCAGGCAGCGGTGTGCTCACATGTGAAAAGTACACTGGAAGCAGTACATGCAAGGGTGAGGAGGGTGGCTGATGAGGCTGAAGGCACAGGCCGAGGGAGGCAGCTTTCAGGATATGGGATCTGCCTCTGACGAGGCTCTGCTTTGAAATCACTTCTACATAACAGCATGACTATCACACCAGCTTGTTCTCATACACCCTGTGGCTGCCAGAAGTTTCTACCTTCTCACCCCTCCTCCATTATGCCGGAACCCAGGTTCCCCAGTAGGGTTGCAGTCTGAAGGACCCATTTTAGTGTTACACTCCTGCCACTGAGGTGAGATTAAAAACCCCCAAGTTGCCAAGCGGCCTGGATGGGTCTGACTGCTAATGAGCAGTTTCTCACTGGCTGCTACCTGACTCCTGCACAACCTTTGGTCTCTCAGAGTGGCTTCACTCCTTATCCCCTCTCTACCTGTGATGGTTTGAATGAAAATGCTCCCCATAGCCCATAGGGAGTGGCACAATTGGGAGGTGTGGCCTTGTTGGAGTAGGTGTGGCTTGCTGGAGGAAGTGTGTCACTGGCAGGTAGACTTTTAAGATTTCAGAAGTTCAAGCCAGGCCTAGTGACTTGCTCTTTCTTCCTGTTGCCTGGGGATATCATATGTAGAACTCTTGGCTCCTTCTCCAGCACCATGTCTGCCAGCATGCTGCCATGCTTCCTGCCATGATGACAATGGACTAAACCTCTGACCGGTAAGCCAGGCCTAATTAAATGTTTTCCTTATTTAGAGTTGCTGTGGGTCATGGTATCTCTTCACAGCAATAAAACCCTAACTAAGACAGTCTCATTAGCTGAGTTGTGGGTTGCTGGCTCAGGCCCCAAGTGCACTACCAAAGCCTCTTCCACTCCAGTTTTTCTTCTCTTCTTTCTCTGCTAAAGCAAACACCTGTGCTGGCTTCCACTTGTGTGACTCGTGACCCAGCACCAGCATGAGAGAAACCTGGATCTTCAGACATAAGTGGCTCCCGAGGGCAGAATGGCCCATCTGGGGTGATGTTTTAGATGCCTGCTTACCCTGGTACCTTTCCAGGCAGACTGGTCCCAGTGTAATGCATGTCCAGCTCTGCAAGCTGCAGGCCCGCTGCATTTTCTGGTCCTTTCATCTAGAACGTTCTCTCCCCAGGTCTTCATAGGACTTCTCCTCCACTACACTTATGTAACTGGTGTGCTACCATGTAGTCTGGCCCAGGAAAGGGGCATAACTCTAGATTTGTTACGTAAATGTTTGAAAGGACCATTTTTCTTCTTCCTGGATGTAGAAAGCAGGCTCATCTTTATGAATGTAAAAGGGGCATTTAAAAACATGGCACTCTCTTCCTTGGGGAGATGGCTCGGCGGTTTAAGAGCACTGACTGCTCTTCCAGAGGTCCTGAGTTCAATTCCCTGCAACCACATGGTATCTCACAACAATCTGTAATGGATCTGATGCCTTCTTCTGGTATGTCTGAATTGAGCAACAGTGTACTCACATACATACATAAATAATTAATTTAAAAAAGCACAGCACTCACATGGTTAATACCTCCACTACTGACTAACTGTAATACTAGGAGGGTGAAATAGAACCTTTCCTAACACAGCACATAGCAATCGTGGAGAACCATCTTCCTCTACAAAGGCAATGGGGCCCAGCCCTGTGCGTAGGCACTCTAAGGCAATAGACATACATGGACACACCTAGCTCCCACCATCGAATCAGACATCCCAACTACAGACCAAAGTAATGGGTACCTTCCAGGTCTTACTGCCTAGCAGGAAACCACAAAATTACTAATTTATGAGCCAAAAAACAGCATCTGGGAAGGCAGCAGGCACTGCTGGGGTGGGGGCCCAGAGCAGGTCTACACACTGCGTGCCTGCTCACCCCTTCCTAAGTACATGTTTGCAGTGGTAAGCCAAGCCTCACTGTGTTTAAGGATGGACCTAATTAAACAATGTTAAGTAGTGACTCCTTTCATCTGAGTGTGTGGGGTGGGGGTGCTGGAAGCCAGAGATAGCCTGAGCCCCTGCATCTGCCCTGCTCTTTTCTAGGCAAACAGTATCCCCACGATAAGGTTTAATTTCTAAGGCTTGGTGAGAGATTATAACGACTGATGATAAGATACAGCAGGTTCTACAACACACCGCAACCATGTGAATGGAGTTTTCCATTGGTTGTGGCTAGACCGCTGTACCAGAGGCAACCGAAATAGAGGAAAGCATGTGCACTGTGTCCTTTCCACAAAGGACTTAGGGCAGCTCCTGTGAACGCAAAATGGACAGGAAGAGGAGCAAGGAGTGAGGCTGCTAGAGCAGAGTTCCCAAGGCCTGAACGGGCTCCAGCAATATCCCACCTCAGAGAAAGAGCCTAGGCAATGTCTGAGTTAGGGTCTCCATTGCTGTGAACAGTCATCATGGCCAAAGCAACTCTTAGAAGGACAACATTTAACTGGGGCTGGCTCACAGGTTCTAAGGTTCAGTAGGTTATCATGGTGGGAAACATGGCAGTGTTCAGGTAGGCATGGTGCTGCCATCTTGTTCTGAAGGCAAACAGAAGAAAAGACTGGCTTCCAGGCAGCTAGGAGGAGGGTTTCAAAGCCCACCTCCACAGTGACACACTTCCTCCAACAAGGCCACACCTCCTAATAGTGCTACTCCCTGGGCCAACCATATTCAAACCACCGCTGGCAAGGTGGCCTCTATGTTGCTGTGGGCAATGTCACATCACCATGGATGAAGCTTCTGTGTGAACCAGGCCACATACTTACCTGTTCCCTCCTTTAGTTGGACACATAAAGTTGACATAAGGAAGGCAAGACATCCCTTGTTCCAGGATGGAGTACAGTGCCTCTGAGAGGGGAAGGGATCTTTCCTGTGTCAAACAGGTTGTAAAGGCTTCAGAGATAGAATGGCCAAGGCTCAACTCTATTAACAGGAGCATGGTGACAGGAATCCTGTGATTCCCCACAGAGGTTATAAATTCATTCTGCAGCTATCAAGTCCAAAAGCTGTCACTGGATGGGCTCTGGGTTGGGTTCGGTGATTTGGGAGCAGTCAGGCCTGGGGATGGCAGAGGTGAGTCCTCTTGTCAAGATAAGCTGCAGGGTGCCTAGGTGGCCCAGGCTAATAGGCCCATTCTCCGGGAACAGCCATAGTAACCCCATAGCGACTGCATGGGGTCTGAGCTGCACCAGCTCCTGGTGGAAGTGCAACTCCATGCAAGAGGAAGGGGACTACAGCTAAGGAGCTGAAACATGTGACAGTCCAGAAAGCCCCGCGGCCATGCTGCATAGCTCAGAAGCCCAGTGGCCCACATGTCCTCAGGCTGGTCACTGAAGGCCAACAGGTAAGAGCAGAGCAGTCCTGGCTGTAAACACAACACCTGGCTGTCCCTGGTGTCCACCAGGCTCCTCTGAGCTGCCCCTTCCCTGCTCCCCACCCACAGGGTTAAAGGGTAGTATAACCAGCAGCCTCCATCCTTGCCCCGGCTCTACACCAGCTAGGATGGCTTTTACACTAGACTTCCCTCGCCTGTTCTGACATCCTTCCTGTATATCCCCGCACCTCTACAGTGAGAGGTGGGTATTGTCAGTTCCCTAGACAGCCACAGAGCCACCTGGTTTTCCACGTATGGGATGAGGGGCTGCTGCCCAGAAGAAGGACCTTCTAAGGAGGTCTTGAAGATACTGTGGAAGTGAGGTGAGCAGGGAGGACAGCAGGAGGGAGACACAGCGGGTACAAAGCCACGAAGGAGAAGGTGCTGTGAGAAGTGAGGTGGTGGAGAGCAGAGAGAGAATCACAGGGGAAAGTCTGAATGCCAGGCTGGAGAGAGAGGGTTCAGTCCCGATGGGGAGAGCCAGGGTGCTCACAGTCCCCTAACAGGAGACACTAGGGTACACACTCTAGTGTTAATTCAATGTGGCAAGGAAAACACGGATCCCCAGGCTGGCAGCCATGTAGTCTCCAGCACAAGAGAGAACATGCAAAACCTCACAGTCTTTCTACTTAAAATGATTCACTGACTCCCCAAACCCTAGGGGGTCTGGGATATCAAGAGTTATCTGGAACCTCCAGCTTTGTGTGCTCAGAGAGCAGCCCTGGCTGCAGGCAAGCAATCCATGGTGCCACTACTGGGCTGGTCCTGCGTAGGCAGGCTGGCACCTCAGGAGCACTCCATCAAAATAACAACCACCCTCCACCAACCTCCGGCACTTCCTTAAGTCTCATTCAGTAAACCCCGCACAGGATGGATGCTATGTGCCCCCAGACACACTGGCTATGGCCAAGGCATCATTTATTGCTAACTGCTTCTAATCTCCATGCACGCAATTTCCATTCTCTGTTCAATTATATTTCATCCTAAGGGCTTTCAACTAAGACAGTGCTGCCTGTAATGTGTGAAAAATTAAATGGCTGAACACTATCTTATGCTCACAGGCCTCGGCAGTTGCGAGCATGCATGTGCATCACCCGCCCCTCACCCCCAACCCTGCCTGGTGAGCTTTGATTTCCACATCAAGGGGGTCGGGGGGTGCGTAACTCAGCGTGACCAAGCGAGACCAAGGGCCGATGTGCCTGGTGCCTCCGTGGAACACCTCTACCCAGTGCTCACTCTATCTCCTCTTTCTTACACGGAACATCAGAATGAGAGGCTGGGTCTCAGACTGAACGGAGCTCCGGCCTCAGTGTATTTTTTGAGTTGCCTGAAACTGATGCCCTCTCTGCTCTGGGCCCATCTTAGGCTCTCTTCTCCAAATTCAGACATTCTCTCCTGAAGGGAGATGGGAAACTCGTAGGAGTCAGGAAGCCAAATGAAATTGAAAAGACATACAAAACTTAAGACTCAGAAGCTCAGAAAGTTACAAGACTCACAAGTCCCTGTTCGAGATTTCAACAGCAGGAAATAACTAACCACTAAGGGGAAGAGAAGAAAGTGCCTGCAAACTGTACAGGAGGCTACAGGGGTGAAGCCTTCTGAGTGATCACCCATGCTGGGGTGGGCTTTCCAGTGAGGCAATAGCCTCTGAGTCACCCATGTTCCTCTAGGTAACCGCAATAAAATCTCTGGCTTACAAAGCTGGGTTTGGGTGGAGTCATTTTTTTGGTCTGTCATCAGTGTCCCATCTGGGTTGAATAGATGTCTGTGTCTCCCAAGGGAGTCACACAACAGCATGCAATGCAAGACGGTGAAACACTCTAACAGTCCATGCCCACCAAAGCACAGCTTGCACCTCCCTCCCATAATGCTCTGCTGAACACAGCAGAATGCACGAAGATGACTCATAAAAAAGTGCAATTTACCTGTTCGCCACTAGAGTGCAGTCGATTTCCGGCCGCTTTGTTTTGGGAATGGCATACAGTGGGTACCTGTCCCCGTGGCGAATGAACACGTGAACGGAGACCAGTTTATAATGATGGGGGGCATGACCTGTGAGAGAGACACATTTTCCAGTCACCACATGATAAGCAAGTGTTTTAGCAAGGGTGGCACAAGCCCAGGCTGGGAGACTGAAGAGGTAGAACCCAGGGCAACCCAGAAATGGCAGAGTTGCTACTCAGGGCCTTGAACTGTATGGAAGGCTGCTGTGCTGGGTGGAGCCCCACAAGGTGGGGCAGAGGTTCATGGGAGGGATTGACATGTCCCAGAGCCCCCAAAGCCATCAGCCTGAAGGCCAGTGAGATGTGCACGTGGTGCCTAATGTCTCACATGCAGAGACTGGGGGAGGCTCATAAAAACCCTAGCAACAGACACCTGCTTTAAGTCCTTCAGGAAACACAGCAGGACACAAACGCATGCATCCCACACCCCCTAAGATACACTTTGAGGAAAGTGAAACCTGATGGGGGATGATATTTTCACATTCCTTTATAGCAAGACTGTAGGCTCCGTGGACATGCTAAGCATAGAGTGGATTTGCCCTGAGAAGCCAAGCAGGGATGGGTCAGTCTCAAGCCCCTGTCTGGCTTGCCCGCATCTCACCGGAGACCAGCTACCTCTACTACTCTATACAGTGTGCTAAGACCCAGGAGCCCATCCCCAGGCACAGGGCAAGGCTTGCCGCAGGATCTGAGGCCAGGCTGGCCAGCTTCTTATCGCTGTTTGATGCTGCTTAGAGAACTTAGTCCCTGGGATGTCTACTTGGGTCCTGAGGCCCAGGCTACCCAGACAGCGACAGGTCATACACCCGTCTACCTTCCATGCTGTGCTCGGCCACACTCGGGATATTGCAGTATAGGAGAGCTTCATAAACAGGGTCTACGGTGGGGGGCTCTGTCACTGGGTCAGGCATGACCCTCTTCCGACTCTTGCTGCTTCCTCCATTCTTTGTGGTGGACACTGGGATCAGGTGGACTGCAAAGAAAGCAGAGTGGGTAAAGAAGATGCTAGATCAGCTGCCGTGGCCGCGGACGGCTGAATGCCACAGGGGTGTTCTCTCCTTCAGTTAGGGTGGACTTTAGCGGAACAAGAAGTCAGCCTGGGTCTTCCTGAGTAACAGACCTCTGTCGGCGTGAGTGAGGAGAACTTACTCCTCACTCTTGAGTTACTGGAAGTAACTGTGCATGAGGACACAGCCCCTCTTCTCAATAAGCTTTTAGCTCCCATAACTCCATGGGGGGGGGGGGGGGGGGCATTGTCCACTGGCGCCTGTTAAGTGCTAAATGGAGTGTGTCACACCTCAATTAATACCATCCAACCACACTCCGTGGTCCCTAGAGCCCTATATCAGGAATCTGCTCACTAGTCCTCATGAGCTTCTGCTGTAGACTAGTGATTAGTTTCTGTTCTAATCGCCTCAGAGAAGAGAGCTTGAGACGAAGGTCCACACGTGCAGTGACCCCAACTGTTTCCTCCCCAGTCACCTGTGGGTGTCGAGTGTCACGCAATGCATAATGGCTTGTCTACTTGGCATCAGTCTTTCTATCAGTGAGTCCCAGGCCCCATGGGAGACTGGTAGATTGACTAAGCTATCAATGACAGCATTCACCTTGGCAGGGTGGATCCGTGACCAGAATCAGTTGAAGGCAACAACAGGGCAACCTTAATGCTTTTTCCTTGTGATGGGGAAGGCCTCTCCCTGTTCAGGTTGGGGCTATGCAGCTGTCTGTCTGTCTTTCCACAGACAGCCTATCTCAGTAGTCCCCATCCTTCCATGATTGGGAAGTAGTTTTTCAGCTTCACAGAGTTTCCAGAGACCCCTGATGGTAGCAGTCACATTTGCAGCATCGACTAGGGTAGGACATGCTTGCAAACAAGTGAAAATCCCACAAACCTGGTTGACTTCTAAAGGCTTACCAACCACATAATAAAAATATACTTGCATATATTTATGTATACACATATACCCAAACAATAGCTGAAACAGAAACTAATCACTAGTCTACATCAGCTTAAGTTCCCTAATTTCTTCTAGATAAGTGTCTGAACGATCCCCTTGCTAAACAGATGCTATTTAAAAAAAAAAAAAAAAAAAAAAAAAGATAAAAGACAGCTAGGAGAAAAACATTTGCAACATACATAACAGACAAGTGACTGAAGCCCCAGTACAGAAGAACACTCTAACTGAAGACTCAGTACAGGATACAAACAGGCTAAGGGCAAATAGCAACAGCCAACAAAACATGAACGGATGTGCAAGTTAGTAACTACAGAAAGGCAAAAGAGAATCACCAATGCGGTATAGATATGTCCCCAGGCTGAAAAAGCACACTTGAGCAGTAACACGGTGGGCCCTTAATGAAGGGGCACTGTTAGGAGGTGTGGCCTTGCTGAAGTAGGTGTGTTACGGGCGGGGGGGGGGGGGGGGGGGGGGGGGGGGGGGCTTTGAGGTTTCAGATGCTCAAGCCAGGCCCAGTGTCACTCTCTCTTCCTGCTGCTTTTCCTATATAGAACCCCCAGCTACTTCTCCAGCACCATGTCCGCCTGCATGCAGCCATGTCCACCATGATGATAAAGGACTAAACCTCTGAAATTGTAAGCCAGCTTTATGGTTTCCTTTATAAGAGTTGCTGTGGTCATGGTGTCTCTTCACAGCAATAGAAACACTAACTAAGACTTTTTTTTTTTTTTGGCTCACAGTTTGAGGGATCAGCCCATCATGGAAGACATTGCAGCAAGAGGGAGCTGGTCACATTCCATCCAGTAACAGAAAGCAAAGAGTGACATAAATGCTCACCTAGCTTTCTCCTCTTATTTGATGCAGGACCCCAGCCCACAGAACACTACTACTCACACTTAGGGCGGGCTTTCCCACCTCAATTAATCTAATCTAGATAATCACTCACAAACATTCCCAAAGATTTGTTTCCATGGTGACTCTAAATTCCATCAAACTGACAACAAAGATTAACCTTTACAAGTCTACTGGTAGCCAACTTGATACCCAAACACATCACCCGTAAACCTCAAACCTCTCTCTTCTTATCCCCAGACTCTTTGCCATCTCACAATGCAAAATACATTTAGTCCAATTTCAAAAGTCCCCATAATCTTTAATAGTTCCAACACTGTTTGAAAATCCAAAGTCCAAGTATCACCTGAGACTCAGAGCAATCTTTTAACTGATATAAATATCCTATAAAACAAGAAATAAGTTACATATTACAATATACAATGGCACAGAATAAAATTCCAAAAGGGAAGAACTGGGATACGGCAAGAAATGAGCAGGCCAAAGCAAGACTGAACTTTGAACAAGACAACTATAAATCCTGCAGCTCTCTATCCAGCATCTGGAGTTCTGGATGGAATCATTTATGCTCACAAAAACCAGTTCTACATCGGTGGTACAGCCAAGTTCTACTGCATGCTCAGGGAGCCTGACTCCCTTGAACCCAGCTGCATGGCTTCTGTTCACCCCAGGAAACATTTCCCTAGGCTTTCCCACCCTGCATCTTCTCAGTGTAGGCTCTCTCCTTTCAATTTGCATTTGCACAAGAAGGAGTCTGCACATAAGGACTTGCTCTCAGGATGCCTTCCCTACTGTTCCTGCACTGCAAGAGGTAGCTCTTTACTGGTAGTGGCCCTTAAGAATTATAGCTGCTTCTTGTCTACAACTTTAAGCTCCCTCCCTCCCTCCCTCCCTCCCTCCCTCCCTCCCTCCCTCCCTCCCTCCCTCCCGTCAAATGTCAAATGTTTTCCAGCCTTTCTCCCTTCCAATAGTTGCTTCCCTCTTTGTAGAACTGGATAAACGCAATGAGTAGCAATCACAAAGTAGCTTGAGTGCTACCCCATTTTGAGACTTCCTCTGTCAAACAAGTTAGTCCATTACTTTCAAATTCAACTCAGGACACAGGCAGAATGCAGCCAGACTCTCTGCCAGAATATAACATGAACATGGCCCTAACCCAGTTCCTCACAGAATCTTTGTCTTCCTCTGAAACCTCCTGAGTCAGGCCACCACCCTCAGCATCTCTCAGCATTCTGTATTCCACGCTCTCACCAGAATGGCACAGTAAGCTCTCTTACAGCAGTCAAGGACTTTTCTAAGCCAAACTCTTACACAAAGCAGTTCCAAAGGCCACATGGTCAGATTTATCCCAGCAATGGCCCCATTTCTCAGTGCCAATTTTCTGTATTGGTTACATGTCCCAAGGCTAGGACATAATATCCGACAGAAGCAATTGTGGAAGGCACAATCTATGTGGGCTCACGGTCAAAGGAGAGACATTCCATCATGGCAGCAGAGGCATGGTGGCAAGAGTAGGAGGCCAGCCCGTCACACTGCATCCACAGTCAGGAGGCGGAGAACAATACATTCTTGTTCCTATCACCCTCTCGCCTTTTCCTCTGCCAGAATTCCAGACTGAGGAATTAGGTATTAACTACATTTAGGGTGGGTCTTTATACCTCAGTTAACCAAATCTAGATAGTAGCCCCTTGTCTAGATAGTAGACACACTTGCCCTGAGATTTGATCCCATGGTGATTTTAAATCCTATCAAGTTGACAAGATTAACCATACCAAATTCAGACATTTGTTCCCTAGGCGAGAGCCCAGCAACCCGTCAGATGTCCCACAATGCCACAGTGTGATCCATCTGGGGAATAGAAGAAATGCATGTGAACAAGTATTTTATTTGTTTTCCTACAAATATTTGAGTTTAACATAAATAGTCGCATATTACGTGTGTTCTATATGCAAAAAAACCAAACATTTATTATCGGGTCTTAATATATATGGACATATTTACAGGCTTTACTAAATAAAACAATAATAAAATATTTCTGGAGTTGACCACTCCCCAGTTCTGAATCTGGCTACAGCTGGAGCCTCTTTTTTCCTCATGGCTGGGAGATGTCAATGGCCAATGCAGAGCTCAGGTGCCTGGAGCTAATTTACTGTGGGGAGATGAGGAGCAAAGCAGATGACCATGGTGGCATTTCGATGGCTAGCCCTTCTGTCTGGGTAGTGCCTTCAGGTCTTTACTGTGGTTTATATGGAGTCTATCAAATTCTGGTTCCTTGGCTGGCTTATAGCTCACTTTCTCTAGACTAAGGCAGGGTGCAGTTAAGCAGACATTTAGGGGGTAAGAAGAACAGTGTGTGTGGAGTCCTGGATTATCCAAAAGCACAAGAGTGAGGCCTTGGGATGTCAGTGGGAATCTTAGTGGTTGGTTCCAAGAGCCCCATGTATGACTCAAAGAAGCGGTAACTTGAAGACCACAAATGAAAAACAGGTCACAATCAGAAGGAGAGCTTACATCTGGAAAGATCTTTGCTGCTTCCTCTGTCACTGGAGCTCTTTGTCCATTATGCAGTTTGCTGAGGTGACCCTGTGCTGTTTGCAACTCCCTGAGTCATCCAGACAGGGTTTTCAACCTCAGGGGGTTCTCTGAGGAGTCCTTTAGATACCAGGCTCTCACAGTGGCTCTCAGGCAGGTGTGTGTGAAGTCTCAGCTCCTCTTCATCCCAGTGGCATCCCCTGGCAGTAGCATCTGTGGCACTCAGAGCCCAACCTCTTACATGTCTCCCTAGTGGTCCTGCTTGTTTGTAATTCTGCCCACCCAGCTCCCGTTGCTTGAATCTGCCAGGAGCTCCCTCCTCTAGGAAGGCCACTCTGAGCTTACAAATGGTTTCTACATCCGTCACCCATAAGTCTGTCTAGCTTCAGCTGTTAGGCTCATACCACAGTACATGTAAACAGGGGTGCCCCAGTTTGTCATTCCATCACCCCAAATGCCTAGATCATGTTTCTTTCATGTTAATGTATGCTAATGGCTGGCAGAGGACAGACAGCTCTTCCAAATATGTTTGCTGTGCTGAAGGTCTGCTGTGAGTCATACACTGCAGCCTGTGCTTTGACTCCGGCTTCAATGAATCCTCTGTAGAATCTTGGTTACCCAAGCAGCCTAGAGAGGGGATAGCTGGGGACTGGCTTTCCAGGTTCTGACAGGATAGTGTGCAGCTTCCTGCTGAGGTCAACAACCTACCTCAGATCTCTAAGAGACTTGGTCCAACTGACCCATAAGGGATGACACACAGGGAACCCTATGAGGGGCCTGGTGGAGGAGGGGGCCTGGAGGAGCAGGTACTTGCAGCTGGAGGATGCGTTTATCCTGGCATTGTGCCACTTGCCACACAAGCTCTTAGGGACTGGCTCTTCTGGAGTAGGCACAGTGAGTACAGGGACAGGCTCAGAGGCTGAGAAATACCTGGAGCCTGCGTTTGAAACCCACTTATCTCATCAGCCCTTGCCCAAGTCTCCTGTAATTTGGCTGCAGCACCGCCTCCTCCCCAGGCCAATTAGAAACACTGCTGTTCCAAATCAGATGATGGCAGCTTCGATGAAAGGAAGAAACGGACCGTGGGGGTTGGCATGTGGAGTGAGAGTGGGCAGACAGAAGGCTCCCGAGTTCCACTGTGTAGGTGGAAAAATCCTCAACTCTCGGTGTGTGCCCTGGGGCCGCAGAGCCACTGTGAGTAACGTGTGTGGCACAGTAAGTTCTCCCTGGTAACTGGCTACCCACGGGCATGCACTTTCTCTGTAGTGTGATCACCAAGCAGACAGGAAGATCTCCATCAGCCTCCATAATATTTCATCCTGTCCATACCCCTGTAATGCTTGAATGAAGATGCTGACAGAGTCCTGAAGAAATGACAGCATCCCCTTTAAGGCTTCCCTTTACGTCCCTGTGGTGGTTTTAATAGGAATGGCCCCTACAGGCTCATATATTTGAAAGCTTGGTGGTTAGGGAGTGGCACTACTTGACAGGGATTAGGAGGTATGGCCTTGTTGGGGGAAGTGTGTCACTGGCTTTGGGGTTTCAAATGCTCAAGCCAGGCCCATTGTCTCTCTCTTCCTGTTGCCTGCTGATCCAGATGCAGAACTCTTAGCTACCTCTCCAGCACCATGTCTGCCTGTGTGCAGCCATGCTTCCCACCATGATGACAATGCAGTAAACCTCTGACACTGTAAGCCAGACCCAATTAAATGTTTTCCTTTATGAGTTGCCTTGGCCATGGTATCTCCTCACAGCAACAGAACACTGACTAAGTTAGTTCCCTAAGTCAGTGCCCTACTCTCAGAAGCAAACAGACAACTTCTTGGAAGAAGGAGGATGACAAAATGTTCCCCTCTCTAATTCCCTCTCTCCACCTGGCCTCCAGGCTTTACCAGCAGGCAGTGCTGACCAGGCTCAACTGGCCCTAATCCTAGCCATCAGTCAGAAAGTATACATGGAGAGGGAGACGAGGGGCTTCCTGAGGGCTACCAGCCCTGGCCCTACGTCCTCAGGCTGAAGCCTATGCATCTGTCCAGCAGCCACTAATAAATAAGAAGGGAGTGGACAGAACTTAAACCTTGAGGGAAAGAGGGAGGTCCCTAGTCATGACACCTCCTGCACCCTCTGGTCACTGGTTTCAGGGTACAGGAAAGGCATGACGGTGGAGACAGCACTACGGAGGAAATGTGGCGTGAGTGGTCACTACCATCTTCAGGTGAATGCTAGCTAACAAGAGCCTGGCCCAGCTGCCAGAGCTATGAACTTCTCTGAAGCGAAACCAGCATCTGGTGATTCTGTTCTGACTTCTGTTGATTCTATTCCAGGTCCCACAGGATGGAAGAAATGGCCCAGAGTCAGAGCCAATATAACTTCCCAGCACCGTCTTGTGGCTGGCCCCAGGCCTCAGGCCATGTCAGTTATTCCTACAACCGCAGAATGAATGGGTCAGCAGGGATGTTACAGCCAAGTATCTGAGGCCAGCTCAGTATCTGAGAATTACACAGACACAGCCAGTGTCCTTCCTCCAGAGTGTCAAGCCTGTGGCTATAATGTCAGCTCACCTCCCCATCTCAAGGCCCTGACCCAGAGCAGAAGACAAAAATCTACTGATCCCTGTTATGTTATAAACCCTGTTATGGTTTGCATATGAACTGTCCCCACACGCTCACGTTTTGGGTACTTGTCCCCTGGCTGGTGGGAGGCTGCGAAACCTTTAAAAGGTAAGATCTTGCTGGAGGAAACAGTTCCAGGGGCAGTCCCTTGAGATTACAGTCAACCTTGGTTTCCATCTAGTTCTCTGCTTCCTAATCTGCCACCGTGTGAACACGGCCCCATGCCACTGCCATCTCAGCCACAACCTCCAACTGCCGTGCTTTCCCCTTTATGATGAACCCAAATCTCTCTGAAACCAAGCGCTAAAATGAAACTTGCCCCATTGGCTGATTCTGTCTGGCACAGTGAGCACAGTGACAGAAGTAACTCACACCCTCGTCCTCCTTTACCTGTTGGAGCCTTAGCCTCCTGTGTGAGCGCCTCATAGGTACCTCAGGCTGACTTTGATGGAGCACTGCAAAGGCGGACGCTATTGCATCCATGACAACAATCCCTTTCCTCCTGTAGGGAAGCCCCACAAGCTACTCTAATGCAGTGCCTCTCAACCTTCCTACAGAAATCTTCCATACACTTCTTCATGTTGTGGTGACCAACCATAGAATTACTTTCATTGCTACTCCACACCTGTAATTTTGCTATATTATTAAAATAAATTTGTTATTAACATAAATATAAATATCTGATATGCAGGATATCTGATATTGACCTCCTGAGGAAGAGTCGTTTGACACACTGCCCCCAAGAGGTCCCGACTCACAGGCTCAGAACCAGCAAAGTTTCCATGGAGGCCAAGATCTGGCCTGCCATCTGCATTTTACCATCCTAGCTCCAGGACCTGTTTTGCTCTCAGCGGGACCTCAACCTGGGCTGGTCACCTCCTCAGGGACTACATTCTGACTGGTGTTCCAGTCTATCTGGTTCTGACTGCTGAGAGGCAGGTAGGCTGTGGAGTGCAACGGTTCAGCAAACAAGGCATGGGATCCAGTCCTGTTCTGGGCAGATAGATATCTCTACCGTTCTAACCTCCATCTGTAAAGCAAAGTGGACCGTACCTACATTAGGGTGGCCTTGGTGGATGACCTGAGGTCGCCTGTGCATAGAAGATGGTAAAGGATGGCATTTCCACGTCTGCCCTCCAAATGTTTATTCCTGTTCCTTATACATTCTTTTGAAAATTTATTTTTTATTTATATATAAGCATATGTGCCCGTGTGGGTAAATGTACTCCACAGGCACGCAGGTGCCCATGGAGGCCAGAAGGTATTGGATCCCCTAGAAATGGGACTTCCAGGTGGTTGTGAACCCACTTGATGTGGGTGAACCTGGGTCCTCTGCAAGAACAGAGAGTGTTCTTTATCATGGAGCCATCTCTCCAGACACACACCCCTGCCTTATAACTTCTTAAAAGGCATTCCCTTCAACGTGTGATCAGGAAAGGACACTGAGTGCTGCTGTCCACATCCCCAGAAGCAGAGCGAGCCGGTCTCCCTGCCCCTGAGCCACCTCGAAAGCAGCACCAGCACCAGCACCAGCACCAGCACCAGCCGCTTTTCTAAGTCTTGCAGACATTCAGTTCACCTGAGCCAGCATCTTTCCTGAGCACAGGGTACCACCTCCATCCTGCCTCCACACTGCTCCAGGTTCTGTCCATCATCTAAAGGACTCCGGAGTTCTCTCTCTTTCATCCATCTGCCAAGAAATAATAGTGATTTCCTCTAACAGCCAGTTCCCACAATTCCCTCAGCTCTCCTCAGACCATGAAATTATCTTAAATGCCCACCCTCCTGTCTCCATGCTATATTGGATCAAAAAAAAAAAAAAAATGTCTGCTGTAATTGCCCATGAAAACCAGAACCACAAGAAAAAGCCTGCAGTTCTATTATCTGCCTTTGGTCACTTGTGTTAATGGCTGGGCTGGGTCTTGTTTTATAGGAGAGGTGGGGAAGGGCAAAACCACACCTAAAGACTCAGTTGCTTGGTTTTATACAGAGAAGCCTGATCAAACAGTCTTGAACCTCAAGTCTCTTTGTGAACTTATTGAGCCACAATATACTGCCTTTCATGTTTCCTCCATTTTAATGTTACCTCACCGTGAGCCACCTGATGGAGCAAGTCAGTAAGGATCTCCACTGAGCAGGCAGCTTGTGTGAGCCAGGGGATCATGGCTGAGTGTGGTGGGAAGGGCTGGGGCCTCGGCAGGTCCTATCAGGCTGGAAGCCATTACAAGCTGGGTGTCTATTTACAACCCAAATGCTAAACCCTCTCAAGAGTTCCCCCCTCCCTTCTGCCTCTGAGAAAGCAGCCTCACCCCCCCCCCCCCACCCCCCCCCCCCCCGTTCCCCTACCCTGGTACATCAGGTTTTATCCTGGTCTCCACAGGATTAGGCACATCTTCCACTGAGGCCAGGCATGGCAACCCTCTGGTACATATGCGCTGGGTGGGGGCCTCAGACCAGCCTCTATATGCTCTTTGGTGGCTGGTTCAGTGTATATGAAACACAAACGAACTTCCCATTTAGAGTTGGGTGCAGTCCTCAAGCCATTCATCCCCTTATGTTTATGCCAATATTCCCCAGCCCCAAATGAGAAACACTCTGCTCCTAAGCATCTCAATTAAGAATGGTAAGAACTCTGTATAGTACATTAGGCCCTTAGCTTGCTTTTAAGTTGTGTGTGTGTGTGTGTGTGTGTGTGCATGCACACACACACACACACACACACACACGTACTCATGCCAAGGTGTATATGTAGAAGTGAAATGATAACCTTTGAGAGTTGGTTGTCTCCTTCCACTGGGTGGGTTCTGAGAATCAAACTCAGGTTATCTTGGTGGCGCCTTTATCTATGGAGCCACTCTGCCAGCCTGGACTCCCTGCTCTCTCTCTAAGGGCTTCCATCTCTAAACCTTGCCCATGAAAACACACAAAGGTTTTCCAAACACACCACTTCACACACACACACACACACACACACACACACACACACACACACACACAGGCTATAGTTCATGGCTTCTAAAAAAAAAAAAGTACACAAGACAAAGAGAGGAGGGCAGTGCAGTCCCCTACCTGAGTCCAGGCTCCAGACTGCTCTGCAGTCAAGGGGCTTACTCTCAGCTGCCTTTATCCAAACATGAGCTCAGCAAGGTCATGTATGTCACGCACAACAGGCCTTCAGGGTCCGCCATGGAACTGATGCTGCACACACCAGTAGCTAACTATAAAGAGCGCACGAGGCTCGGGAAGTCTAAACAGCCGAGGGCCAAGTCATTGCTTTCTCAGCCTGCTGTGCAGAGACAGCTTAATTAATTGACAGGGTTCTAACAAATGCTGTCATTCTTCCCAGGAGACAGGGGATCTCTACAAGGTAGACACAAAGTATGGCATCTGGAGACTACAGGAAGAATGCTGGTTCCACTCCTAAAAGGTACCAACAGAACCACCCCACTCACAGAGCTGATTAAGCTGCCCACGTTTGCCTCCTGACACCTTCAGGACAGTCACCTCTCTCCTTGGCTTCTGCACAGTTCCTGTCTAAGCAGCCCTACCCAGCTGTCCTGTCTCCATCCTCTCTCCACTGTCTCCCCAGTATCTCAACTTTGCCTCCTTTCTTTTCCTAGGGAAAAACACTACTGCAGTGGAGACTGAGGAGGATGGGACGAGAGTCTCCAGTGCCAGGGCCAGTGACTTTTCAAACAAGAGCTGAAAGTTTATTTGTGTGAAACTGGTAAATAATTTTTAAAACCTGAAAACGTTAGCTGGGCCAAACCAAACAAGTTTACAGTGTCTACACGATCCAAGTCCTTCCCAGCCTAGACTGCATACTGGTGGGTACAAAGCCACAAACCGTGGCAGCAGACTTGGTCTTTCCTAGGCCTTCTGCCAAGATCCACTTTGGGCAGGGCTCTGCATCCATCCAGCCCTCAGATGCCTCCAGCCACCCTGTGCACCTTGCTGACTCCCCAGCCCACTTCTCCTTCCTGAGCTCTGTCCACTATGTGTCTTGTCCTGAGCCTTCTTCCTCTCTTCACCTATGATCTGGACATTTCACTTCCCTCAGCTCGTGTCTTCCTCCCGAGTGGAGCACTGCAGGAGACCTCTGAATAAATACACAAATGAACACAGCACCTAGTGACCACTCAAGCCAGACTCCTGGGCTTCAGGGCAGAGTCTCCCTACTTCATTATCCTTCCAAGTAGCCATAAAGCCCATGCACACCATGGCCCTTCAGGCTTTGCTTCTTCCTTCCTGGGCCAAGGCCTGCATCTGGGCCACCCTCAATCTTTGCTGAGTTGCATCAC
The DNA here is from genome assembly GCA_030674055.1 of Rhabdomys pumilio. Taxonomy (NCBI): domain Eukaryota; kingdom Metazoa; phylum Chordata; class Mammalia; order Rodentia; family Muridae; genus Rhabdomys; species Rhabdomys pumilio. Next base: position 12,675,421 of record JANHMN010000020.1, on the reverse strand, counting down.
CCCGTGTCACCCCCCCACCAGTTCACACTACATGAGCCACACCCAGGTGCTGCCTCTTGACACAGATTTCTGGGCTCTGCTCCCACCAAGAGTCAGATTCTGTAGGCAGGACCACGAGCATCTTTGTTTGCTTGTTTAGGAATGTGCATTTTAAGCAAGACCCAAGGCAATGATGATCTAAGCGTTCAGATGTCCGCATTCTGGGAAACAGAACTGGGCTGTGCACACTCCAATATGCCAACTGCATGGCGGTGCCTCTGCACAGCCTCCATCTTCCAGAGACATTCTTCTCCAGTGCCCTCCTCAACAACTCCCACCCTCCCTCAAGCAAGACATCCCCTGCCCTATTCTCCCTAAAGTATGGCCTCAAATGTTCCCTGGCTCCCTAGACCGGATACGATTTTAGTCCTCTATCCTGCCGCACAGACATGATCTTCATTCACTTAACACATGTCGGGATTACTCTGTGCCAGGCACTGTACCACATATTACAGAATCCTTTACCAACTCTATTAGTCAAGGGTCCCTTCTTTTCTGAGAGGAAACTGGGGCACAGAAAAGGCAAACTGCTTCCCTAAGCTCGGAAATCTAGTTAGCGACAGGACAGGGATTTAGTTTGCAGTCAGGCTCCAGGGTCCTTGCTCTGTGCTCTCTACCATGCCCCACCCCTTGTCCATGCCCCACCCCTTGCCCATGCCCCACCCCTTGCCCATGCCCCACCCCTTGCCCATGCCCCGCCCCTTGCCCATGCCCCGCCCCTTGCCTGCCCAGCACTATACAGCGAGCTGCTTGTGGTTCCAGGGGGTCTGAACTCCTGGCCCTGTGACAACTCAAGAATATTAGCTAAAGAACCAGCTCACATACTTCTTACTGCATCAATAAGGAACGATAAAAATTAATAAACTTTAGAGTTTAGGGTGTAAAGACACGAAATGTGATTGGGACCAATGACTGTCCTGACACTATACCCCTTAGAGAGTGACCTCCAGGATGTGCCGACTCCTGTGGGGAGAATACACCAGCCAAGCCACCTTGACATGGCACTGAGTCCTCAGAAGTTCCACGTCATGACTACTGCAAATCCGTCTCTGTGTCCATTCGGGTTATACAGAACAGGCCAATGCCTCTCGCAGAGAAGACACTGCAGACGTCGAAGACCCCTAGGACAATACTGGCTTTCACTATTGTAGGTAGAGGGTGCCTCCCAGGTATGAGTAAGCACCACAGAGATTAACTGTCAGCCAACGCACTCTGATTAAAAGGGTTAGGGTTAGAGTTAATCAGGGTTAAGGTTAGGGTTAGGGTTAAGTTTTCTTTCAACAAACAGCTAAAGTAACATTAGCCCTGACCACCTTCTGGGATGCCAAAACACCATGACCATGTACACTGGCAGGACTCTGATTAGCTTACTGACTTATGGTCAGTATGCTTTCTGTGGGCCAAGGGTTTTCCCAAAAGCTCTCAATCAACCTTGAAAGACAATAATAATCAGCTTGGTTTTACAGAAGAAACAGCAGCTTCCACGAGCCAGGGGCTTCCCCAAAAGTCTAAGTTCTCATACCAAAGAAACAGTATGCAGCTAAGAGGCTTCCGAGAACCAAGGCTTTTCAGGAAGTGTCTACTCTCATACCAGCCTTGCAAAATTACGATGATTAACTGTCTTACAGAGGAAGACGCAGAGGACCCAGCTGCTCGATGAGGAAGCTAACAATCAAATGAAGGCCACAACTTCAGAGCCTGTGTGTGCCGGTCACACAGCCATTTAGGGAGTGCTAGCGAGAGCATGGAGAAACGGGCTCAAAACAAACAGCCAGGGAATGCGGCTGAGGAGGAACGGGCCATTATAAATGCACAGAAAAAGCAGAAACGAACGAGTCAGAAGTCTTCATTCCCTAGTCATCTTTCAGTGTCATAACAAAGGATCCTGGAATTTGAGAAGTTATTTTCCCACTGTACATACTAAGGAACTAAAATATTAAAAAAAAAAAAAAAAAAGAAAGAAAGAAAGAAAGAAAGAAAGAAAAAAGAAAAAGAAAGAAAGAAAAGAAAAGAAAAGAAAAACAAAGAAAACTCAAGTAACTTCAGTAAGGACCTTCGGCATATGGAGGTCATTAGCATTCTGAAAGACGGACATGTGCTGAGACCCTACAGACAGTACATTATGCCGCACGGGCCCCTCCCCCACTGTCTCTGCCTCCACAGCACCGAGCACAGTACAAACTTAATAGTGCTTGTGGCACTCATGTTCTCTGCCCACAGGAAGACGAGCTTGTTTTAATAATCCCACTTCTCAATCCTAACCTTCATGAAAACATTTTTATCTCCAAAACATCAGCAGGAAAATTTACCAGCGAGATATAATAAGATACGCAATAGTTTTGAAGAATGAAACCATGCCTTTTACATAAAGCACGCACAAGAAGTTACAGTTGATAACCTCAACTACATTGTTTCAAATGATAATATGGCCAACATGGTATCCAAAAGATTTGTCACGAGGAGCAATAAACAAAAAGCCTGTTTATTTCAGGGTAAGAACAAAATCATGAGTCAATCTCTATTTTGTGAATCCATGAAGTTTCTTACACTATAATAACAAGCAATCAATAAAGCAACCAAATAAATAAAGCAATTAACTGCCATTTCTACAGAAACAGGCAGGTGCCAAAGTCGCAGTTTACCTAGAAGGAGAAAGGCAGCCCGGACGTCCATTTCTTAAGCTTTCTGAACTGCAAGGTACGCCAGAGAGTAAAGAGACCGGGTCCAGCCAGGCCAATTTATTCTGCAAAATTTTCCTTAAAAAAGTGTGGCTGAAAAGCCGCCCTCTTAACACAGACGAACATTCAGAAGCATTGCACAAGCGAGACACACAGGGCCATTCAGTGCCACTCAGGCCAGCTCATACGAGGTGCCTGGGGAACACAAGTCAGCCACATTTGCCTAACCCGCCCGGGGCTCAGGACAAAACTCAGGCTGGCTGCAGGTCCCTCCTCCTTCCCTGAATGATGGAAAATTTCCAATGAAAAGCTACAAACAATGAAACCACTGAAAGCCAAAAGCCACTTTTTGGAAGGAATTCTATTTTTGCAGGTCATTAGCCATCTGGGGTAATTTTGCACATCTATGGTCACCTTCTCTTGACCACCTCCAATGTTGGAAAGATGAAATAGGTATTTTTAAGCCCCTTCATGGTTAAAATAGCTTGTTACGTGCACAGAGGTGAGCCTAACCATATACCACCCTGGAGGTAAATCAGGCAAGCTTGCTCAAAGCTTCCTGTCTTCAAACCAGTCCTCCTGAGGCCAACTCTCCCCACAGACCTGGGCATGCACCACCTCCCACTGACTGAGCCACCTGTTTCTTGCTGCCCCTCCAAGTGAAACAGAAATGTTCCCTCCCCACAGAGCTCCTGGGGGTGACAAACACTTGTGTCCCACCCACCAGGGTGAGGTGGTAAAACAGAGAAGCCTGGTGACAGCAAACACATAGTTCTCGGTATTTTAGCAGCACCTCCTCAGTTTCCAGTATATGGAATCCAAAGGAAAGGAAGATGCTTTTAGAGTGGACATTCATTCATTCATTCATTCACTCTGTACGGGGCATGTGGGGTCCTGAGATACACAGGGCAACAGTACAGAGAGGCTTCATGACCAGCAAAAGGGAGCCGGCTCAGTAAATCCTGATATTCACCTCAGAAGCATCCACCCTTGAGAGCAGTGGAAGGTATCTAGAGGAGGCAAGGCAAGCGCTGAAAGGATGGAAAGAAGACAGGGGGAACAGCTGGCTCGGGCGGGGTGGTAGGGGTGAGCACAGGACAAGACTGGTTCTTTGGAAAGGCCAAGCAGAGGGTGGGACACGGGACAGTGGGTCACCACTGGAGGGCTGCAATCAATGAGATACTGGAGCAGGATTTGAGCTCCAAGATAGCCCCTCTCATGGCAATTGTGAGGAGTACAGATTTGGGGTACAGTGTGAGCATAAGGACCCAGTGAAAAGTGGGGGGTGGGGAGGCCCACAGACAAGCTTCCCCAGAGAGTCCTTACTGTACTACCCAGGACCTCCCATGTGCAGCTTCTGCCTCAAGGGGCCAGGATTCAGACCAGTGACCCAATTTCCCCACTCTATCCTAAGCTACTCCATCCCTATCAGTGACTGAATATAAAATGGCCACCTGGTCCTCAAGGAACCAAATGCCTCTGCTTAGCATGGGAAATTAAGAAGGACCCTCTCTACCTTGGGATGGATGGCAAAGAAAACTGTGGGAATAAGCAAGCATCTTAGGAATATATGTTAAGAGTTCAAAGAACGTATCCCAAGGCTGGCGTGAGTGTGATGGCACATGCCCAGGAGACTGAAGAAGGAGGGTCATTAGCTTGAGACTAGTCTGGGCTACAGAGTGAGACCTAGATTCAAAGAAAGAAAAGATGCCAGTTTAGGACTCCTGCTTGCAATTGTTCACTGTGAGCACCAATAATGCAAAAGCTCCAGGGTTTCCTCACTGCCCACACCCAGACCCTCAGTTTACCAGTGAAGTCACCTTCTCTCCTGTGACCCTCAAGCCCCCTCTATACTTACAGAACTGCAGGCTGAGGCTCAGGAAAGCCAACAGCCCAACCAGGGCCAGCAGCACCAAGAAGCGATTACGGTAAAGCATTATTATGTGTTCTACGTCCTCTTCATGGTTTCACCTCCAACCCGGAACCCGTCCTGTGGAGAAAGCAAATGCAAGAAACATGTGTTCAAGGAGAAAGTCGAGTGTGTCACTCGGAAGTAATCCAGTTAGCCCATTCCCTGGCAGGAAGGCTTGCATCCCAGCAGGAGGACAAGCACTTGCTCTCTAAGTCTTTGTCCTGAGATACGCCCAAGGAGAACACTCTTCCAGGTGAAAAGGGTTTGCTAGTCCATACCCTCATCCGCTGCCATCCATAGGTGAAGAGATGTTTATAGACATGACATTCCAGAGAGACGTGCAAAGGATGTTCACTGGGCACCGAAACATCACATTCAACAAATCCTGTGTATGGACCAGCTCACCCCATTATAATCTCAAACACTGGAGTCTTCAACCTTCTGATGAACGGTTTGCCAACATGATCACGAATCATAATCTGGATATCATCCACCGCAATGTGTCCCACCCCATAATACTGTTTTCAGGATGCCAGGTGTGCTCCTTTACTAACCAGCCTCACTGGCTACTACTCAGAGCCATCACCCATTCCAGACCACTGAGAGTCTCGGCTGCAGTCTGGGGTCTTCCGCAGGTTCCCCTCCCCCATTCTAATCTCTTCCAACTATATTAGAAATATGTAACAGAACTTATCTTTTTTTAATACTGAGTAAGATCCTTAATTTTCCATCCATGAAAAAAAAGGGGTACTGTAATATCCCACCAGCCTTACATGTGAGGTTCTGTTTATTACTTGTGTTGGGGGTGGGGCAGTGCACGTGGCATAGTGCATCTCTGTGCAGGTCGGAGGACAACCGTGTGATGTCAGTTCTTTCTTTCCCTCTTGACAGGAGTCCCGGAAATTGAACTCAGGCCATGAGGGGTGCCCTTGCCCGCTGAGCTGTCTCACTGGCACATCAGGTTTGTCTTCTGCTTCTCACTGGGATTTTAAGTAGAACCTGGAAACTATATTTTCCTTAGAAAACATTCTTAAGATTCTAACAATAGGATTACAATAGCTATTACAAACCAATCTTTACGAACTTCAAATACAATTTCCCACAGAGCCCGGAGAGACAGAATCAGACAGAAGCTTGCCGGCTAGTGTGAGGATGGCATGACTGAATGTTCCACGGGTCACTGACCTGCTCCCTGGGGTGAGCCGCATGCATGTGGGCTGGTCCAATAAGTTTCTTTATGAAAAAGTAGATCTGTTGGGGCTGAGGCAGCAGCCAGAGCCCTGCACCCCTCGATCCCACCCTCATCCCATGGATCTGCACCACTCCTTCAGGAAGGGACCTATCAGAATTTTACTTAAGGGGAGATCTTTTACTACAAGACAAATTAAAATCCACCAACCCCTCACAGAAGACCACAGGTGACCCTCCTCTGTAGGAAGCACCTTGGTGGCCCCTTCTAGGCAGCAGCTAATCTTCACTTCATTCTTCCAGGGACCAGGGACTTCTAACTGCTCACAACCACCCATTTCCAGAGGTTTCTATTCACTAAGTGGGTGCATCTTGCTCACACTTTGCGAGGTTGGTGAGTGCATTTGTAATGCACAGACAGAAGACTGAAGCTTGTGAGTGGGAAATTACTAAGTGGGTGGTGTCAGGGTGAGAGGCAATGTTTCTGTAGCTCTAGAGTTCTTTCTTATGGGTTACAGTGCCTCCTAGACATCTACACACTGATTCTAGTCAAAGCCTGTTGACAGCACGAGCCAAGTTCACTCTCAGCATCAGAACTACTGTGCCTTTATACGGTCATGGGTCTCAGAGCCCCTTGGCGATTAGTCTTTCCTGATTGGGTTGGTTCTATCGATGACCTAATACAATGACTCTGATGTGGGGGTTTGTTTGCTTGTTTATTTTTTACAGGTATCACCATGTAGCCCAGGCTGGCCTCAAACTCACAATCTACTTACTTCATTCTCCTGGCTAATAGAATGTTGCCATTCAAGTCTTGGTGATTCTTTTAATTTTGGGAGTGGGGGGGTGGGGGGCAAGAAAAGACTGTGGGTTGGGAAGGAAGGCTTAGAGCACCTTTTGTACCATCAAGGGAAGTGGGGCTTTTCTTCATGGTTTCCTCTGACATCTTTTGTGGCTGATACCATCTTTGAACATTCTCCTCCTTTACACGCCTGTCTTTTAGAGCTTCTGCCCCGGAGGCAGCACTAGGGTCTTCCCAAGGTCTACTGTTAGATCCTACAGGCCTGGCTGCCTAATGATGCTATGTCTTGTGTAACATCAGCCACAGCCTGCAGCAGAGAAAGGGCTGGGTGCTCTAGGGTCAGACACATTACAAGCTTGGTGACTGATGCCAGCTACTTAACCTCCCCGAGGCAGTTTCTCACCTGGAAATTCGGACTAATTGCCTCAAGGTGTTGTGCGGACCAAATCCCAGGCTAAGTATAATCCTTGGTATGCAGGAGACAATCCAGAGAAAATGGCTGTTAGTAACCATTTCACCTACACACTCTGTGATCGATTCTTTCCTCTAGGAAAACAGTGTAGGATGGAGTTTCTTCACCCGTTTCTTTGGGTTCCTGTTGGATGGGTGAACATTCAGCATTCTTGTGTTCTTATCCACACCTCTCCCTCTGCTGCTCTGCCTCGGATCTGGTCCTCAGGACTCTCACTCTGGGCTGGAATCTCCCTGTGCTGGAGTGAAAGTTGTCCGTCCTGATTCTTGGGTCCAGATGGCATCTCTTGCTCCAGTGCCACCTATGCTAGACCTGCTGTTTGGCAGCCCCATGTTTGCACGCAGGAGACAATGGCTTCCTTTGGCTTCTGGGCTCCATCTGGCCCTTCATTAGCTCTCTGGCCCCAGCCCCTTGGGAGATTTCTCACCTCAGTGACTGGCAGGACAGGCTGCTAGAACTGCTGAACGCATCCCACAGTTTCACAGTTTTTCTTGACACTGACGTTTCCTGAGGAATTCACCACAGTGTGGCTCAGAGCTGTCTTCAGGTGGGCGTCAGGTAGCAACAGCTGCTACTTGCTGAGCTAAATCCAGGTTTGCAGCATGATACATTTCTTAGAGCAATGGCTTCCACTTTGTGCTTTTTCTGTATCCTAGGACTGATGACACGAGCTCCCAAACTGACTCCCAGTTTAGTCAAGAGATTTGTTTCAGACAATGGGAAAACAGCAGATGAGTTGCATGCAGGGGCTTGAACCGATTGGAACTGGGTTCTTAGAGGATTTCCAGGCTCATCAGCTGGAGGGACCAACACAACGGCGCCTGCTGTGGCTTTCTCCAACCAACCAGCCTGTCAATCACTGTACATGAGTGAGGGAACCCTAGACTCCCAGCTCAGCCAAGCCAGCAGACATCTATGATCAGCGGAATCTGTCCAAGTCCAGTCTGGAGGTTTGGGGAACTTGATACAAAGTAAAAGCTAACTGACAGAAAAGAAGAAAAAAATGTTCTACATCTTTCCCAGAGAACACACCAGGATTTGCACCCTCAATGCCACCCTCTATCCTGTCCACAGTTCTCAACCTGCTGAGCACTTCTGGAGAAAGGAACTGTCTTTAAGTTCAGACCTAAAACAAGGTGTGTCAACCAGATGGCTGGGCTCCTGTAACTGCCCTGCAGTTTCTAATCTCTGGATTGCCGGCATTCCTGCCTACCCTGACTGTGGTAAACATGTGAGAACATGCCCGTGTTTCTCCTCCACACCCCTGCCCAGGTTTCTGTGCCCTATCTGACTCTCCAGCTAGATCAGAGTCTTGTTGGTTCCGCCTATGCTGGGCCACCTCCTTGAGCTCAGCACACAGCCCAGCTCGAGGTTGCCTAAACACTAAGACAGACACACAATATCTTCTGGGTCCATTTCATTCTCTGGAGTCCACTTCAGTAGATGTGGGGATGGAGACTATGCTCTGTTCTTAGCTCTAAAAATGCCTGGATTTGAAGACAGTAGTTTCCAGCTGTAGCTAAGATGCCAAAGGGTCAGTGATGCTTGTCGGTGGGAAACAGCGGTGGCATGGCTCTGCTGAACAGAACATATTACCATAGCAAGTATTCCCTGCTGGAGTCCAGGATGCAGCCTCAGTTATCCAACACTCTCTTCTCTGTTTGCTATGGCAGCCAGGAGGCTAAGGGAGGCCCTTGATAAATCATGCTGGGCTTCCTTCCTGCAATCTTCATGCACATGCCTCCACAGGAGCTCTGTGTGCACTGCTGGGGGCTACTGTATGCAGCTCCTCAGACACCCGAAACTCATACAGATCACAATGGTCCTAGCCTGGGCTCTAAGCCTAGAGGGAAGCCCCATGGCCTGCTACTCACAGCACAGAAAATCAAGTCCACAGTGTTAGTATTCTGTCTAAACTCCACTTCCACAGGTAGGCCTGGCCCACTATAAAAGGGGCTGCTTGCCCCCTCCTCTCTCTCTTAATCTCTTAATCTCTTACCCTCTTACCCTCTTACCCTCTTGCCTCTCTGTCTCCTCCCCGCTTCCTCTCTCTCCACGTGGTCACGGCCGGCCTCTACTTCTCTTCTCTCTTATCCTTCCACCTTCTTCCCCCACCTTTGCCCTATCTCCTGAATAAACCTCCTCCCCCTTGGAACTGTGTGGTCTGGAGTGGTCTGTTTTCTGCGATCTGACTTATAACAATTAACAATGGTGCATTGGCCAGGAATCGAACCCGGGCCTCCCGCGTGGCAGTCGAGAATTCTACCACTGAACCACCAATGTGAAGTGCTTCTGAGGGACTGTGGCTCCCTCATCTCCTACTCCCCAACATCTCTCAGGTCCTGTTACCTTCCATGCAAAAGATGTTCTTGGTCCGACAGGCATCAAAACCAAACCCAATTCCCCAACATACTCCTGTGGAAACAACTGGTCCATGTTCCAGCATATGATGCCACAGGATGGCATTACCTGTTATGTGGTGTCTGCTCGGCATAGCTCTAGTCCTTGGCTAAAAATACCTCAAATTTAGAATTATTACATTGAATTTCCGCTTAAACAAACAGAAAAATCCAGCCAGCTCCCTTTGACTTTACCATAAATCTGAGCCGCAGAACACAAGTGCAGAGTTGAGACAGCACAAGATAATAAGCAGATCCCCTTACACTGTGGTAAATACCATTTCTGAATTAAAAGGGGGAAAGAAATGCGTTGAAGGCTTCTCTCTAAGCTACGATTCCACCACCAGAGGCTTCCAGAGCTGAGCCCTGAACTATTTTTTCCCTTGTAAGAACCAAGAATGCCACATCAGGCAATAGGCTCTGGTTTCTTCTTCAAAGGATACAAAATTTAGGAATTGAAATGTGACCATGGCTACTTGAAAGAAAATATGCATTCAATTATCTTCCATATGTGCAGCTGAAGTACTACTACCAAGAATAGAAAGATAGAATTAAATAAAGAAAATACTTTGGGTAGATGTTATCCTCTGATTCATTTTGATCATGTTCATTTAGGCCTAAGTAGAGAGCATTATAACTTAAAAAAGACTCATGTAATTGTAAAGTGAACACGAGCCAAGCGAGGCAAAGGCTGCATCTGAAGGGGACTCCAAGGTCACGGCAGAATGGAGTTTAATTGCAAAATCAAAGCTGCTTGGCTAAGAATAAACTAACCTTGGAGACTGATGAAGATGGATGAATTCTAGAGTTGCCTGCAAAACACAGAGGACAGACTGGAATGGGGTGCTCTGAGCTCACAGCAGTTAGTCTGAGTCCAGAGATCTTCAGCTAATTTGTAAGCTTGCTTCTAAAGTGGAAGCCAACCCTTCCATCCATGTATCCATCCATCCATCCACAGATCCATCCATGTGTCTATCCATCACTTACTCATTCACACATGAATGTGCAATTCATTCCAGAACAGAGTATTTCCTGATTATCAACAGGTGCCACTCTAAATGAAAAAAGACCTCAGGCATAGGACTTTTTTGGGGGGAGGGGGTAGCAGTAAAAGGAGGCAACTTGAAACTCAAAGTTAAAATGCATTATAGATTTACAGAAGAAAAGATATGGGACTAAGATTTGTTGTTAAAAAAAAAAAATACACAAGAGGTAAGACTGGAGATGGCTCAGCAGTGAAGAGCACTGGCTGCTCTCTCAAAGGACCTGAGTTCAGTACTATGCCAAGTACCCACAGGGCAGCCTACAACCATCAGCCAGTCCAGTTCCAGGGGATCTAGCGCCCTCTTCTGGCCTCTGCAGGCACTGCCTGCATGTAGTACACACGCCAAAAACACTCATATACACCAAATAAAAATAAGTAAATCTAAAAAGAAAAACAAAAGCCTCTGGGGTTAGAGGGAGGATAACAAGGCAAGCAAAATGCTCCCTGCTGTTGAAGAGTAGCTACTTTAATCTGTCTCTGTGATGTTTTCATTTGTGAGTTCAGCACAATAAAGCGAGTTTATTTAATAATAATCTTAAAAGTAAGCTTATTGTCCAATCAGTGAAGTGAGGTGTAAGCCAAACACTGGGCCACATAAACCACAGCCTCTGGGGAAGAGGGTACACCCAGACTAGGAGACAGCAGGTGGGCTCCCTGGAAGAAGCGATTGAAATTGCCCTGAAGAGTTGGTGCATCTGTGATTGTACATGTTTCAAAAACATGCTACCAAGTAGTGCCCACTTGCCTGACAGGTTCACTTTGTGGGTCGGCCGGCCCTTGTTTCTTAGGCTAAGATTCAATCTCTTGCTAGCAGCTGTTCTCCTCCAGGAGCAAGCCCAGAGAGCCCTCTGCCCTCCATGCAGCAGAGACTTCTCATGTGACACCCAGGATCCCTGGGATGTGACTGCTCTGAAATGACTGTGCTCTGTCTGCCCTATACCTGGCTTCCCCAAACACTTCTCTCACCTAGGATACCTGGAAAGGTGACATTACCCACGACAGGACCACGCCCAGATGTGGTGCAGGAGGAAGGATACAGATCAGTACTGTAGGTAAGTCGCCAAGCATAGTCCTGGATAAAAGGTTACACTCGGCCCAGTGTTCTTCACCACACTTTTGGACCTATAATGATCTGGAAATACCCCTAAATCCCTCCTCACTCAGTCCCTTCCACACAGGAGGGAGCCAGGGGTCAGGGGTGTAAGTCTAGTGCTTGGGTTTTAACCCTCAGTGAGCTATGGTTTTCCCCATGAGGAAATGGAGCTCTGGGCTGTGAAGAGTGTAACAGGCAGCACTGTTGCCTGTAAGTGCCAGCCCCAGACTCAGATGGTTTGGTGCCCACCAGCTCACCCAAGGCACCAGTTCTGCTTCTTCCTTGCCTCTGCTCTCTCTCTTCCCATCCCTAGCAAGAACCCTGACCATTGGGAATAGCAAACAAAGTCAGAATCTGAAGAGGTTTTAAATGCCATCTCGTTCAAGGTCAGGGCAGAGCACAATTGGCACACGGCCCTAGAGTGTTTGGAGACTTGATCCTATTCTGCTTCCCAATCAGAGTGGCACCCAACAACACTCTGTCCTCGTGCCCCTCCTGTACACTCCAGCAGACACACTATGTGACCAGGTGCCCCTAACTGTACCCCTTACCATCAGACTTCTCTAGGGACACATTATTTTACTGGGACACATTCTTATTGCCAGAGAGAGTATTTTTTCCAAACTCTTTGGTAACTAGTTGTAAGCAGGTAATAAATACAGCTCTGACCAGTGACTTGTGACTGAGCAGAGTCTGGTAATTCCAAGTCAAAAGGAGGTTGCACGCCCCAGTCCATCCTGGACATTTTCCTAACACCTTCCCTTCCCAAGTGTCAAACCCCATGGTGATGATGAGCAATGTCACATAAGAAACACCATCCTAGTGGATGACGAGCACCTAGGTGACCCCAAGGGCCAAAGCTATCCCCTTGACTTCTTTAATTCTCAGCTCAAATTATTTTAAAAGACTCTCAGTTTCTCCCCTAGCCCCCAAACCAATCTATTTCACAACCTCTTAAAGCCATCATTATTTTACTTCTGTTAAAGTAGGCAAACAAATATCCTACCATTGGCACTTGCAAGGGGCTCACTCCCCTCTGGGGACTATAATGACTGTGACACTCAATGAGTCTCACTGACCTGGCTTGGTGTCACTCATGGACACTAAAGGAGACATGACAATGATCTCTACCCTTGTTTTGTTTTAACCCTAATTTAGTTGTGAAGCCATGAAGATAGGTTGGCTGTAGACAACAACAGCAAAAAAAAAAAAAAAAAAAAAAACTCTAGCTAACCCAACAAGACACAGCAACTCTGTCAGCAAACGGTCACAGCACTAAAGGAACAGCTCAGAAGCACCCACCACTTGCCGAGCCAGGTTCTTCCTGTATGTCACGCTCTTAGCTCTTATCGACCTCCTGTGGTTGTGCTCTCCCAAGAGTGTCAGAAACTGATGCCACATTCCCAAGCATCACTGTCACACCTGGTAGTGGGCAGGGACAATCTTCTGCATCTCTAATTCACCAGAGCACTTAAACATCTCCTAGAAGCCCCTCCAACAGACCTTCCAGCCTCTCCTTGCCAGAAGTGAGCCACATGTCAAAGCCCAAACCAATGACATAAGGATGGATTCTGACAGCTGGGTGAAACCAATCAGGATTCACTTTTTGGCAAAGCCCAAGTGGGAAGGACAAGGGTACAGACCAGAACAGAAGGAGGGAGCTGGGAGGTTCTGTTCCAACCCACACCCGGAGAAGGTTTGACAACATACACAATTATCCCAAGGAGTGACGCCTAAGCTCAGCCAGCGGATGACAGCACCTGCACTTTTCAGATCTAGCCATCAAAGCACATCCTGTCAGAATTACAGGCTTTCGAAACCTCAGCGCTGGCTTGCTCAGGTATAACCAAGCACAGCATTTCCCACGGCCTGCATGTCCTACCAACAAGACCTTTTATTCTCAAATTTGCGTGTCTAAAATATGCAGCATGAATTATTTATCTGTGATTTCTTTCCAAGAAGGTTCTAAAGCTCGTGATTTACAGAGTTGGTGTTTTTAAAAGCATGAACTATTTTTAATTTTTTTAAAAAAAGATTTATTTTATTTTTATGCATGTGTGTGTGTGTGTCTGTGTGCGCACACGCACCACACACATGTTGTGACCTACCTGATATAAGTACCAGGAACCATAATTAAGTCTCTGGAAGAGCAAGAGGTGGCTGCCCTGAACTGCTGAGCCATCTCTCCAAGCCCAATAATCTTTTCCTCTAAATTTGTCAACTACAAGGCCAAAGTCTCTCTCTTGGAAACCCACCCACTAGCTCACCCAGTTACACTGTCCTGTGGCTGGTCATTTCTCAAGACTGTAACAAGAAACTCAGCAAGCTAGGAGTTCACTTTCTACACACACTTCAGCTATCTCTTTCTGACATTCTGGGAGAAGTCTGCTTCACCCAAGTGTACCACTCTGCTCTTCCTGAACTTCTGGGACCAGCCACACTGAAGCTGGCGTTCTCAGTTTAGAATGTCAACCACACCTGGAGAAGAGAGACAGCATACATTTGGCATAGCTAACTCTCCAAAGCTTCTTCAAAGACAGAGCTGCCTCTTTTTTTTTTTTTTTTAATTGTGTTTTGCAAGCAAACTGAGTCAATTAAAAGTCTCTTAAAATGTCAAGGAGAGCCAGGTGGTACTGGTCCACAACCTTTAAACCTAACATTTGGGAGCCAGAGGCCAGCCTGGTCTACAGAATGAGTTCCAGGACAGCCAGGGCTACACAGAGAAACCTTGTCTTAAAATAAATTTGAAAAAAAAAAAAAAAGAAAGAAAGAAAGACAAAACAAACAAACAACAACAAAAGATTGTGGCTGTAAAGCTGGATTTGTAGGTGGTGTACAAAGGTCAGAATGATAAAAGCCACATTTTCAAGCGAAAACCAAATAAACAAACAAACAAAACAAAACAAAACAAAACCCTTCACAAATCTTAAGACTCATAGCCGTGCAACGTGAATCTGGCACAAGGGAAAACGGGCCCCCACGCATACTGTGCCTCTTGCTACTTGCATCCCCAGGGCTTTGCTTTGCTGGATGTCTGGACCAGAGCATGCAAGTTGGCCACGGTAAGGTGTTTTGTCTCATGAGGCCTTTTTCAGGCGGAAAGCACACTCAAGAGTGCTGCAAACTCTTGGCTCACTACCAAACCATCTGCACCCTGATCAAGGAAGGACAAGACCACAAGTCCTCTGAGGGTCACTACTAGTCCTTGTGGGTAGTCACACAATGGCCTTAGACTATGCTTCAGAAAGCTGCACCCTCACCCCAACCAATGCTGGCAGTGACTGTGGCTGTGGCAGTACAGAATGAGCCTTCTAGTCCATGGATCTGGCCAACGGTGGGAGCCACTCCTAGGTGTCCTCTATGTATCAGGACCCACAGATTCTTGATTCAGAGCTCTAAAAAGGTTATCAAAAACACTCTGGCCGGGCAGTGGTGGCACACGCCTTTAATCCCAGCACTTGGGAGGCAGAGGCAGGCGGATTTCTGAGTTCAAGGCCAGCCTGGTCTACAGAGTGAGTTCCAGGACAGCCAGGACTACACAGAGAAACCCTGTCTCAAAAAAACAACAAAACAAAACAAAAACCAAAAACCAAAAAAAAAAAAAAAAAAAACCCACTCTGTGTGTCCTTTGCATTTCA
>JANHMN010000020.1:12617943-12660145 GCA_030674055.1 Rhabdomys pumilio | reverse complement strand
AAAAAAAAAAAAAAAAAAAACCCACTCTGTGTGTCCTTTGCATTTCAAATGGTGCTAAAGCATTGTGACACAGACTCATGGACGTCAAGTTTGGGAAGAGACACAAACTGTCACTTGGTCTCAGCCATAGTCAAGAAAGAAAGGACTGGCACTGTTGTACACCCCAATACTTCCATCCGTGTCTTAGTTACTTTTCTGTTGCTGTGATAAAACACCAACACCAAAAACAACTTAATATAAAAGTGTTTACTTTAGCTGACGATTCCAGGGAGATGGAGCCCAATCTGGCAGGGAAGGGAGCAGAACGCTGGCTGATCACATTCTGCATCAAACACAGGAAGGGGTGGGGTGGGGAGAGTGAGGAGAGAGAGAGAGAGAGGGAGAGGGAGAGAGAGAGGGATACTAAGAAGTGCAGCAAGGCTAGAAATCCTCAAATCCCTCCCCAAATCATGCACGTCCTCTAGCAAGGCTCCATCTCCTTAAGTTTCATAACCTCTAAAACAGCACCACCATCTGGGGACTGAGTGTTCAGATCCATGAGCCTATGGGAGACATTTCTTATTCAAATGGCCACAATCAGCCTTACTTGGTGGTAGAACGCAACACAAGGCTTAAGGTCAATGGTGCTGAGTGAAATCTTGGGGGAGGGGCATAAGTCGTCTGGAGAATGTGAAGCAACAGAGTTGGTCGATACCCTTTTTAAAACTCATCTTCTACAAAGTTGAGCCAAAATAAGAAAGTAGGTAGTCTGTACCATGACTGGAAGCTGAGTTTCTAGAAATGCATATCATTTGGGCAAAGAAGCTTCCTGCAAGAGCTGAAGGCTTGTTTTAGAAGCCTTCCAAGTTCTGTTGAGTCACAGCCTGGGCACCATTGTGTGTAGTGAACTAGGAAGAGTGTTTGCTATTGTGTGTGTTTAGTAACTCACCGGTTCTGAACACGTCTCGTCACTGTCTCCTCTGGCTTGGCTCCCTATCTCAGTGAAAACTAACCACAGAAGGACCTCTCACTGACCTTGGTTTATGTGATTCAATCAGAACAAAGATCTATGCTGTTTCTCTCTGACCTCAGTATATACTGAAGCTTTCTTTTGTAAGACAAATCATTTAAACACATTGATTTAAAACCCAACACAAAATCTTATTCTTTCTGCTGGGCAGTGGTAGCTCATGCCTTTAATCCCAGCACTCAGGAGGCAGAGGCAGGTGGATTTCTCAGAGTTTGAGGCCAGCCTGGTCTACAAAGCAAGTTCCAGGACAGCCAGGGCTACACAGAGAAACTATCTTGAAAAAACAAAAAGGAAAAAGAAAAAAGAAGAGAAAAAGAAGAAAGAAAGAAAGAAAGATCGATCGATCGATCTTATTCTTCCAGGAAGTATCTCCCTTGGACTTCTATTTCCCATGATGCTCTAGGCCTATTGGTTAACACTGTTCATGAACTACAAGGTCCCATCCTCTGACTCAGGCCCATAATACCTCTCATTCTCCACAGTTTTTAATATACAGAAATGTCCTGCTCCCTGAGGACTTGGGAGACTCTGTCCATGTACCCAGCTAGGGTAACAAGGAAGTACCTCGGATGCCAACCCTGGAGGGATATCCTCCCTACCTCCAGAGAAGAATGTAGGCTAGGGAAGCCCTGGCTCTCTGGAGATGCCCAAGGAGAGAGGGCAAAAAAAAAAAAAAAGTCTCAAAACACATTCTGGAAGGTTCTGGAAAGTTGGGGCAGGTAATATATCTGTCACTTTGTCTTTGCTGTGACTGAGTAACAGAAAAACTTGCTTTGTCTCATGGTTGAAGACAGCTTGCTCTGCGGCTTGGCCTCATGTATGCAGGCAGAAGAGCTCAGAGTTGGCGCTGCCTGGGAGTGGACAGGAGGGAATGGGAGTGAGAGGGAGCAGAGAAGGTCCTAGAGATGAGCCCAGGACAAGATGGAGTCCACAAGGACTCACCCCAGTGACCTGGTTTCTCTTGCTAAGCTCCACCTTCTCAAGTTTTCAGAGCCCTGGTCCCAAATAGAGCTAGTACCTAAAACCAAGCAAGTATTCACCCTTGAGCCTGTGGAGACATTTGCTATTCAAACCATAACAGGTAGGAAAGTTTGAAGCCAAGGCTGAAATGGAGAGGGAGAGAGGTAGAGGGAGAGTTATGAAAGTGTGGTGGCTTTACTGCCCTATCTCCCATCAGAAGTGTTGTATGTCCTCTGAGCAGGCCGTGGGGCTCTCTTTAGCAGAACGTGACAGGAAGATACTACGTAAGTTTCCGTAGGCTAAGTCACAAAAGTCTATGCAGACTCTGCCTAGCTGCTCACTTGCCTCAGAGCTCGGAGGACACCAAGCTGGAGAACCACAGCAGAGGTCAGAATTCTACAGAAAACCAGCCTCCCAGGCAAACAAGGCTTTAGAAGTTACTATGAGCATCTGGAAACAGTCGTGTCCTTTGTCTATGGGAGAACGGGTAAGAAGATGACAAACAGCTCCAGTACACACTGGAACCGGACTCCGCCGTAAAAAAGAAAGGGCTAGGCTTAAGTGGGGAAATAAAGTGTCCAAGAAATACTGCCAAGTGGAAAACAAGAGAGCGGAGCTGGTGGCAGCTGGTGGCTGGTGGGGAGTCAGTTTTCTTTAGGGGCACAACCCCTGGTAGGTTATCCGTGTTCCGGTGAATGCCTCTGTACCTATGTGCATATGAACAGCGGTATTTGAACTCAATGTTTTTTTTTTTTTTTTAAGGACATAAAGTTAGGAGGGAGACATGGTGATAGAGACTGGGCGGAACTGGAGGTTTGTGGGAGTGGATATAATCAAAATACATTGTGTGGATAATGAAATTCTCAAAGAATAGATCTTTTAAAAAGAAGGGAATTGAAAGAGTAAGAGTGTTAAAGAGAGAGATAACCATAACATATATACATACATACATACATACATACATACATGGCACTACCTCATGTGAGAAGTCTCAAGTGAACGTGTGCTGTGGACATTAGCACAGCCATGTCAAAGACCCCACTACTTTAATCAGACCCATGGTTTAGTCGACTAAGAACTGCCCACATTCCAGAATCAGGTTCCTCCTTCCTTCAATGGCTCAGCGCCAAGGCCCCCATCATCACTTAAAAAGCAATTTGACACGGTTCCATTCACCAGCACCATCTCCACGTGGCACCATTGTCACATATTTTTCCTGTGCCCACGCTCCATACCCCTTATAAAGCCCACGCTACCATGGCCTGGTATCTCTGTCTGTCTGTGTCCGTCTTTCTCTGTTTTCCATCCCTTTTCAGAGAAACCTTTTTGTGTCTCTCCCCTCCCACAACAAATTTCTTGTATGGTGTCTGTTTTGTGGTGTAATTTTTTTTTTTTCAGTATTCCTTGGTCTCGATCACCAAGGTACTCTTTCTCTGTAAAATCTTTCCACTGTGGGCATTGGCAAAGCCTTTCCCAGGTGAGGCTGAGGGACTTGGGAAAGCCTACCTCTGGTCCTTTGTGTGGGTGCTTACAGTATGCACAAAACTAGCCAGCTGGTTCTTCCTCTCAGATGACTGCAACCAGAGGCTGCTCCCCTCTGAGACTCCCACCTGGACTAGCTAAAGCCTCTTCTTGTGCTAAGTTTCAGGTTGCTGCATAGTAGTAAGTGTCCGCCATTAGGGTGAGCTCAGCCCTTCCTATCTCAGCTTTTCCGTGTGTGTATCTGTGTGTCTGTCCTCTCTTCATTCCCTTATTACTCCAATCAGGTTTCCAGGACCAAGCCATGCAGAACACTGTGCCTTCACTTTTCACTTAGGTAAACCTTAGCGTTTGCACACCTTGACATAAATATGAAAATTTCCAGAAGATGCGTGAAACTAACAGAAAAAAAAAAAAAAAAAAAAAAACCTGGCAGGAGACAGCCTCTAGGTGAGCTGTTATTTCTGCCATAGAGGAGGAAAGACTTCTCAGAGTTTACTCATCCATGTTATGCCTTTTATAAAAACTGTGAATAATTAACAAAACCAGCAATAAGAGGAAAATGATGCAGTTAAGTCAGACTCTATGTCAAAGCAAGACTACAAGGCAGTTTATAGTATGACGTGTTGTGTGATCTCAGTAACATCGTAAAAATAAAGACGATATTCCAAGGACGGGCAGAACACTCGGGTTTTGTTTTAAGGCAAAGATGGGCAACTTTATTTGTATACTGTATAGAACTCGGAACCTAGTGCTACTTTTAAAAATAAACTTAAGGGCTAGAGAGATGGATCAGTGTTTAAGAGTGTGGGCTGTTCTTCCAGAGGACCCAGGTCTGAATCCCAGCATCCACATGGCAGTAACGTTATCTACTACTCAAGTTTCAGAGGATCCAATGGTCTCCTGGCCTTCCCAGGCAACAGGCACCAATGTAGTACCCAGCTGTACATGCAGACAAAACATCCATACAAATAAAATAGATAAATATATATGTGTGTTTTTCAAGATGAATTTTATGCTACTTTGGGACATGGTAGTTAACCTGACCAGGGTTTGCGTGCCCTGAAGCACGCACCCTATTCTCCCACACCCATCAGCCCATCATCCGGCTGTGAACTCAAACTCCCACCAATGGGATGAGACCCAGTCGCCACCTGCATTAGGGATAAAAGAGTCATCTTCACGATTCATGCATGCTAGCCCGGTGTGGGTTCTGGTGCACCCAAACGTTTTTGCAAAAAGAAACTACTTGTTCCTGCAGAGGACCCAGATTCGATTCCTAGCATCCAAGAGCTATCTGTAACTCCCGTTCCAGAGTATCCAACACCCTCTTTTGGCTTCCTTAGGTACTGTCTGCATGAAAGGCACAGATAATAAATACAAGCAAAACATCCATGTGCATAAAACAGGAATACGTTTTTTATAAATTGCTTTGCTGAGTTACTTTTGCTTTACGTGTTCCTTCATGCAACACCAAGATTACTCTTTCCCAACAATCTGAGGTCTCATCTTGGATTTCAAATTCGTCCGGCAGAGTGTGGGGTGCCTTCCCTTGGGAGAAATGTCCTCCACACCACGTTTTCAGTAACTTCCACGGGGTCTTAGGTGAACTTCTGAATGGGTACTGATGTCAGAATGGAGAGTTTCTCAGCAATGCAGGGATGCCCCAGGAAACTATCTCAGTGGCCAGGTAACCCTTGTGCACAAGTCAGAGGTAAGAAACACAGAATAACCACATATTCCTTGGTGGCTGGGTCATCCTGGAGTTTGGATAAGAGAGTAAACGAGATGTTCTCCTGGCATGAAGTGAATATGGAGCCCCGGTCCACAGCTGCATAGATGTCCTTGGTGACTTCTGCTAAGCCTATTGCTAAGAAGCACCTATCACAGGACACTACCCTACAAAGGAAGCAGTCAGAGACTAAGAAAACACTAGAATCTGGGGTGCGAGAAACTTCCTTTCGGGTGAGGCTCTGAGGGGGTAACTCTCACGAAACCAGGAGAGATCTGTCATCACCTCATTCCCCAATGGCACTCAGGGTTACTGTGTGTGTGTGTGGGGGGGGTGCTAAGCAGTTTAGGGTAAAGACTCATAAGAAAGGTAACTATTTTCTCTCATGTCTTAAAACTAAAACTGTCCCTAGGACCTCCTAGCAGCCAGCCTCACAGGTCAGAGATGCCGAAAGTGTTTTGTGAGCCTCACTGAGGTAAAAAGAGCTCTAGAAGAACAGACTCCCCCAGATAGGAGCGAACCAACTCCTCTGCTGGACCAAGAGACTCCCCAACCCTGTTCAATATGCTTTTCCCTAACCTGACAAAGGAGGTTACTGAACCCATAGTGGGACCACTGTTTGGCTACTTATGGGTTAAATCAGGATTAGCTATTTTTAGCCAGTTGGATCTTAAATTCCAGCAACACAAAGAATCACAGATCCATTTAACCTCAACCCACCCCATGCTTGGGTGGGGAAACACAAAACCAACCAGCACCAATGTCATTTTCCTCTTCCTAGTTCCGCCATGTGCTTTCCAGAGCAACAGCACCACCTATGGGCACACTTTCCATTCTGTTCTGTTCTTTCATGGGGTTCCCTTCTGAGCAACAGCTTGTCTCTAGGAACTCAGAGGAAGTCAAATGGAATCCAGGCGGCACTGCCTGGCATTCACAGCTACAATCTGTGGTAAGGCATAAGGACAACCTTTGCTTGGGTTGTCTGGTGGTTTGAATGTCCCCCTAGGCTCCAGTATTGAACACCTGGTCCCAGTTTGGGGTGCTGTTTAGGGAGGTTTAGGAGGTGCAGGCTTGCTGGAGGAAGAGTGTCACTGAGGGAGGGCTCTGAGAGGACGCAGCCTCTCCCTACTTTGAGTGAACTTTCTCTGCTTCACACTTGTGGCTGGGGATGTGATCTCTCTTAGCTGCCTGCTGCCAAGCACCCCTGCCATGATGGACTCTTATGATCTGAAACCATAAGCCCAAATAAACTCTCCTTTGTATACCTTGTTTTTGGTCACGGTGCTTAAAAGAAACTGATACAAGTTAAGACCATGGAATTTCTTCCTGTTTCCTTGCTTTGCCTTCTTGCAAAGCATATATACATAGGCTGCATACATATACTATCTCCTCCTTATATTCAGGCTACTGATATATATGTATACACACACACATATATGTATATGTATGTCTAAACAGAAGGGGTGACTATCCACGCTTACTCTGTATATGCGTGTAACCCCACAGAGACTTGTGCCACAATGGGGGATGGGCTTATTTTAACATGGATCTGAGCTCACCACAAACACAAGGTCACCATGTTTATTTGTTACCCTCTTGGCTAGCCAAGTCTTCATAAGATCAGCTCTACCTGTTTACGAAACACAGCGGGCTTTGTTGATTATTGCTGAAGATTATGATGCCTGAACGTTGCCATCAAAATTCTACTTAAATATATGTTTAATCAATGTTTATTTAAGTGTTTTGTTTTAACCCCAGCTTTATCTAAGGATCACACAGAAGTTAAAAGTACCAGTTGGTATTGCTAACCTTTTAGGTGTTCGCAGTCAGATTCGGTGGTTTGAATAAGGAAGGCCCTCATAAGCTCATGTATTTAAATGCTAGTCATCAGGGAGAGGCAGTACTCTTGAGAAGGATTGGGTGTGGCCTCGTTGAATGAAGTATGTCACTGGTGGGGGTGGGTGGGGGGAGTTTTGAAGTTTTAAAAGCCCAAGCTAGGCCCCGTGTCTCTCTCTCTCTCTCTCTTCCTGCTGCCTATGGATCTAGATGTAGAACTCTCAGCTATTTCTCTAACACCATGTCTGCCTGCAGGCCACCATGTTCCCGATGACAATAATGGACTAAATCTCTAAAACCTGTAAGCAAGCCCCAATTAAATGCTTTCTTTAAAAGAGTTTCCGTGGTCATGTCTTTTGCCACGAACAGAACACTGACTAAGACATCATACTTGAAGGCCTATACTGAGGAATTGGAAGTGGGGAATATTTTCCCTGTCCCAGGGAACTGTGATGCATCTCTAAAGTGTCCTGCACACTGTGGGAAGTCACCTGTTCTCTTGTTCATGAAGGCCCACCCAGCAAACTCTAACCATGTCTAGTCTACAAAGAATTTCCTCTGTGCCTTCCAGTGAATCTGTGGTCAAGCAAGGCTTTAATTCTTCCTCATGTTGATGGAACAACTGGTTAAAGGAAAGCTGGAGGGGCCGAGGCTCCTCTCAGGCCCAAGTGAGTCCTGAGGGCCAGGTCCTCATCTGATCTTGATGGTTAAAGAGGGGGAAGTGACTAATGTTGGCCACCTTTGCTGTAATAACACCCAGCAGGAAAGTGTAAGGAGCCACTGAACTGAAGGCCGTGTCTCCTCCACACTCCGAGTGACTGCACAGCTCTATGATAGGCTTAAATCCAGAGGGGGCGTTGTCTAAACAGCTAACTCTCACTAAGGATTTTCTTCTTGATAAGACAAATGCTGACCCGGTGTGAGTCCAGCCAGGAGAGACAGGCAAACTACTGCTTAACCTAAGAAGTAAGTGAGAGCTAAGGTTCTTTTCTCTTCCTCTCTAGAAGCCATTTGGGAGGGATCTTATGCTGATTCGAGCTGCTCCAAAAGCTACTGAAGGGTCTCAAAGCAGATCTTGGTCCATCACTCTGGAGAGCAGCCCTGGAGGCCAAAGGGAGATGAATGAAGAGAAACCAGTCAAGAGATGGGTGCTCCTATGAACCCATCAAGAGACTTTGATTTGAACTTAAAAAAAAAAAATAATAATCTGGTGTTGTGGTTTCTCCTGGTTCCTCCTGCCTAACTTGTAATGTTAATAACCCTTGGCCTCACCTCTCTGTCACGTCAATTTCCAGGTTCCAGTCAAGGACTTGTTGTTATAAAATGAAAGCACCCAATGTACTTTGGGGCCTTTTAGATAGGCCAAGGCATGGGGGTGGAGGTATTCTGACTGCCATGCCTGACACCACCTTCAGCAGGAAGAGGACAGAGCTATCATCACCTCATTCTCAAATGGCACTCAGGGTTACCGTTGGGGTGGGGGGTGGGGGAGTGCTAAACAGTTTAGGGTAAAGACTCATAAGAAATGCAACTATTTTCTCTCATGTCTTAAAGCTAAAACTGTCCCTAGGGCCTCCTAGCAGCCTCACAAAAGTGTTTTGTGAGCCCAGATCTTCCTAATTTACCTCCTAAGCCATTCCTGGGTCACCTCTACAGAGGGGAGCCAAGGAAGACAGCAGTAAGGAGCAGCTCAGAGGAGATACCTGCTCAGGAGAGCAGACTTTCTAGCCAGGGAGAAAACCTAACATTCCAGTTGGGCCAGGTCAACTGCCTGGTCAAAAGCAGCTCCTCTAGGAAGATAGGGACTTCCAGAACCATGTTTAGAACCTCATGAACACAACATATGCTAGCTGAGTCTGAAGAAAAAAAAATGGGACACACACACACACACACACACACACACACACACACACACACACTCTGTAAGGAAATTGTGAAAACTGTTTGCTTTCCTATTAAAGGTGGTTAGCCTGGCCATGGCCTTTATTTTCCGGACTTCTAGCCTATTAGCCAGTCACGTCAGATGGTGACGCTGACCTCCCATCAGTGGGTTGGGGCACAGTCACCTGTATTAGAGATAAAGCTGAGGGAGGCCCTCCTGGCCTTGCTCTGGCAGGATCTGTGCTCCCCACACCGGTTTCTGTTACCTTTGCCTTTGTTCTTTTCCAACATGACTTTAAATGTAACCATTTGAACAATAAAAACCCCTAGAAGGAAAAGAGATGTCTTAAATGTTACTAGTGGTTAAGTGGTCACGTCTATGATTGCAGGAAAATTAAACACATTGCAAATGGAAGCCCAGCTTCATACCCCTTGAAGGAGATGCAACCGTCTTAGAAACATGCTTCTCTTACTCTTTCCGGTTTATCTTCTCCCCTCTCTCATTTGTAACCTGTCTACCTCAGCCTCCCAAGTGCTAGGATCACAGGCATATGTATGCCTATATATATGCCTAGCTTCCAATAAAATTATGTAATAGTAAAAATAAAAATAAAAATTCACTGGTTTTAAAACTCAAGGGGGAAATGCTAAAAAAATTTACTTACATTATTCTTTTGTTTTGTTTTGGGTTTTGTTTTTAAACAATGTAGTTAAGCAAGATCTCAAAGGCAGGTAGCTTATAAATTATAAAAAGGCCACTGGTCTGGAAATAGTATCTCCCTTCAACACCGCAGGCAGAAAAGCCCAAGTGTGATTCAGACAACAGCAGGGCCTGCAGCTCACGCTGACAACCCCCACACTGGCAGAAGCCAAGGTTGGAGGAACCTGAGGTAAGATGTAAAATACACAACTCAAAGTACTGTACAGAGGAAGACTCCAGAGGCCCAGAGGCAGGGAGCGGAGAGCACCGTGAGCTACACAGGTCTAGGGGTGGGCATGGGGTACACTGATCCACAGGGGTGGAGCGTGCACTGCAGGGGCCCAGAGGCATGGAGAAGGGGCCACGGAGCAGGGAACAGGGAGCTCCGCAGCCGCCACTGTTAGCTGGGATTGCTAAAGAGGCAAGCACTATGGGGCAGACACAGGAGGATTTCCCATGGGGCACCGACAGGCAGAGTGGTACAGCGGGGGTCTGAAGCTCACTCACTCCTTTGCTGTTGATGACAAGCTTTAAACAGCAGCTCATCGGGGGACAGAGAAGAGGACAAACGAGCCCAGACTGGACTCCCACAATGGTAGGTAGGGAACCACTGAACATCTAAGCACACCCCCCCCCCCCGAGGTACGGAAGTGAAAACACAGGGGTCGCACTGAAGGTGCCGAGAGACACACTGGAAGGCAGCAGCAGCTAGAAAGCATTCTCCAGCCTTCTTCCAGCATCTCCCAAGATGCAGGGACAGAGGGCTTGGGTCACAAGCCACAGCTCCAGGCTTGTACTCCACCATTTCCCAGCAGCATCTCTGTGTGCTGCCCCGGCTCTCCTGGCAGTGAGGATTCCCCGGATTCAAACAATACCTACTTACTGAGCAGTTGTGCCATGCCCATTAAACTTGCAGAAATGGAGATGAGTGAGCCGAATCAGCTCAAATCCTTGCCTTAGTGGTGCTCCTGTTCTATGGAATGCGCATCACCTGCCTCTTGGGATTGTGGTGGAGTCAGGACAATGCACCCTGCAGAGCCCTGAGACAGGATGGTGACTACCTCTTCCTTGTTATTATCCTCGAATTCCCTGAAGCACGTGGACCGCTGGCCAGAGACTCCATCTATGGATTCACACTAACCTCCCTGAGGCAAAGGGAAAGAGCTGTTCGTTCAGCCTTGTGAAGGTCGCTCTCTCTGCCCCACCCCCCACTCCCCCATCAAGTCCACTGCAATAAACAAGGCTTGGGAGGGAGGATGAGGGAAAGCGCCCTTGGGGCCATTCATCACAATGAGGGCAGCTGACAGCTTTCAGCTCAGCCCTCAGTTCCCTAAGGAGAGCAGCACAATGCTATTATGCTGTGCCCATGAGGGCGATTCTCCATAGGCAGAGCTGTCCACACCTATCTGACTGACCAGGTTCTCATCTGGGAATGGAGGCACCTGAAAGAATGCTGGGTGGCGGCTAATGGCCTCACAGGAGCCCTGACTTCTCAAGCCGAGCCCACTCGATGGGTTTTGGAGTTAGTGTGGGGAATGAACCTGAGGTCAGGGTAGGTACCAACCTGACTGAGTCAGTGGCACAGAGAATTGACAGGAATCAAGAGCTAAAGAGAAAGTGTAAGCCAGCTTTAGAACCTCGTCCCCCAGGCTCTAAGAAAGCCCTGCATCAAAACTCTCACTGGTTAAGTGTCTTGAAAGGTGGTGACAGCTCCAGCTCTCCTTACCAATTTCTCACTGGCACTCTGGTGCCAGACTCTATTTTTACAGGCTGAGTAATGCCTGGGCATAGGACCAGCTGAGGATTGGTGACAGAGGGCTAGGGCATGAGAGGTGACGTCGTAAGCGACGAAGCCCACATCCTCTCAGCTTCCAACACAAACCCTCTGAGTGGAGTTCAGAACTGCAAGTAGCCAAGCTCTAACTCTGACCCTGACTCGGCAGCCCTACCACTTCACAGCCAGGCCCTGAGTGCCACTGGAGAGGAGCCCTCATCTGTCACATGCACTGGCTCCCGCCACCTCAGGTGCTGAAGCCCAACAGTACCCAACCAGTGAATGGCCCACACCAGCTTTGGCTCACACAACTCTTTTCACAAATCAGCCCATGTCACCGTTGTGGCCTCATGTGACCCTCTTCTTCACTTGGTTTATTCCTGATCATCCTTAAACTTGACGGAGTTGTCACTTTCCTCTGACGGCTGCCCTGAATCCTTCAATACTGGGCAGCCTCAGTGCCCAGAGCCGACCTGTCCTCTGGTGCTCTGACATTAAGGGCTCATGTCAGTTTCCCCTCTAGCCTCGTCCGGTGTTGGGGGGCAGGGGATGGTCTTGGAGCTAAGTAAGCTGCAGTACTCAGCAGATGAGGAGGAAGAAAGGGACAGCGGGAGAAGGGGAGGGTACCAGAAAGCACAGTGTCTGGTAAAGCACCTGTCACGGTGACAGGAGACACACTGAAGAAAGCACTAAACCCTAGGACACAGGTGACTTCTCACCAATGCTCTGTTTACTGACAGACATGACCACAAAATAAGAAACATCTCTCAATAAATAGTAAGAATCAAGGTCACTTTTTGCTGTATCCAGGTGTGGGCTAAGAGTGGGCTTTAGATGAAGGGAGATTTTAGATGCTGGGTGGGCTCAAGCCAGGAGCACTCCCAGGCTCCTCTGGACTTGGCGAACTAAAGGTCACTTCCCCTGGGATAACCTCCAACTATTGAGATGAAACAACCAGGAGTTGTTCCACCAGGGTCAAGGAATGAAGACCTTCCATTCTCCTCCTGAGTCATCTGGTGATTCCTAATGGAGGCAAAGAAGCAGCCATGTAAAACAGATAGCATAGGGCTGGAGAGATGGTGCAGTGGTTAAGGGTACTGGCTGTTCTTCCAGAGGACCCAGGTTCTATTCCCAGC
This sequence comes from Rhabdomys pumilio, assembly GCA_030674055.1. NCBI lineage: Eukaryota > Metazoa > Chordata > Mammalia > Rodentia > Muridae > Rhabdomys > Rhabdomys pumilio. The sequence continues at coordinate 12,647,638 of JANHMN010000020.1, read as the reverse complement.
ACCCAGTGGTAGCTCACTGCTGTCTGTAACTCCTGTTCCAGGGGATCCGACTCCCTCACACATGCAGGCAAAACACCAATGTACATAAAATATAAATAAATTATTAAAACACAGCCTTCCTAGCACCTTTCCCCCATGGGAGTTTCCTCCCCCATCATTCACATAATATCAATTTCTTCTTTCATGCTAATGGAGTCCCAACTTTGGAGGAGACAGTATAGCAAAGACTGTGGCTACAGTCTTTCACCTCCTCTCCCTCTTAGGTATGCCACAGACAACATTTACCAGCCTTCCCTGCAGAAAGTGTGTGAGCTCTGAGGCAACCCCTGACCAATGGAATGCCAGGGGCAGTAGCTCACCCTGACCTGGCCCATAAAATACTGCAACAGTGCCCCTGCCCAGATGTTCCTACCTCTACAAATGGGTATGGCATACTCATTTCTATAGAACTTGTGTCCTTAAGTCATCTCTTTGAAGAGAGTCTGCCACACTATCAGGAGCAGCCAGTGTTAGACTCATGTGTGCAAAAAGTATATTCCTATCACAATGTAGCCATGAAAGCTAATCTGGTCTGTGTTTGCATGACCCTTTTTTTGGTGTCCCCTGATAAATATCCACATGGCCCCTTTAACTGGGGGGCAGTCACGTGATACACTTCTGGCCATCAAGTCAGAGAATTCTGCTGGGGGTCTTCAGGAAAATGTCTGCTTTCCTGATAAAAGTTACCAAATGTGGCTAGTACTTTCTCCTTTTTTGAAGCAGACAGTTTGCCCAAGGAAGGGCGATTTCCTCTAATCCCGAGCAATCTCAGTACCCAGGGTCTTAGTTTTCCACAGTACCCATCAACACTCCAGGCCCACATCAGTTTCCATGTGAGCCATCCCCCGAGCTTCAGGGGACTGGATCTGAGCAGTGCTCAGCTAATGTTCGAGAAAGGACAGAGAGGAAGGTCATTGCAGATGAAGAAGCACCTGTACCCATAACCTATAATGAACTCAAGAAGGGAGGAACATGAGAATTGTCACAACAGCTGCTGAAAACAGCAACAGCCTCCTACCTTCAGACACTTGGCTACACAGTGCCATTCACTAAGGCCACTTAAGCATGATTCCCCACTACCTGCAAGCAAGGGCGCTCACCCATCAACGGGCACTTTGCATGGTCATCACCGATTCGCCTAGTCTGTACTGAGCCCTATTTCATGCCCATTAGTGGTAAGATCAAAAGTTACTGAGATGTGTTGGGGGCAGGCTCTGCCCTCCACCCCCAGACACCTTGGGGAGACAGGCCCTTGAACAGTCAATGTGCATACATGGGGCATATACTGAGAGGACACACAATATTCTGTGGGACCCTGACCAAGGTAAGACGGTCTCAACTCTTTTCTGACATTGCACATCCAAAGTTAACACTCCTCCAGCTGAGAGAGCACCGTCCTCAGCTGACTGTTTACCCACTGTAAGCAGAGTCGCTAAAGACCATCAATTAATCCAGCTGCACCAGCATAATCATTGGTCATTAGATCAAGAATGCTCAAGAGGAGATCAAAACCCAGGCGCCGTGAACTCAGGAAGGCTGGAGACAGCGAGCGGGGCTCCTTCTGCCTGCTGGTTGTTAGTCAGCTTCTAAAATATACTTTCTCTAGAAGTCAGTAATTTTTCACCTTGGAGACAGAGCCAAAAAAAAAAAAAAATATGAACCATTTAGGCCATGACCTTCAATCATTTATGGCCAAGCTCGGGTTTTTTTTTTTTTTTTCAGGTCTGAGTCTCCATTAAGAACTGGGATAGAGACAGACAGATCGGCGACAAAAGAGAACTGGGCTAAAAGATCAAGAGGAAAGAAAGCCGGAGAAGTCGGAGCTCCCAGCCAGGGAAGTTGCCCCCTTTTAACTCGATTCTTTGGACGTGAATGAAATCATTTGCCATTTCTGCTGTCCAAGTATGAGGCAAGACTCTTTTTTTTTTTTTTTTTAAGACAAAACCTCATTCATTTCAAATTTAAGCAGTTTAAAAACGGACAGAAACGAATGGGCTACTCAGTAAGAGGCATGGCCACCAGGTTCCCAGCATAGAAGGTGTGCTGCTCACAACTTAGAACAATCCAGCAAGTGCTGAGGTTCCTAAGAGTCCATCACAGAGGTTTCTCAGTGCACAGCCCGTGATGGCAGGTCCCCTGTCTGCTCTGCCAAGGCACAGAGTAGACAGGACAGCTACAGGATGGTCCACCTAATAGACCCAAACCTATCAACACAGTCTGCCAGGTTACGAAGGCTTGCCTATGGCAGATGTAAGAGACCTGGAGGTCTGACTTCTTGCCTCTGGCTAGTCCATTACCTGTCCCCAGCTGCCCCAGGAGCTCTTCATTCTAAATGAACACTGGGTCTCCAGCAAGGTTTGGAGGCTTCTGGGGCAGCTGAAGACCCAATCTGAAACAGGAATGGGAATAGCATTCTGTCAACTGGGAGCAAAAATAATGCTGGAAATGCTGGCAGGTGAGCAAATACTGGGCTTACCGTCTCATCTCCCACTGCTCACCCATGACATGGATCAAGAATGTGTTAAAATGTTAATCACAAGCCCGGGTCGGACACAGAGCAAGAAAAATGAGTTTCTAGTTTATTTAAACAGCTGGCAAGGCAATCGCATGACTCCAGCGTACACCAGCTGGTGCTTGCCCCCTCTCCCATCCTAAGCTCTTGGGCGCTCATCCTAATCTCTTCGGCGCTCATAGCCATTGCAGCTGGCCACGAGCCAGGAGAGCCTGAGCTAGCTCTCCACTGTGGTACTGGTTCTTTGTTGTGAATACAGGCTTAAAACCCTTTGTTCCATCAGGACAGACATACATATTTTGTCTATTATCCTATATCTATCCTCTTGGGCAAGGGGGATAGCTCAGTGGATGAATGTTTGCCTGACATGCATGAGGCAAGGTCAATCCCCAGCACCCACCCACATATTTTAAGAGCCATTTCTAAATTGAGCATTTCAGCATAGATAGTATGCATCTAAAACAATGAATAAAGAGCAATAGTAATTAATATTCATTAAGCATGTACCATGTACCGGTTCTAACCCCTTGGGATATACATTATTAAAGCTCCATGGTACCACAAAGTAGGCATCAGCATCACCTCAATTTTATAAGGAAACTGAAGCATAGAAGTAACATAACTTGCCCAAGGATACAAAGCCACTCTGAGCTCAGAGTCTCCACTTCTACCCACTGCACGGTGCTGAATTCCACAACCAAAATCAGGTCCTCAAGGGGAAGGAAACCATCAACAGAGAATCTGACAGCCACACACCTGGGAAATCTTTCCAGGGAGTTAACAGAATGCAGGCTGTTTAGTTTGACTTGCAGGATGCTCTAAGGAAAGCCAGTGCCCGCTTATCCTGACATAAGAGGCCACCTGCAATCTCCAAATGGCTGTGTAATCACATCTGATTATCCAGCAACTGTAGCAGAATTATCCATATCAATTCTCTGCTGAAGAGAGCTGAATTCTAAGGGAAGACTTCTAAAAAAAAAAAAAAAAAAAGACGGTCTATGTAGCTTAGGCTGGACTCCCCAGCTGCAACCCTACAACCTCAGCCTCCCAAGCACCGGTGTCGCAGGTGTTTGCACAAAGCTCAGTTCTAAGGGAAGCCTTTCAGCCACCCTGAAGTCCCATTCCCCCCATATTTATTACTTTCCTTGCCAAGACCAAATACTGGACAAGAAGCGGTTTAAGGGAAGAAGGCTTTACTTGAGTTTACTGGTTCAGGGCATGCAGTCCACTGTGGTAGGAAAGATACAGCAGCAGCAGGTAGCTGTTCACACTGCACCCACAGGCAGTGGAGTGAACATTAGTGCTCAGCTTGCTTTCTGCTTTTCTTTCTACCTAGGACCCATCCACACAACCCTACTGCCCAGAGCTAAAGTGGGTCTTCCCATCTCAACTAAGATAATCTAGATACCCACACTGACATGCCTTATCTCTTAGGTGCTTCTAGATCTCATCAACTTGACAAAACTATCTTATGCCATTTCAATATATATCATAGACTTCCCAGAGGGTTCTCATGAGGTCATGGAACCTACAAATAAGGTCCTAAAACTTCTGTATTGCCCAAACATCTAATTATTTGTCTATATATTTTTAAGATTTATTTTTATTTTACATGTATGGATGTTTTGTCTGTATATACATCTGTGCACCATGTGTGTGCAGTGCCCAGAGAGTCCAGAAGGGGGCAACAAATTTTCCTAGATCTGGAATTACAAACGGTTGTGAGCAAACATGTGGGTGCTGGGAATTGAACTCATGACCTTGGGAAGAGCAGCCAGTAGTACTCTTAATCACTGAGCCATCTTTCCAGCCATTGTCTGTATTTTAAGGAAGTTCAAATGTAAATCTCCCTACATTTTAGTAGTAACTTTTAAAGCATACAAATTAACTTCTAAGCTTTTAAATGATTCTTTTACAACTTTAACAATGTTAATGTAACCCGACTTTATGATTTTAGAAGCAGAAACTTAATGATACTTTTCCTCATAGTCTTCTGTATTTGCAAATAATAAAGTTGGAAGATATTAATTTCATGTTAGTTAAAATGCTCAAAATAGTATTACTCTATCTCTCAAAGTCAGTGTTTGACCCGAGAATGATGCCAGCTTTAGCAAGCAAGCTGCAGTTTGTTAATTGGAAAGATGGAGTCTCGAAAGAGCAAAGGGGGTAGGATAGACAGTATCAAGCTATTTATAAAGTTGGTATACATGATGTCCTTCCCCACAAGCAGAATGAAAAGGAGGGGGAGGTGAGGCGGGTCGACACCCTGCATAATAATTCTGATCGCAATCTGTCTTTTAAAGGTCTGGTTTCCATGCTATTGGCTACAGCTCTCCGTAAGGATGTTGGTCACGCACAGTGACACAGAGGGTGGCAAGGAGATGACAAAAAGATGCTTTGCAAACAGAACCGTGAATGTGCATGATGAGAGAGCGGCTGCAGGTATTGAGTGCATTTGTACATTCCCTACTCTCTGGAGGGAGCCAAAGAAAGAACAGGAGAACATTCCAAATTCTAAAAACCAAGAAGGAAGGAGTTCGCCCCAGGAACTGAAGACTGTCTGTGTTCTACTTTAGGGGTACCCCAAATTACCATGCAATATTAGATATCTGAGTTCTCTAAACTCTCCTCCAACTCAGAGCTCCCAACACAGTGTAGGTGCCACCAGTGTTCAATGGGTAAAGGATTGAGGGATGCAGCCATGAGTGGAAGGCTTGTGTGGAGGGATGTCCTAGCCTCTCTGCTGCAGGAACAACTGCACTAGGCTCAATCAAGCTTTGTTTTGTTTTGTTGACTTTTAATCATTAAATTCTTCCACACTCCTGGGTTTGTCCCTCCCTTCATAAGAGACTGGTCTTTCACTAAAGACAGTGGCTTCCCCATCCCAGATTTGCTGAGGAAGCCTGCGGGCTCTAAGGATGAAGGGACACAAGGATGGATTCTGGTTTGGTAAGGTGGGGCTCTCTTGTCTTCTGGACCCTGAGTAGACCCTGAAGTGCATCTTGGGTTCACAGGTGCCTCCTAGAGGCTGACTTGAGGTAGTTCCAGGCTGATTGGTACCACTGGACCCTGTTCTGGGTGGCTGCCTCTCTCCCACTGAAGGCTATTCTCTTGTTCATTCCCTGAGGGCACAGTACTCTTCTAGACAGCTCCCACAGCATCTCCAGAGTGAGGTGGCACCCCAGGCTAGACCGCTGACCAACCTGGCTCAATGGACCAGATCCCCAGGACACACTCTTAACACAAGTTTATAGCAGCTAAGTGTCTTTCTACCTGCATGTCCATTTCAGAGATGGCTTCCCAGGCCTTTTAAGAACCAGAAGAGTGAGCCCAGAAAACTTTTCTTTAGATCATTGTGAGCTCGTTTTCTTCTAGCTCAGCGATTTTGCCTTTAAGCAGTAACCCCTACGCCAGAATGTCGGCATCTTCTCTACCCACCAACCAGAGTCCTGTCGGGGACAGGACCTGGAGCCAAACACATTCATATTCATATTCATATTCATATTCTCTCTCTCTCTCTCTCTCTCTCTCTCTCTCTCTCTCCCTCCCTCCCTCTCCCTCTCTCCCTCTCGATGATTAGGACTCCACTATTCTATCTTCGCTCCCACCCCCTTCATACTGTAGCATCTCTCATTCTCCCCCCACACCCCTTCCTTTCTCACTCTCAAACTGCAGGCACTAATTAAACCCCTTCTAAAAAACAGATTTTTGCCAGCTGCAGGAATTCTGGGTAACAGCCAAACCTGAACAGAGACAGTCTGGTTGAGAAAGATAAGCTAATGACAACCAGGGCAGCACAGGTCCCCATAAACAAGTGGGATTCTGAATTCCAGCTGTCCCCAGATTCCCAAGCGAAGTGGACAACGGCCCTACCGCAGGGACTCTGGGTATGCTCTTCCTCCAATTGGCCTTTCACGGGACAAAGGGCTGGACTTTGCTTTCTCTGCCTAGGGCAAAGCTTCACCTGACAGACCAAAGCAAATTCCCTCAACACTGGAACTCCCCCGCAGCAGAACTATGAAACACACTGCCAGAAATGTACATGAAGGGCAGTCCTGGGCTGCCGCGGTAACCAGGTGTGGAGTGGGCAGCACCCACCAGAGTGACATCAGCACAGCCTGAAGTGACAGGTGGGGCTCTGCAAGGGAGCCATCTCCCTTGCAGCTTCCTCCATTAGCAGGCAGGGGTGCAGGATGTCCAAGAAGCCAGGGCTACCAGGTGTGGTGATACAAATCTTTAATCCCAGTACTTGGGACCCAGGTGGATTTCTGAGTTTGAGGTCAGTCTAGTCTACACAGAGTTCCAGGCCAGCCAGAATGAATGAATGAATGAGAGAATGAATGAAGGAGCTAGGGGCCTCAGTCCAGGGCCTACAGGATAATTCTTGGACTTTTCGCCTCTCGGTAGGCAGCCTTGGGCTTTCCCGAGAACGCCCATCACCCTCTGATTCCAATTTCTAGGATGAAGAGAACTATTTCTTTCTTTAAAAGTCTGGAGTCTCCGCTGAGGGACAGGTCCAGCTGTCAGAGCCTGACTTAGGAATTGAACTTTCTATCCCTTCTCTGCCCCTTCACATCCTGCCTTACCAGACAGTGAATCTGTCTCCAGCAAAAGAGATTTTAACATTTATATACATGAATATTCAAATGTTAAATTGAGAGAGATTTCTGAAGCCCAATGGAGGGCATGGGTTGTGGGCTCAAGACTAATGCATGAAGATTTTTTTTCTTTAATAAACACTGATTTTAATAAACACTGGCAGGGGCACCTGGCCAGGCCCTAAGGTCCATCCCAGTCCTGCAGGTTTTCATTCCTAGCCAGAGGGAACTCCTGACAGCAGCTTATCACTGTGAGGACAAGAAGATTCATACAAAAGCTGTAAACACTCAGAAGGGCCCTACTGAGCTCCACTGTATTCTTGCTTAATTACTTATCTATTTAATTGTAAGGGACTATTGAACTAATCGCTACTGAAGCCATCAAAGAAAAACCACAGATACAGATAGGGCAGTTCCACAGCCCAGAGTGCTGTGCTCCAAGTGGTCCAGGCTGCCACTGGTACCCATCTGCAGCCTTCCAAGGTATCTATGAGGGCGGGCTGGCCAGGAGCCAACCCTAAAAGAGAAATACCCTTGATATGTTCTGTCTCTGATCCTAAAAGAGAAATATCCTTTAGATGTTATTTCTCGGAATAGGCAATTAATTTAATCTAAGATTTAATGAAAGACCCCAGAAGGGAAGGGGTAAATGCACACACTGGCTGCCACCATGCCATCTCCACTTCTCTCCAGGGACCAGGAGGCTTTCCAAGCCATCTGCTTTAAATCCTCTTCCCACAGATGTCACCACAGGGCACCAACACCTCTAAGGAGGGGGCTGGTGCCAAGCCCGACCGACAGTTCCAGAGGGTAGGCTCAGTTCAGCACTGTCTAGTCCATAGTAGGGGTCCAGCCTGGGGCCTGCCGCAAAGAGCAACAATGTCCCTCAGCGGTGGAACTCTCCCAGAGCCCCTCGTGGGTCACTCATCCCACATTTTCCTATCCGCACCAGATCGGATCCAAATTCTTGACTGGTTTTACCTGTTGAATGTTTAGAAAGCATCCTTGCCTTTCCACAAAGGCACTGGCCCACCCAAGAGGGGATAGTTAACTTCCCCTGCGCTACCCAGGGCCGTGGTGAGTGAGAGTGGAGATATGGCTCCATTCCCCCAGCATCGCTAATCCTTTCCCATCCACAGGTACTACTGAAAGCCAGTCGCAGCCGCAAAGAAAACCTGCTCCATATTTGTGTGTGGCAAAGCCGGCTTCTTCCTTAGAAATCGCAACCTATCCAAGTTCACCAAGCAAAAGCAAGCAACGAAGTAACCACACGGTCCTAAGCAGAACATTGAGCAAGCATATCCTGCACGCGTGGAGTGGCCCTCGGATGGGCCCAGGGTTCTGGCGCCGCGGGCAGCAGGTAGCTGGGGAAGCACCAGCCCCACCCCCGGGGCAGGCCGTGAAGTTGCAGCTGCCTTTTACCTGGACACCGCTGCTTCGGGACAGCCGGGAGAAGGGGGACCCCGGAGCTCAGATTCTCGCTGCGTCGCTCAGCAGGAGCGCGGGGGCAGATAGGGACCCCACTGGGGTGGCGGCGGGGACCGTAGGAGCAGAGCTGGGAGGGAGAGGCGAGCGGCAGGCAACCGGGAGGAGGTAGGCGTGGGAGGGCTTGAGGGAGAAAAAGGGGTGTGCGGGCAGGCTTCTAGGGTGCGGGGCTGAGAAAGGGGAGACACATCGGAGGACGGGGACCCCCGACGCGGGGAGGGGTGTGGGGAGAGATGAAAACTGGGGAACGCGTAGATAAGGGACAGAGCTTGGTAGCAGGGCTCACACCCGCTGCTTGGAAGCCCGCCCCTGCCTTCGGATCCTGGCATCGCGGACACCTCTCCGGGGTCGCCCACCGAGACCCTAGCCACAAGCCCGCCCAGCGAGGATCCTCACAACCGCTGGGGCCCGGCGCGCGCCTCACTCACCGCCTACGGTCCCGGCCTCCGTTGCTGTGCGTAGGGCTCTCCGCCGGCAGCCAGCTCCTCCTGGCGGGAGTGCAGGCGGCGGTGGCGCGCGCAGGCCGCCGGACTCGGGGTTCCGCAGCGCCCCCTGCCGGGACCGCCGGGTCCCTGCCCAGCCCGAAGCGCTCTGGGTGCCCTGGAGCTCCACCCCCAGGCGGCCGTGCGGGACCAGCAGGCTGCGGCGACCCGCATCCCGGGCCCTGGAAGCGGACACAGCCCCGGAGTGTCCAAACAGCCATCCGGACAGGCTTCGGTCGCGCCGTCCGGGTCGTGGAAAGCACGCGCACTCGGAGCGCACAGGGCCTCTGCTCCTCCCTACGCTGGACTTAGGACCCGGGAGGGTGCCATGGCCCCGGACACGGCCCTAGATCTGTCCCAGTCTTGGCGTGGGTGCTTTGGGACTGCGTGCCTGACCCCGCGCCGCGGATCTAGTCGCCGACGTGGGTTCCGGGGTGCCTCATGGACTCAAAACTGTCATAACCTAGCCACTGTGCCACCTCCACCCAAGCGCCTGTCCCGCGCTTCTCTTCCGGCGCGGGCCACATCCGGCCTGTGTCTACTTTAGACCTTGCAGTAGTTTTGTCCCTAAAGGCCTGCAGGGACCCTTGAGAGGTCCCGGCTGAGTCCTGGGGGCTGAGTCCCGGGGGCGTTTCTGCATAGCCCCTGGTTTGGCCGCTGAAGACCCGCGCAGCACTCCTTCTGTAAAGCTGTGTTGTTTTATTTGGTCTGGTGTTTGTGGATTTTTTTTTTCCCCTAAATGCTTTAGAGAAGGATCTCACCAACCGCAATTGTGAGATTGCCTTTGTTGTCAGTTCCAGGACTACAGTGACACCCTGAGCTGACCCTGAACAAAACAGGTGCGATTAGCCAGTATTTCCTGTAAGGTGCAGTTCCAAGGGAGCGCATCACTTGGTTTTCCCTAACTCATTCGATAGAGACTAAATCAAAACTTTATATTTTAATCCATATTTCTATCTACCTCCATTCCCCACCCCACTCCACCCCGAATCAGCTAGATTCTGCTTCCCTGGTCTGAATTCCATTTACCTCCGTGATCCAGCCATCTGGAATGCCTTCTCTGTCCAAATGTCTTGATGGCCAGCTGGCACTTGCCTGAGGATACTAGCTACTAGCTAATTCTCTCAGTCTCACCGTATTACTCAGAATCAACAACAGCTTCAGCTTGTTTACGCCTTGACTACTATTGACAGCTTTCCCCAATACATGAGCATGAAATCTCACTCCCCCTTAAATTCCTACTTGGGCTGACCCTCAAGGACCTCCACAGCCCAGGCACCCTACCCAATACAGACTCTTCCTTCCCTCCACAGACTTTGACAGTTCTGCTCTAATTCCAAGTTCCACTCCTTCACAAGTCACACAGGCTGCAGATGACAGACAGCTCCATCCACACTAGCCCAAAGCAAAAAATAAAAATAAATCAGGGGGAAAAAAAAGCGTAGGCCATGTCAGCTTCAGGCCTGAAACTTGACCCAGACACTCAGCTTTACTTTCTCTTAAGTCTAGCACCCTTTCAGGGCCACAGGAGTCTCCAGAAGACCCAGGCTCACAACTCTGCCTCCAACACAAAACCAGCCTCTTTCTGCAAACTAGCCAGGCCTAGGTTTGTTCTTCTGGATTGAGCCCTTGTCAGTCCTGTATCACAACCTCTGTAAGCCATAGGGGTCTGTTCCCTTTCTTGGCTACTTACTCACCCTTCACATGGGATATGTGGACAGTCCTAGATTCAATACAATCAGAAGAGGATGAAAGGTGACTTGGGCACCATCCCTCTATAAAAAATTTGCCCCTATCACACTTGACTGGGGCATTTTTCTGGAAGTGCACACACTGGAAGATTCTGCTTGAATCTTCCTCCACAGGGAACTTAGAGTTTACAGCTTTGCACCATCCTGCAATCTAGGTTAAGATTTCAGTCCTGGCCTGGCGGTGGTGGCACACGCCTTTAATCCCAGCACTTGGGAGGCAGAGGCAGGCGGATTTCTGAGGTCGAGGCCAGCCTGGTCTACAGAGTGAGTTCCAGGTCAGCCTGGGCCACACAGAGAAACCCTGTCTCGGAAAAAAAAAAAAAAAAAAAAAAAAAAAGAAAGAAAGAAAGAAAGAAAAAGAAAAGAAAAACCAAGATTTCAGTCCTGGCATCTCCAGCCTCTTTCCTTCGTCCCCTATTCCCTGAAGACTCCGACATCCTTCCCACCCTGGAGAAAGCATCACACCTCCTTTCCAGAGGACCTTTAAGGTCAGAAGGGCTTTCAGGGAAGGGAAAAGGAGAGGCTCCTACACGGAAGCACATCAAGCTTCCCTCTGCAGTGATGAAATAGCGTATCTGCCTAAGGCAACTGGAGCCACTTGGCTAACAGCTGGGGAGGCAGTACCAAAGAGTGTAGGTCCCAGATATCCTCAAGCAGGAAGGAGGGACAGATTTCTCTCATGCAGGGCACCAACATAATACTGGTTATCCAAATACATGTTCCAAATACCCCCTACTATCCTCCAAGTGAAATAAAAATTCTGTTTCTCTGGCCCTGGCAACTAAGAGAGTCCTGACTAGGACAATCCCCACCGCCCCCCCACCCCCAGCACAGAGTCACACGCTCCTGCAAAACAGCGCCCGTCACCTTCATTACTCATCTGCTAGAGCAGCAAACTGTACCCCTGGATGACCATAAAACAGAGAACTAGCAAGGTACCATGGACTCCACCCTTCCTCCTGAGCTGCTTCCTGTCTGCTCCTTTGTCCTTACTACACTCATGCACTCAGAGTCATTGCCACCCACCAGTCACTGAAAGCTGAGTCTGCCTGTCCTCTAAAAACACTGGGTGGCTCATGAATATTCTGCTGGGCGGCTCACTTTGCCACTTTGCCCCTGCATCCCTAGTTGGATGGAGCAGGCATCAGCCGATGAACACCCTCAAGGCAATCTTGCCTCTGGAGCAGAAAAGCCTGCAAATATTTGCACAGCCTCCTTTGTCTGTGGACTACGAAACCTGCTCTCTGTCCCCTCCCTTCTTACAGGGGCACTGCCACAGGGTGCCTAGTCTGAGTTAACAAACGGCCATGCCAACGAGTCGTCCTAGGGAGAAGAACAGGTTGCTTTCTTTGAGCCAGTTTCTATATTGCAAAGACCTGGAGTGCTCACAATTCTGCCTCACAGCCAAATCTATTAACTCCACAAAATATGTCTGTGCTGCCCACCAAAATGTTCCGATGGGCAATATTATTTCAAAATTCTCTTCACTGTGGGTTTGGTTTCTTTGGCTATAACTAAAATGTTCGTTCACTACAGGAATGTGGAGAAATACCAAGTGTTCAAATATTAAAGGTTAAGATAAAAAACTACTCGGGATAGATTTCTGTCGATTCATATAGCAGCGAACATCAGACTGACTGACATATTTATATTAAATGGAAATTGTCCTGTCTACCCCACATCTGCAACCCTAGCATCTTGGAGAGATAAATATCTTGTGAAAGGTTAAAGGTCCGTTCTTAGGTGGCTGCAGAGCTGCCTTTTCTAACACATGCTCATGTTTTAGAAAGGCAGTACCCACCCACCCCAGCTCCAGGGTGGTCTGTTCTCATTTATGCATGCATGATTCTTTTTCTTTGCTACCAGCTGTGGTCCCTTCCCCCACCCCAACAGGCTTATTATAAAAGCCCCTTCCCACTCCCGAGAGCAGTGAGGGAGGGCAAACTCATTTTCCCATCTATCTGGGGGAAACTTAATTATAAAGTCAAATCTGGGAGAACAGAACACAAAATAACCACATTAAATAAAAATAAGAGAGGGCTCTGAACCTGACCGTGAGCCAAAAGAAGAAGAAGAAAAAAAAAGCACAAAAATATTAGAGTAATTCAATGAATCATAGGTCTAAATATTCTTTTTTTTCCCCTCTAAACTCTCAGCCCAGCTGAAAAATCTTTCTAAGGACAACCAAGGCAAGCATTAGATGAACTCACATGAATCACATTTAGAAATCACAAAAAGACAAAAGCTGTGGCAAGCTGTGTATCTAAAACAGTCGAGTTTAGAGAGTAAGCACTTTACCAAAGCCAGATGAATGGACAGATGAGCCGAGTCCAGCCTTCTCATTTTACAATAAGAAGCAATGCAGAAAGGAATCAAGAAGAGATGAAGGGCCCAGCAGAGATTTCTGAAGTTCACAGTGACATGAGCTACAGCAACTGGAGTTGAGGGTGCATGAGATTGAGAAACCACAAACCTCCCCTAGGGCCCAAAGTAGCAAGATGGAAATTGAAAGGGTTAAATATTGAGAGTCGTTGCCAATTCATGCAGAAGTCTATGGCCAAAGGAGAGCTGAGGTCAAGAATAATCAACTTGTCCTAAATTCACCCACAAACTGAGCTGGTAAGACAGTGAGGGTTGGGATCCAGTCTTCTGGACACTTCAGGGCCCTTCTGCTGAACCCGGGCTTGTAGAATGAAAAAAAAAAAAAAAAGACAAAACATCACAGCAGCACCACAGAGGAGCTGAACAAATTGGATTTGAAACTCTTCAAAAAACTCCATAGGAAGTCACAGTGTGTCCAGGTCATTATACGCTTGGATACTGGCTGAGTCAGGCTCTGACATCCTTTGACTCCAGCCTTCTTTCTTCAGCAATAGACCAGATCCTGTGGTTGTTTATTCAGTGATTCAGCTTGATGCACAGAGCACTACAGACTCTCGTGTCAAGAGCTGCACTGGTGCTCCCTGTCTGAGGGAACAGCATCCCTGTTACCTTCCTTGGTCTGTATGCTAGAAACTTGTGTCATGATTTGAATATGAAGTATTACCCCAAGGGGATCGTGTGTGGAGGTATGGTCCCCAGTTGCTAGTGCTATCAGTGATTAGATCGAGAGGGTCCAATCGTATCAAGATTAACCTACTGAAGAGCTCATAACTGAATGGGCTATATGGAGATGGGGCCTTAGATGAATGACACATGTCACTGAGGTGTGACTTTGAAAGATAGATCTTTTCCTCAGACAGTTCTTGCTCTCTTTGCTTCCTGGCCAGGATGAGTTAAGCAGCTTGGTTTTGCTACATGTCCTTCTGCCCTGATCTTTGGCTTCTGTTTCTTCATGGCCCAGAAACAATGACCAGCCAACCATGGGCTGAAACCTCTGAACCCATGAGTGTAAGTCATTTTTCCCTTTAAGTTTTTTTTTTTTTTTAATTACATTTTCCCAGGAAGAATGTCACACAAAAAGAGCTTAATAGATGATTCTGGTAACATCAATGTCATTATAAAAGTAGGAAACCTTTATGTCCCCCTACCAAAGGTAGTTAACCCAACAAGGTTTCATATTTTCTAAGCCTCTCCCCTATTTTGTGACTTGACTCTTTGTCCAACCCCTAGAGATTCTTCAGTGCTACTGGTCAGTCACATTGCTCAGTAAGCTGTGCTCTCACAAACGGCATGAGAAACAGTCACCACCTCTGCTAGGATTAAAAGATGGAGGCCATCTTGGTCATGGTGCTTGCTAGCTCAGTTTGTGTTGCAAAAAGAAATTGCCTTGCTTGAGGTACTTTTACCTGTGCATTCTTTTGTGCCACGCTGAAATTATTATTTCAATATTCTTTTACTATGAGGGCTTATCCTGGATTTCAAATTCCTCTGAGAGAATGTTTGGATGTCTTCCCTTGGTGAAGATCTTTTCCTCAGACAGTCACCATGCTGTGGTGGTTTTCAGGTAAACTATACTCTTTTGTTTATATCAGTAGCAACCCCAGGATTGAAAGTTTCTTTACAATAAGAAAAAGGGCCCAAGAAAATACCAAGGAGACCAGGTAACTCTTGAGCATAAGGCCAAGAACAGCAAGGTCCTCCTTGGTTGTCTAGTCATCCTGGAGGCTGGATGAGGGGAAATGAGACATGACATCATGACAAGCAGATGTAGAATCCTGATCCACACATAGCTCGGTCAGTGTCTTTGGTGATTTCTGATGATAAGCCTACTGATGAGAAGCACCTAGCACAAACACCATTCTACAAAGGAATCAATCAGAGATTGGAAGTCAGAGTGAGAGAAACCTTCATTATGGGGACCGAGGCTCTCTGATTGGTTAACGCTCATGAAACCCAGACAGGAAACAATTTATCAAAAAGGAAAAGCAGATTTTTTTCAGACAGAGGGAAACCAATTCCTCTGGCTAGCCCAGAGATTCCCCCATTCTATTGACTATACCTCTCCTGCTATTAAGGAGAGATTGAACAATGTGGAAGAGACCTTCAAGACCCAAGCTCAACAACCTGTCTATGTCAACACCACTCTCTGGACATGGGTTCTTTCTTCGTGCCCTCTCCAGACTGTTCCCTTAGAGAACCTGGGACACTTTGAATCAGGTTTAGAGGAAGAGAAAACAAACACACTTTTGGTATGGTTAAGTCCTATGTTTCGGTAGACATTATGGTGCCTAGGCAGTTGCCTTTCTAATTACGCAAAAGCATTTCACAAGATGTGGTTTGAATATGTTTGGTCCATGGGAAGTGGCACTAGTAGGAGGTATGGCCTTGTTGAAATAAGTGTGGCCTTGTTGGAGGAAGTGTGTCACTGTGTGGGCGAGCTTTGAGGGCTCCTAGTGCTCAAGATCTGCCCAGTACAGAAGAGAATCTCCTGGCTACCTTCAGTTCAAGATGTAGAACTCTCATCTCCTTCTCCAGAACCATGTCTGCCTGGGTGCTGCCATGCTTCCTGCCATGATGATAATGGACTGAATCTCTGAAATTGTAAGCCAGGCCCTAATTAAATGTTGGCCTTTATAAGAGTTGGCTTGGTCATGGTGTCTCTTCATAGCAACGGGTACCCTAACTAAGACACAAGGCTATCAATATTTTAAGTCAGAGTTAACTATTTTTAACAAGTGGTTTTCTAAGGGTTTTAAGTTTCAGCCAGCACAGAAGGTCACAGAGTTGTCTGATCTGTTTGGGTGGAACAAAATGACTTCAAGGTCACTTCCCCATTGTCTCAATATGTTTCCAGAGCAACAGCGCCACCTATGGGCTTTGGGCACACCTTCATTCTTTTTGCTTCTCTCCTGGGTTCCCTAGCAACTGCCTGAATCTATGAGCAGAGGAGAAATCAAAACAGATGACATTACTTGACATTAACTATTTACAGTTGGTGGTAGACATGTGGACTCCCTTTTTTGAGGCTGAAACCATGGAATTCTTTCCTCTGTTTATTTGCTTTGTTCTATTCAGGCCAAAATACCCAAACCAGGTGGGCTATCTCCCCCTGTAGCTATGCTAACCCGACTCAGGTGATTGTTTTAAAGAAAAGGGAGTAAGTGTCCATATTTAATCTGTGAGACAGGTGGATCCCACAGGAACTAGTTCCCTGGTTGGGGGGTCCACCCTCACCACAATCAAAAAGTATGTTACTTTGTCACCATCTTGACTAGTGACCTCATTGAGGTGGCGACAGCCATGCAACTTGGCTGCCATCCTGAATGATGTCATCAAGATGGGATAAGCCGTGCCATCTGACCTCCATCTTGGTTAGTGACATCATCAAGATGAGGGTGATCAAATGACTTCACCACCCACAAACCTTCCTGCTACGGCTGAGACCTTAGACAACCATCTCCATCTCTAGAATTTTCTGTGCCATGTCCCTGTCCTCTTCTCCATTTTTTTTTTTTATTATTTTTACGTTCCTGGATGCCTAACGGAATCATGGAAATGGGAGATCCAGAGATGACTCCTGCATGGACTCTCCTTGCCAACGTCAATGCATTTTTAATGTCAGACTAAGGAGGCAATACTAGCCCTCCACGGTGGGTTGTTTTGGTTCAGTTTTGACACATTATTTTGCATGATACATATGCTGGTTTTCAGAGGGTACTTAAAGGTTTCCCCAGCTATGTGCCACCAGCACTATCCAGCTACAAAACAGAGCTGACACTGGGAGGGAAAGACTTGAAAAGGACCTATAAATTTACAGCAGCCCAGGGAGAACCACAGAAAAGTGCAGGTCTCAACGGGCACCAAAGATTGCCACATGCTGGACAAGCCGCTGCCAGAGAGTAGCTCCGACAGCTGGAGGCGAAGAGGATTCAGCCTGCTGGATGAGAAGCCGGAGATGAGGATGGACTGTGGTGGGTACCAATGCCTGCTCTTCCTGCCTGGCATCTCCACATTTATTTTTCTCTGACGGAGATAGTCTTTTCCTTTGTGAGACTCCTTTGCTCTATGTTTATTGTCCACATCTCCACATCATGCTTCTGTTTGACTTTCCTCTTACAGTGACATTGACAGACAACAGAAGAACAAGTTGATGCCATCCCTTTCCGAGAATTCCAGCCTCACAGTTTTAATGGAGCCTCCTTAGCTGAGTCAGCGGGAGATTACAAACATCAACTTAATGATGTTTTATTGTGTTATTTCTGCTTTTCTCAGCCTGCTACTTGCCAGAAGCACATCATTCCCTGGATCGTGCAAAGCACAAATAGAGATTTTTCACTGTCCAATGTTTTAAGGTGGTATTGCACCCTCTAAGACTCCAAGCCAGTGGTTCTCAACCTTCCCAATGCTGCAACCCTTTAATAAAAAATATCCAGTTCCTCACATTGTGGTGACACTCTCAGCCATAAAATTATTTTTATTACTACTTCATAACTGTAATTTTGCTACCATTATGATTCATAATGTAAATATTTTTTGGAGATAAAGGTTTGCCAAAGGAGTTGCAACCCACAGGTTGAGAACCACTGTCTAAGCCAAATAATTACTGTCTTTATAAGACCAGCTGTGTCTGCTTATGAAATATCATCACAGTTGGCCTTGTTGATTATTGATAAAGATTGCAATGCCTGGAACAGCATTTTTCAGAGTTTTTCCAGAAGGGGAAAAAGCTGGAAAGTTTGAAGCAAGCCATAAAGGTCTGAGCAAGTGGCATGAAGGTATATAAAAGATGAGACTTTATGTGTGATATTAACACATCTAAGGTCAAAGTTCAACACATTGCTGTCAAAACCCTGCTTAATTGTATGTCAAAGCAATGCTTATTTTAAAGTGGTTAGATTTTGCCCCAGTTTTATCTAAATATCACACAATAATTAAAAGTACCAGGCTGGTGTAGTCAACTTTCAGCAGCCATGTTTGGAGGCTTATACTGATATGGTTGGAGGGATTGAAAGAGGAGAATATTTTACCTTGTCTTCTGACGCCAACCAGGTCCCCAGGTAACTATGAAACATCTCTAAAATGTCCTGTGAGTGTTCAAGAAGCCCATGAAGACCCCAGCTCTAACCAACTCTACAAAGAAGAGGGTCAACACAGAAGAAATCTTTCCTTGTGCCACAACCAAGCAAGGCTTTAACTCCTCCTCACATCAACAGAACAACTGGTTAAAGGAAGGCTGAGGGGCCGAGGCTCCTCTCAGGCCCAAGTGAGTCCTGAGGGCCAGGTCCTCATCTGATCTTGACAGTTAAAGAGGGGGAAGTGACTAATGTTGGCCACCTTTGCTGTAATAACACCCAGCAGGAAAGTGTAAGGAGCCACTGAACTGATGGCCCTGTCTCCTCCACACTCCGAGTGACTGCACAGCTCTATGATAGGCTTAAATCCAGAGGGGGCGTTGTCTAAACAGCTAATTCTCACTAAGGATTTTCTTCTTGATAAGACAAATGCTGCCCTGGTGTGAGTCCAGCCAGGAGAGACAGGCAAACTACTGCTTAACCTAAGAAGTAAGTGAGAGCTAAGGTTCTTTTCTCTTCCTCTCTAGAAGCCATTTGGGAGGGAACTTATGCTGATTCGAGCTTCTCCAAAAGCTACTGAAGGGTCTCAGAGCAGATCTTGGCCCATCACTCTGGAGAGCAGCCCTGGAGGCCAAAGGGGAGTGAACAGAGATGGATTAAAAACTGGATGCTTTTGTGAGCTCAATAAGAGATTCTAAGGGACTTGGCAATTTGTCTAATATTACTGAATAATAATGGAATAAACCTAGAAATGGGTAGTAAAGAAAATCATGTGAACTATATAAATATACGAATTCAAGGAGACTAGCAATGCATTCTAAAATTGGAAGAATTATTGTTATTATTATTTGTGTGTGTGTGTGTGTGTGTGTGTGTGTGTGTGTGTGTGTATGGCGGTCAGAGGACATCTGTGTGGAGTCAGTTCTTTCTTTCTACATTTTTGTGGACTTTGAGGATTTGAACTTGGGTAATGAGAATTGCTCATCAAGCATTTTACCAACTGATCTATCTTGGTGGTCCAATATTGTTTTAAACATTCAATGGGTTATTGAAGAAATGGATGGGGATTTCTTAATGCTACAATAAAAGGCAAATAAAAATTATCATAGCAAAAAATCTGGGGGATACAGCAAGGGAAAGAGGAAAGTTTAGAGCTATCAGGGGTTTTGTTAAAAAAAAAAAAAAAAAGGAGAGAGGGCCCAGTGGGTGAAAGTACTTATCATAAGTCCAGATGACCTGAATTTGATCCCGTGAACCTGTGTGAAGGTGGAAGGAGAGAATCAACTCACACATATTATCTTCTAGTCCCAAGTGTGACAACATGCCTGTTTGTCTGTGTGCATACACACACTAAATAAATAGGTGTAAAACACTTATATGCCAATAAATCTGAAAATCTGGACTAAAGGGATATTCCTATAGACACATATGACCTACCAAAATTAAACCGAGAAATATAAAACCTCAACTAGATAGTAATTAAAAAAACAATAAAAATAAAGCAATTGTCATATATGTGCAAAATCTGCAACAAATATTTGCATTACAGACCATAGAGGAGGGGAACTGGGATAAATCCATCTACAACCCTCTGTTCTTGACAGAGCTGAAAAAAAGAAAGTTGAGAAAAAGTCCATCTGAAACCGAAACTATTACAGGAAAATGTAGGGCAAACATTTCAGGCTATAGCTACAGGCAACGATTTCCTCAACAGGTTGCTGATGGCTCAAGAAACCGTAAGGACTGACCAATGGGCTACACCAAACTAAGATGCTCCCACACAGCAAAGGGAGCCAGGAACAACTGGAAGGACATACTAAAGAATAGAACATCTGTGAGCTAGTCATCTGACCGAGGAGTCAAACACGTGCACAAGTCAAAACCTAAACACAGTCGGAGGATGGACAAATGAGTATAGATGAGTCTCAAGAAGAAGGAATAAAAACAGCCGATGGATAAGTGAAAGCTACAACAGCTTTAGCCATTAGGGGAATGCAAATCCAAGCCAACGAGGTTTCTTCTCATCCCAGTCAGAATGGCTGTCAAGAAAGCAAGGTTCCCTCAGAGCCTCCACGTTTTTGTGGATTTTGAGAGCCTTGCCTCCTGCTCCATCTTTATACATGAAGGAAGAGGTGATCAAAAGAAGATATATATGATGCAGCCATTTCTTACACACACATACCCACCCCCAGCTTCCAACTCCAGGCCCTCTGAGGAGCTTCCAGCTTCCATATTGGGACAGAGCAGCTGACAGCTCATAATCTCTGTGTTCCCTTAGACCCTTGTGAAGGGAGTCCAGTGAAGAATTCACCATCTCAATGGAAACAAGAGGCACTCAGGTGGTACTGACCTGCTCCAGATACATTTCTTTACAGTAAGATACTAACTGCTTAAGAAATGAAGATGAACAGGGTGGTGGTGGCACAGGCCTTTAGTCCCAGAACTCCTGAGACAGAAGCACACAGATCTCTGAGTTCAAGGCCAGCCTGCTCTACAGAGTTTCAGGACAGCCAGGAACACACAGAGAAACGACTGTCAAACAAACAAGCAAGCAAACACAACAAAAAAGATGCTTTGATTCAGCTATTTAGCAGGTAGAAAGAATGTTTTAAGTGATTATCCTTATATACTTATTGGGTTTGATGACAGGTTGAGTTATTCGGGACCCTGACTCCAAATAGCAACAAGAAATCATTTATAAGAGCACCCTTAGTAGTGAATTTATCAAAGAAACCCGGGTAAAACCTACACAATGAAAGAAAGTGTGGGAAGAGCCGAAGTAACAGAAAGAACTCCACAGGCCAGAGACCAATATTGTTAGAGCGTGTAGGCTCAAAAAAATCCCTGTGAAGTCTGTAAAACCTAAAACCACATTCTTAGGAAGAAAATTTTAGGAATTCAAAAGCTAATTCTAAAAATTCATATGGAAATGAAAACAAAACAAAACAAAGAAACAAAAACACCAAAGCCTAGAACAATTGAAACCACTCTAAATAAAGATGAAATCAGAATATTTGTGCCACCCAATCAAGATAGCTGACCTTGAACATGATAGTACATACCTATAATCCCAGCAGAAGGCTGAGGCAGGAGGATTACCAGTTTAAATCCAGCATAGGCAACATGAGAGGTTGTTTCTTTTGAAAAGAGGGAGGAGAAGTAATTACTTTAAAAACAAACAAACAAACAAACAAACACCCCACAAAACAAAGGAGAGCTGTCCAGATGCTGAGCAGCTGGAAAAGGCTCTTGTAACCAACCTTACAGGGTGACTCCTGGAACCCGCATGGAGAAGGAGAGAGTGCAGCAAGCTGTCCCCCGAGCCCTACATGTGTATCATAGCACGTGTTTCCTCCCTCCCCCAATAAATAAATGTGATAGCAAAATTTAAATTTTTCTACAAAAGGTTTAAAGGCAAACTAATGTATGGCCAACAGTGTTTACATATAATTGATGCTACGACAACTGAAAACAAAACACGGAGGCGAATGTCCACCCTTAACTCACACCTTAATCATAAATTAACTTGAAGTGAATCACAGACCTAAGTGGTCCATGTGTAATAAGCTGGGGGTAGCCAACGTTATATAACTCCTGGAAAAAGGTCATCGCAAGATTTTAGTGGCACCTGGCTTAATAAACATTTCTTCAGTGATTCAAGGGCCATAAATACAAAGAATAATAATACATCATCAAACTTAATTTTTTCCCCTTTAAAACACATTAGTATAAATTAAGATAGAAGCCTCAAGCTTGAAGAATACATTTTATATCTGACAGACACGGATGCTGGTGAAGAAATAAGAACCACTCACAGTCAATTAGCATAGCAAATAACCCAAAGAGATTGAAGGCACACTTGAGCAGATACCTCATCAAGGAAGATAAACAGATGGCAAAGAAGCAATGGAAAGACACTCCTCTTATTAAGCGTTGATGAAATGCAAATTAAAGCAATAATGAGATACTGCTATCTATCTACCAGAATGGCTAAAATTAAAAGTGCCAATCATACCAGTGCCAGCGAAGATATAAATAAAAGAAATTCTCACCCATTGATAATGGAATCATAAAGTGAGATAAGCAGTCTGGAAAAGAGTCAGATTCTTAAGAAAATAAGGATGTGCCTACGGTGACTGTTAATTTGCATTGTCAACTTGACTCAATCTCCAATCACCTAGGAGATGTCAATACTTAGGGACCAGCCTTCAACATATATGCCTTGTCACATCCTTTCAGAGATCCAGGAATGGACCTTACTGAGGCATCAAGGGAATTAAGAAAAGATAAACAGACAGACACACAGAGACACTGAAATACTGGGATCAGGTGGTCTGGGCTCTCAGATGGGGAAAGCACAGCACTCTGGAAGTGTGTTTATGGTATGGGGTTGGTTGAACACAGAGGTGAGATTATTGCAAACAGCTGAACAGGGCGTAGAGCTATTATAGAGCCATAATCAAGGAAGTGGAGTTTATGGTATATAGCTGGATTAGGACACAGGTTTAGTTAATCTCCATTAGCGCCATCTCTTTGCGGGAGGAAGTCTTTAGGCTGTAAACATTCTGCCTTTTCCCTTATGCTAGTCTTTTCATCCCTGTGACAAACACCCACAGGATGTATTATTATTATTATTATTATTATTATTATCATCATCATCATCATCTTATTGGTTATATGAGATAGAACATCACTACATGGACTCAGTGAGTTTAAATAAATCTATAAAATTATAAGAGGAGGCTCTGAAGCTGGGAAGGAACCATGATGAGTAGTGGCTATGGCCAAGATACATTGTACACACGTAGGAAAATTTCAAAGAATAAAGAAATTTTAAAAACTCCACTGAGATTCCCCATCTTACCCAAGTTTGAATGGCTTCTCAAGAAAACAAACAGCAGATACCAGAGACGACGTGAAGACCGGAGAACCCTTCTACCCTGTGGGAATGTAAATCAGTCCAGCCACTATGGCAATCCATACGAAAACTTCCCAAATCTGTAAAAAACAGAACTACCATACGATCCAGCTATGCTGTATATACCCAAAGGACTCTAAACCACTATACCACAGAGACCCTTACATATCACGTTTGTTATGGCAATTATCTTAGTCTGCTCTCTGTTGCTGTGATTTAAAAAAAAAAAATGACTAAAAGCAATTTGGGCAGGAAAAGGTTTCCTTCAGTTACAGTCATGAAGGTAAGTCCAGGCAGGAACTCAAGGCAGGACCAGAGGCAGAAACTATCAAAGAAACCGGCTTACTGGCAAGCTTTTCAAGGTTTGCTCAGCTTGCTTTTTTTTTTTTTTAAATACAACTCAGGACTACCTGACCATGGATATCATTGCCTACTGTGGAGTGAACCCTCTCATATCAATCACCAATCCAAAAAATGCTCACACTCACGGGCCAATCTGATGATGGCAAATTCTTAATTGGGGTTCCCTTTTTCCAGATGATTCTAGCTTGTGTCAAGCTGACAAAACTAAATAAACCCACCAAAAAAAACCTTAACCAGCATAGGTAATAGTCACAATAGTTAAATTATGGAATCAGCCTAGATGTCCATCAACAGATGAAAGACAGACAGATAACACGCAGAGTTTTATTTACCAACAAAGAAGAAGGAAATTATGTCATTTTCAGGAATGGAACTGACGATCATCAGATCAAATGACATAAGCTAGACTCAGAAAGACAAATATGTGTGTTCTCAAATATGCAGAGTCTAGATAAAAAAAAGAAAGTAGAAATGAAACGATTTGGGAAGAAGAAGGGTCCAGCAGGCAGGGGCGGGGCAGTGACAGGGGCGGGGCAGTGACAGGGGCGGGGCAGCGACAGGGGCGGGGCAGCGACAGGGGTGGAGCAGAAAAATGGGGTAGTGGGGATTTGAATATGGACAAAACACATAATGCTAAAGTATACACTTATAAATAAGAGAGAAAACCAAACAAATATAAAAACGACCTCAGAGAGTTTCCTTGTTCCTTCTGTCATGGGAGAACACAGGGAGAGGACACATGTGAGCGTAAGTACAAGATTTCATTGAATAAAAATTTAAAAACAAACGAAAACTATATTGAGGTTCCCCACCTCACCGCAGTTAGGAGGACTACCATCAGGTTAAAACTAGACGCTAGCGAAGACCTGGGGTCAACAGACCCGCTGTATACAGCGGGAATGTGAATTAGTCCAGCCACCTTGGTGAATCTGCTAGCCCCTTGATCTTGGACTTTCCTGACTATGAAACCATGGAATAAATTAGCAAGAAGCCAACCAAAGCGTGTATTTGCTGTTCTTAGCGTTCTCTATTCCCTTATGCAGATCTACACTTCCACCTTGTATCGTTTCTTCTGCCTAAAGGACTCTATTGAACGCTTCTCCTATTGGTGGGTTAGAAGCATGATAGTGTGAGGATCCTCAAAGCCTTTCCTAGCCCCTGACCCTCCTCTCTTCTCTCTCCTGCTTAGACCCCATCTGCACAGGACAGTGAGTTCTAAGCTCTGCTCGCTAAGGCTAGCTCCCACCCCAGAGCGTTGGCTGAAATACACATTTCACACCTACACAGAGTTGCTTTCAGGAGCTAGGCTGAGACACAGGTGGGGCAGGAAGGGAGGGTTCTTTTTTTGTGGGAGGGGTTGCACAATTTAAGTAACCGTATTTTCTCAGACACAGAGCCTGAGACTGGGTGACCCCTTGTTTCGGGGTGCATGTGCCTTGGTTTCAATCTGGTGAGCGGTTGACCCTGATCAAGGAGTGTAAGGACGGTTCCAGTAGTGATGCAGGTTTAAAACCATTGCTCCCCAACGTGGTGAATGGTCACTACCACGAAAATACAGCGGATGCTATTGAGATGCCTATGTTCTCATATGGCAGAAGGAGATGCTGGGACATTTGACTGGGTAGGAAGCTGTGGGAAGCTGGGGTAGAAATGGAGGTGGAACAGGAATCTGGAGCAAAAAGGAGCACTGGGGAGAGTGACAGAAAGGAGCAAAGAGGAAGCCACAGGCCTGTCCCTGTCAGTATCTCTCAATTCCCCACCCTACATCAGACAATCCTTCTTTGCTCTGAGGTGTAACCATGAGGTTCAGGGCAATAGGTTGCCCACATGGTTGACAGGCTGATGGATGACTCATTGAACAGCTGTCGTGAGTTTGTGCAAGATATTGGGGCACTGGAGCAGGTTTGGAGCACTGTGGGAAATTGCTCCCTGCTCAGCTGGTTTCTCTCCTAAATCCTTTGCATTCTGGTCCCTGTGTTCCTCTAGGCTGGGAAGGCCCTTAGCTTCCTCCTTCTGCCCAGCCCAGGGGACCCCACCTCCATGTCTACCTTCCTTGGTATTGAGAAAGGAGCCCTATCCTTCCCCCAACTCACTGCTTCATTTTCTGGTGTTTGGTGTTTACTATTCTTTAAGGTTCAGAGGTGGTGTTTTGCAGCAGTTCCCTGCAGATTAAAGCATTCCATCCTGCAGAGACACTCCTTAGGGAGGAAGTTAAAAGACTCAAAACAACTTCAGGAAGTCCCTGAAATTGACCATGTTCACTGGGCTCCTCCCTTCCAAGAGTAAACAAGAAAGAGTGTTCCTCTCTGAGAGGATGTGCAGCAGAGACTGAGAGGAGCCCAGCTTCCTGGGAGAGGAAGTGGAGACCAGCAGAACTGCCTGAAAGAGGTTCAGACCGACTAAGCCACCTGAAAAGAACACTCTCAGACTTCTTGAGCTTCCTGTAAACCGTGCAGTGAGCTCCAGGTTCCCAGACTTTGTGGGCTGTCACTGATGCTGAAGTGGGCTCTGGTGATGCAGCTCTCTTTGAGTCATTTCTGTTCCTATCAGTAACCCCTCATTCATATTCCTGCAAGTAACCCCAATAAAACTCATTACGTCACCAAGTTGGATTTGTTGTTATCTGTACTTTGGGCTGTTTTGCACTATCTGGGGTGAATAGACCTGTGTATTTGCTTCCACCCAGGGAAAGTCTTGCCACACAACAAGGGGACATCATGTCACATCATGTCACTTCACATAAGGATAAGAGTAAAAGCTAAAGAAGTTAAGTGACATGCCCAAGGTGACCCAGCAATTTGTCAAATGTAAGTAAAATTGAGACCAACTCTAGTTTCCTGATCCTGTCTGGGATGGCTTGTCAGTGCAGAACCACGAAGTCTATGAATTATGTGTCATGATTCTTCACCTGAGACCTTCATGCAGGCCCTGGGTCTTCTGTGCAGGCTGACTATGTGACTGTTGGTTCAGAGTGGCTATGACTTGAAGAGACTGGTCAGCTTCCCAGGCAGTAGTGCGAAGTGCTCAGAGTGCCTCGTACATGTAGGATCAGCTCATGTCTGCGAATCGAGTTTCTGTTAATGAATGGCGACATCGTCATCATAAATATTGATGGATTGAGACTCCAGCTCAGTCTGGACATGAAGCCAGGACTTTTGCCAAGGAAGGCAAAGAAGAATAATTTGAACCCTTATGTAGACAAATCTGTGATTGACTTGGGGCATGGGGTATCTCTCTGTTGTCATGGTGACTCTTAGGGAGAAGGGAGTACAGACGGTTCGTTAACAGCATCCCAGACATCAGGGCTCTGAAATAACAGCCCTTTTAAAATTGAATCATGTTAATACGCTCTAGCCAAATGCACAAGCCTCTTTTTTTCTTTAGTTGCATTATTAACTTGGCTAGCAATAAGACCTCATAAATGCAAAGTGTCTGTCCAGTAAGAATACCACTTCCAGTGTGGGATAATAAAGATACATGCCATTCACCAATCTGGCAGTTCTGGTGCATAAAGAGAAACCAAGGAAAGTAGATATACATGAATCCTTTCCTCTTCCTCCTCCTCCCCCTCCCCCACCCCACTCTTTTATGGGCATCTTTTAAAGTTTTGTAGAGTTCTCACCTCTCCCTGAGATGTTGTGGGATAATCTTCAGTGAGCACTGCTCAGACATGGGTTTAAGCCAATGGGAAATCTTTATTAATCTGCCCACAACCATACTGGGTGATCGGGATCCTGGTGTAGCCCCAACCCTTTCTCAGGGTGAGCTTTTAAGCACAAAGAACACATTCTTGGATAACATACTTCAGTTAACAAGAACAGTTAGCCAGAGTGGAACTATAGAAACCAAAAAGCAAGGTTAGTACATGTTGAGACTTTCTCAAAACTGTGGACATTGACGGACTAGGCCTTTGTTAGTTTGGGCAGGTGGTTCTGTCTGGGGGCTGAGTTTTACAGCCTGAACAGTACTTCCATCATGGAGTCAGTTGTGCTAAGGTCTGGAGCCCTGTTAGTGAGGGGCTATTAGCAGCTAATGGTTCCCTGAGGGAAGAGCTATCATTTTCATTGGTAGTGTAGCCATTGATAAGTTGCTTGTGCCCCAGTCAGTAACTTCCCAGCATGCTTATGCAAGCAGGCCTAACTAAACTCACACACACACACACACACACACACACACACACACACACACACACAAACATATATCTGTATACATATATATAAAACATATGTATATATGCATATATATGCATACACACACGTGTGTGTGTGTGTGTGTGTGTGTGTGTGTGTGTGTGTGTGTGTGTGGTTTTTTAGAATGGCTTTGGTCCAGCTAGTCCAACAAAGGCTGTCTATCAATGGAAGGTCCAAGAGTTCAGTAGTTGTTCAGTCCACAAGGCTGATGCTTCAGCTGGTCTTTAGTATACATCACAATCCCAAAGAAGCAGGCTCTAAGTCCAGTGAGAGCAAGTACAAGCAAACAAAGAGAGCCAGCTTTCTTCCATATCCTTCATAGGCTGCCAGTAGAAGGTGTGGCCAAGATTAAAGGTGGAGCTTCTCACCTCAAAAGGTCCAAATTAAAAATCTGATCTTCCTACTTCAAATGATTAATTAAGGGGGAAAAAAACCCTTCACAGGTGTACCCAGCTGCTTAGGTTTTAGTTTAATTCCAGATGTGGTCAAATTGACCACCAAGAATAGCCATCACAGTCTTTGTTTAAAAAACTGTCTTCCTCACTTTTCAGGAGCCTGGTTAAGACACTCCACACAGCAGGATGTTTGCTCTGTATTCTTAAGCAGAATTTCCAAGACTTCCTCAAAGCTCAAAGCTCCCCCGCTTTCACATGGCCGGCCTTTGCATCTCTGAGACGGACAGCAAGTTGGAGCTGATCAGCCGAAATCTCCATATCTGATCTAAAGTCTCCCCACAGCTGAACAAAATCTTTTTGCCACAGATACCACAGGAAACTCTTCGAGGTACAGTGACCATAACCCAAAGGTCAAATCTCAAATGTGTCGAATAATGATTACATGCATGCTACAGGGATCTATGAGTGTGTTATTTTCAGAACGATGTGGCTAGGTCTGAAAGTTAACATGAGGAGCCGAGTTTGATCCCTGGAGTCCATGCAAAAAAGGTGGATATGATAGCATGTGCTTGAAATCTGAGCGCTGCGGAGGCAGAGGCAAGCAAATCCTTGGAACTCATCGGCCAGCTAGTCTAACCTACTTGGTGAGCTCCAGGCCAGTGAGAATCCATGGCTCAAAATTTAAAAAGTAAAAGAAAAATATATGAATGGTACCTGAGGACCAACACCCAAGGTTGTCTGCTGGATTCTACATGAACACTCACATGCATGCACATGCATTCTCATGCATATACACACACACACACACATACACACACACACACTTTTCTAGATCTTGTTCCTCTACTGCCCCCAAATTGTGATGTCACCCAAGGATGACTCTCCACCCTCAAAGTGCATCTATTCTGCTATCAGATTGGAATCCTGATTCAACCGGATCTTCTCAGAGCTTCAGCTTCACGTTTGTTTTCCTGATGGACTTTAATGTCCCAAAGGGAGTTTGTGTGAACTGAATATCTGTATTCCCCTCCCCCCAATACATATGTAGAAGCCTGCCCTTGAGAATGGAACACCCAATGAGGATAGAGTGGATTAGAACCCTGGCTGGATCTAAAGAGATCAAGCAAAGACACAAAAAAAGGCTGGACCAAGAAGCAGGCTTTCACCAGACATCAGATATACTGAAGCACCTTGGTTCTGGACTTTCCTATTCTAGAGCTGTGAGAAACAGACTTAGCCCTTGTTGTGTGCAAGCCAGAGAGTATACAAAAGTGCATCATAGCAGCTCCAGGGACTAAGATTATGAAAAGAAACTCATTTTTATCGGAAGTCAAACTCTTGATGGCAACAGCAAGAGCAAGTTCCCCAGAACTCCATGTTCTGATGGATGAGCCTCACAAAGGATGGCTCCTGATGTGACTGGAGCTACGCAAATTTGGAGACATGGAGCCAGACCAAAAAAACACACAGAGGAAGAAAAGTGGGCAGTAGAGAACACTTGGGCTTCA
>JANHMN010000020.1:12597224-12617933 GCA_030674055.1 Rhabdomys pumilio | reverse complement strand
ACACACACACACACACACACACACACACACACACACACACACACATCATCCCACCCATATGAAGAACAGGCAAAAATAACAGGGGCAAAGGTCAGAGTGCATGTGACTTGACGATGAATGTGAACCAGAAAGGGACACTCAAGAAACACCCTGGGGCTGCAAACAGCTTGTGCCACAATCTGGACAGCCATGGCAGAAAGATGGTCATGTGACCGGTAGCTTGTTTCTCCAGTGCTGGGGACTGAATCCAGAGCCTTGTGTGTGGTGGAAAGTGTCTGTCTGTGAGCTGCAGCCTCCATCTAAAGGTTCACACTTAATGCAAGTGCACCTGTATCTGTTGCAAGTCACTTATTTACAGTTATTTACTGCAAGTTACACTTTTTCAGCCTTGAAAAAGAAACTAAAATAGGAAAGAATTTTAAAATGCATCTAACCCTGACCAGGAAATTACTCTAATCCAGGAGATCAAGTATATTTAATTTTTCAGACAGTCTCACACAGATGGGCTGAATATGAAAGAGCATTCCCCAGTGGAGCCTGCTGAGAAGCAGGGATGCCAGGAGACACTGCTTGTCTGCTCAGTACTGATTTCCTGGACCACGGTCTAAACTTCTTTGTGCATCTGACCAATCTGAATTGGTTTCTGGTCCATGTGATTGTACACAGAAGCCATATTGGCTTCTGCACACAGTGTCTACTCCAAACCAGCCTCTGCTCACGTGCTTGCACGGGCTCCTCCCCTTGTAGGCCAGGATCCTGATCCCACCTTTGCTCGAGTTCAGCAGTTCTCAACCTGCACATTGTAACCCCTTGCGGGGGTTGAATGACCCTTTCGCAGGGGCTGCATATAAAATGTCCTTCATATCGGATATCTACATTACAATTCATAACAGGAGCAACATTACAGTTATGAAGTAGCAAGAAAAATAATTATGGTTGGGGGTCATAACAACATGAGGAGCTGTATTAAAGGGTCACAGCATTAGGGAGGTCGAGAACCATTACTCCAGCTGGTCTCCAACAAAGTCCTTCTTCATTCTTCAGATCCACGCCCACTTAATTACTCCTTCTTCTGTGGCATTCTAATTAGAACATCCAACCACAGTCTTTTCTGGTACTGCTAGAACATTTGCCACTATACATCTACCTGTCCATGTACCCACTCACCCACCTGCTCATCAATCTATCCTACCATCCACCTAACTTACCATTTACCAACCCACTCATTACCCATCCATTACCCAATCATTCGGCCATCTGTCCATCAGTCCACTCACTTACCCACTCACCTGTTCATTTAGCCACTCACCCACCCACTTGGTCATCTGTCCACTCATCCACTCTTCTCTTCACTCATACCTCACCCCTCAGCAGTCCACCCATCCCTTTACCCACCCACTTATCTGCATATCCATCTCCAGTCTGCTGAGTCCTGACCACAGAAGCAGAGGTCACCCCTGAAGGTCGTGATCTGTTCTGGAATGTTGTCTTAACTCTTCATTGCACTGGGAACAGTTTAACAATTCCATCGACTGTTATTCTCCATGCCCTGTGACCTATTTTACTAATACCTTTTATTTTCTCTGAAACTTAGAAATCCAGTTTTGATAACTTAATCGTGGTCTGTTTAACTTACCCTGTGAGAAAGAATAAAACAGGATATCTACTGTTCGAGGTATTTTAGCTCCGTTATCTTATTCATCATAAAACTTGTTTGAGATGGATATATACCCATTTACCCATGAGAAAACTAGCATTTGAAGAAATAATATGCCCACGGTCACGGAACTAGTGAATGCAGGACTGAGAAGTAAGGTCCAGCCATGACAGTTTCCCAAGCACCAACTCCCTTCTCTGCTCTGCAAAATGCTAGCAGAAGTCACTAGATGGCATCCTGAAGTAACCTTGAGCCTGGTTTCCTTGCAGCGTTGCTAGTGGAATACCGAGGCTGCAATTTCCAGTTTCATCACCAGGGGACAGGCGAGGGACACGAAGGGCTCAGTGCCATCAAAGAAAGCCTCACTCAGCTAGAGCTGAGAAAGAACGTAGACACTCTGATTCTAAACGCTACAGACTCCAGGACAGTTGCTGAACTCTTCATTGCATATACTGAAACGCCAAACTCCAACCATAACTTTATATCTCTCCTGTGACTTTAATTAAAAATATCAGCATGGCTGGTAGAAAACACAGAATTCAGTTTCTGCATCTTCCTAGCTTGGGCAGCAAAGAGGACCCTTATTAATCAATCATTTCCCATCGGCCAGGTGTTTTATGTGCACTGTCTGATTTCACCTTTGGGTTCCTAAGAGATTCAGACTGTGGAGTAACTCATGTACATTTATGGGCAGAGCTAGGAATTTAGTCCAATCTGCCTGACTTCAAACTAATTTAGGCTCTCTGCATCTCATAGCCTCTATTGTCAAATGGGCTTAGTCAAGGGGAACTGTCCCAGGGTCGATATGTTCAAGGCTTAGAGAGTGGAGTGCTCATGGTGGAGGATGGAATGCTAGCTCCCTGCGGTCTGTCATGGTGAAATGAGATGTGGATCCCTGAGCAGTGTCCCTTCTGCAGCACTGACAGCATCTGATGGCATGGTTTTTCATGTCTGTTTCCCACAGGGGAACATTACGATCCATAAAGGGAGAAAGGATTGGTTGGACTCTAAAATCTGCCTAATTCATGATCTAAACTAACTGACTAACTGGCCTGTGATGGTGGATCAGTCCTGTGCTAGGCACTGTAACAAGGGTGATTGTATGGTCACTACCTTTAGGTGTGTGCCAGTTAGGCAAAGGGTGCTGCTTTTACTTACCAGTGCCATCCCACCCACTCATTAAGTCACCCATGAATCCATTTATCCATCCATCCATCCATCCATCCATCCATTCATCCACCCACCCAAGCCATAATTGTCTGTCTGTCTGTCTGTCTGTCTGTCTGTCTATCTATCTATCTATCTATCTATCTATCTATCTATCTATCTATCTGTCCATTCTTCCACCCACCTACCTTCATATCCATTAT
Source organism: Rhabdomys pumilio (assembly GCA_030674055.1). NCBI lineage: Eukaryota > Metazoa > Chordata > Mammalia > Rodentia > Muridae > Rhabdomys > Rhabdomys pumilio. Next base: position 12,614,906 of record JANHMN010000020.1, on the reverse strand, counting down.
GAGTTGTTCAGGCTCTTCTTCCTGCAGGGATGTCTTTTCTTAGACTCTCCATCCTTAGGGAGGTCCTTTCTTAGGGCTTCCCTTGTCACTGTCATTGCACATTGATATGTCACATTGCTCACTACTCTTGTCATCGTGGTCAGTCCTGTTTTCTATATCCCCCTCTCAACAGCGAGCTCCTGTCATGTGGCAAGAACTTTCCTGGGGAAATGCAACACACATGCATATTCACCTCAGACAGGGAAACCATGACAGCCCAAAATACCAACAAAGTCCAACTTGGTGAAGCAATGGAGTTATTTATAGGAGTATGGGTGAAGGGTTGCTTACAGGAGCAGAAATGACTCAAAGGCAACTTTATCACTAAGGCCCACCCCAGCATGGGTGACAACTAACAGAATCTAAAAACCTGGAGCTTACTACCCAGCCTGCAGGCAGCCCAACAGGTTGGTGAGAGTACCCTTTCCAAGTGACCCAGTTGGTCTAAACCTCTTCCAGGCAGCTGTGCTGGTTTCTGCTTCCTCAAGGCAGGTGGTCTGGGCTGAGTATTCTCTGCAGCTTTTCTCCTCTGTGAGTCTTCTTTGCAGCTCAGCTTCCTTAACATCTGATGGGGACTCTCAGATTTTATTCCTTATTCTGGCAGGGAGGGGCCTCGTGAATTTGGTCAGTTTCTGGAACTTCCTGAAGCTCTTTTGAGTTGTTTACCTTCTTGCTTTAAGGAGCTTCCCTGCAGGCTGGCATGTTTAAATCTCTAAGGAAACTGTTAGCAACTGGTCTCCCTGAGGAGACCAGTGCATAGCATACACTTAGTAAATGCTTGCTAGATGAAGCATCAGTCCCCACAGTGGGTGCTGGGTGCTTCCGCATTCTCTAAAACAAGTCACTAGGATGCCGAAGAACAATTTTAGAACTTTCCTTGAGCTTAATTTTTAATTACATAACAAGTACATAATTATCCTCTCCTGCTATTTAATATCCAGAATGATAATGATGATAGCTTATTATAAATCCTGCATTAGCCTGGCCCACAAGGGATCTTGAGGAAAGGATGGAATTCTAGGCTGTGGATGGACTAACTTGGCCCCTGTTCTTGTCTGTTGACTTCCGACTTCGACTGCAGAATGTCCCTGATGTTAATATTACAAAAATAAGATTTTCAAACATCAAGGTCTTTGTTATCAGATACCCAGTGACAAAAGTTGTTACTTAATTGGTGGTCACATGTGTTTAATAATATTATCCTCTAAGATGAATATCACATGGCACAGCCAAGTGTGCCATTTAGCAAAACAAGGGGGATAAAACAAGGAGGAAGGCAAGGGACTTCAGATATGGGGTACCCAGCTGTCTTGCAGGCCAGGACACTGCTGGGCATCAGGCCCAGAGGCAGCAACATCAGATGGGCTGATAGAGAAAGGGCTGGTGGAGGGGTGAGGAATGACTTGTTAGCAGGCCGAACGTTAGTCAGAATGCATTAGTTAAAGTACCTCAGAATTGGTTGGTATGGTGATTTGAATAAGAATGACCCAAAGGTTATGCTATTTAATACTTGGTATTAATACTCGTGGAGAGTATTCTTTCTAAGAGACTCAGCTGATCTAAACCTCTTCCAGGCAACTGTGTAAAATTTCTGCTTTCTCAAGGCAGCTGGTCTGGTCTGAGTCTTCTCTGTAGCTTTTCTCTTCTGTGAGTCTTCTTTGAAGCTCAGCTTCTTTCTGTCTGAGGGGAACTCTCAATTTTTTTTCCTTACTCTGGCAGAGAGGGGCTTAGTGAATCTGGCCAGTTTCAGAGACTTCTCTGAAACTGCTTGGATAGCTGAATTCAGTAGCTTGAATACTTGGTCCCCAGTTGGTGGAACTGTTTGGGAAGGATTAGGAGGTGTGGCCTCGTTGGCGGAAGTGTGTCACTGGGGGAGGGTTTTGAGGTTCCAAAAGCTCATACCGTTCCCAGTTAGCTCTCTTTCTCTGCCTTGTGCTTCTGGATCAGGATGTAAGGTCTCAGCTACTGCTCCAGTCCCATACCTACCTGCCTGCCTGCCTGTTGCCATGCTCCTTGACATGATAGTCGTGGACTCACCCTCTGAAATGGTAAGCCCCCAATTACTCTTTCTCCTATAACTTGCCTTGGTCATGGTGTCTTGGGCACAGCTATAGAAAACTAATTGAGATAGTTGTTAAATAGTCAGTAACATGGGTCACCCTTTTCTTGGACCTTGCTCTGACCCAGATTTTGACAAGTCGGTGCAATAGAAGACTTTGAGCAGGACAGTAATTTGCTGAAGAGGACTGTCATCGAAATCAGCTTCACATACTGACTCAAGTTAGCTTGGTTGGTGAGTGTTTTTCGTCTTATTGTCTGCTGTTAAGTAGCTGTTTTTTCCAGATAGAAATATTTCCTCCTGGAGGAAGGTGAGATGCTCACAAGACTCAGGAAGCTCACAAAATTTGCAAGACGTATGAGCCCCTCCCTGAAGTTAGATGATCAGCTAACAACCACTGAAGGAGACTCTTGGGTGAAACTGCCCGCAAGGTGTGCAGACAACTCCAGTTATGCAGCACTCGTGAGTAGTCAGCCACCCATGCTAAGGCAGGCTTTTCACTAATGCTGCCTACGTCATCCACACTTCTGTGAGTAACCCAGGTAAGCTCATTGGTCACCAAGTTAGACTTGGGGTAGAATACTCCCTTTGGCCTGCTGTCATCCGTTCACTGTCTGACATGTATCTGCTCACGTCTTCACAGGCAAAGTCAGCGACACCTGTTTGGTTCAACTATCTGATATTATAGAGAGTTAGAAAACAAAAAGATGGTGTGACGTAAGTAAATAAGGTATGGTGGGGTGGTAAGTAGAAACTCCAGAAGGAACAAGAAGCTTGCAAGAGAGGCAGCTTTATTGTGCCCACAACACAATAAAGTAGCTGGCTAAGCTGGCATTAATAACTGCCCACCCAGAACCACAGCACACTGCTTCTTGACTATTAGTTTTTAAAATTTAGTTCATATATTAACTAAATAAGTATGTATACAATGCTTTGCCTGCATGTATACTTGCATGCCAGAAGAGGACACTGGGTCTCATTATAGAGGGTCATGAGCCGCCATGTGGTTCCTAGGAATTGAACTCAGGACCTCTAGAAGAGCAGCCAGTGCTCCTTACCTCTGAACCACCTCTCTAGCCTCACTGTTAGTTTTTATACCCAGCATAAACAAAAAGCAGAAATGGATGCTGTGGTTCAGTCATACTTTTGAAAATGTAAAGTAAAACTTAGCAGCGTTTAGAAGAAGGGAGAGATATAGTATACTTTGACTAAGGGCATCAGGAGACACCATGGAAAGATGGCAGGTCTGGAAGTAGAAGCGAAAAGGCCACAATCTTTATTCCCATAATATATATGATTGTTTGAATTCAGGCTCAGGAGGAAGGTAAAATCATTAAGTCTGAGATGTGTTAAATGCCTGTTGTTTGGAGCAATGACCAGAGGAACAGAAGGGATGGATCCAGGGTGGTCCTACTGGGTCTGTTGGGAGGGGGTAGCCAGGCCTCTCTTCCATCAGCAGTTCTTCGCCCCCTTCCCCAACTTTCTAGTCAGCCTCAGGCAAGTGTGAACACAGCTTTCTCGACACTCAGAACCCAAAGGGCAGGGATGGAAACAGATATATAGGCAGATGAACCACACAGTGTGTACCTGCAGGACAGGGCCAGAAGACCGGAGTAGAGAGGGATGGATTATTCTGTGGGGGAGAGATGCTTCTCTAGAAAGGTGTTGCCTAACCTGAGTTCTGAAGAGGTCAGGCTGTCCACAACAAAGGGAACGGCATGGAGCAGAGGCAGGGACAGAAGGAAGGGAGTTTGGATACCTCTCTCCTGAAAAACAGAGGCTGTAGGAGCAAGGAGAAGCTGTTTTCTGCAACACAGAGTGGCCAGGGAAGGGCAGGGCACTGACTGGAGGGTGAATGGGAAGTTTTCCTGCTCCCACTGGGGAGCCTCCTCTTGGCTGTGCCCGGGAATCTCTTGCCTCTTGGGGCTTTCAGGTATTCTGTCTTTTGCACTTCTTAGATGCCCCATCCCTCCCCCTGCTGGGTTCAGAGACCCAGGTTGGATGTTGATGTCTCAGACCTCCATGGTTCTACTTTCCAGCTTCCTTTCCACATCTGACTCTGAGCTTGGGAACAGGGATGGCCCTGAGCCCATGGTCTGGTTCTGTGCTTTCTCTCTGGGCAGACAGCATCTGCTAGAATTCAGATAAGTAAGTGTTGGCTGGTCTCCTCGGTTGTGGCCTTTGGGCAGTACTCGGTCTGCACAGTCATGGTGGCCCTGGTGATTTGCTCAGAATGGAGGGTCCCTCAGAGCAAGGAGGCCACCATCCTTATCCGTAATAGGATCAGGCTCTCGGTGGGGTGGATGGGTGGCTTCTTCACACTCATGACATTCATTCCAACCGACAACGAGGAGCCAGGAGCTACAAACTTGGCTTGCCATGCAGTGCCAGAGACGCGGCTATTTCAGACCTGTGTATTCCCCAACGCTGGCTTAGGCACACAGATCCCTCTATGTCTACCCTCAGGTGAGACACAGCATGGTCAGGTCTCTAAGGATATAAAGAGAGTAGGGCTGTCAGATCCTTCTAGTCAAAGGAAGATCCAGCTTTGTGTGTGTGTGTGTGTGTGTGTGTGTGTGTGTGTGTGTGTGTGTGTGTTGGGAGGGTGGTTAATTGGAATTAGACTTAAGAAGAGAACAAGTAGTGAATAATTAAAACTTCAGGGCCACAGTTGGGCTTCCCAAATCCACCATGACTATGCCCACCAAGCTTCTACTGAGGTTCCCGGGGGGTCTTGAGAAGCCCCATATGCCTGCTATAAGCTTAAGGGCTCTTTGAAATTACCTACTTCAACTTAAAAATTCATGAGGCCTCTGCACTGTACTTCTGGACTCATTTCAATGTAGCATTGATGTGTTAAATTACTTTCTGCTGAGATGCCCGAGTTTGCCTGGCTTCTGCATCCTGCTGGAGGGGGTGAGGGGAGGAGAGGGGAGGGGAGAGGAGGAGGGGAGGAGAATGTTACTCTACTTTTTTTTCCCTGCTCTACCTCCATACCTTTTCTGGTTCCTGGCCTCAGTTTCCCCTGGGGGAACCAGCTTTCTCCACTCTGTCCTCACCAATACTTTGGGTTCCTTTCCTCCAAGCACGGTGACCTCTAGGAATGAGCTCACGGTCTAGGCAGAGACCATGAGCATCGACTGGGACATCTGTTGCTCCTGAAACAGGAAGACCTGTTCAGCTCAGATGCAGGGAACTCCGAGGACTTCTGGGAGGTAAAAACTGCTTGATAGTGAACCAACCAGAGAAAGCTGAGCTGGGAGACAGAAAGAGACAAAACCTCTGGGAACCTGAGCCTCAGCTTAGAGCACACACTTAGGGGGAGGGGTTTGGGTTTTACCTTGGGAATTGCCAGGCTAGACTGGGGTGTGAGGTGCTCCACTAGATAGATATGCCACATCTCACTGTGTGGTTTTAGGGACTGGATTAGGTGATCTTCAGAGTCTCTTTTAGCTTTCTGACTCTCCGCCTGGAAGGTTAAGTTTCCTGTTACTGGAGAGCAGGATTCTGAGCTGCCAGTCTGTGAAGAGTCCTCGTAGGGCAGGTGTGGGAATCTCTATTTTGGACACAGCAGCTTGATGACTTTGATATATAGCCAGGTTTGGGTGTGTATATTCTTCAGTTGTCCTTCCTCCGTCGGCCACTCAAGGAGTCATGACAGGAATTTACTGAACACCTACTATGAGTCAGTACCACCTTTGACAAAGACCTCCTTGTAGGGTAGAAAGAGTGACCTCCAGCCCACGCCAGACTTCCTGTCAAGTCCCAACTGCCAACTCCGAGGAAAAACACACATTCCTGCAACTTCCTCTCGCCATTCGATGGCCCCATAAGCGGCATTTCAAACTTTTTTATTGATGAATAAGCTATTCAGCATCCAGTCGGTTCCCTTACAAACAGCACGTAGATGAACGCCAGCCTTTATGTGGCTGCTGCTGTTGCTGTCTCGTTTAGACCCTTAACAAGGCCACGCCATGGCAACCGTAACTCACACATTGCTTGAATTCAAATGGCTTATTATCAAGATAAACATTTATGATATTAAGGTATGCAATATTAGTGTCATATTTTATACGCATTTACTTGTAGCATAGTTCAGCTCGAGGCCAACACCATATTGAATTATTTAAAGCCATCTCTCCCAGGCTTATTAAAAAGTTCAGTAAAAGATATATTAGTATATAAAAGTTTAATACAGAGTTCACATTGCAGGGTTTGCAAGCTCTTGGCCTTTGGAAGGGAAAGCCAGGGCTGCATAGCTCTAAACAGACAATGCCTTGAAGAAGTGAGGTGGGTGGGAGAAGATACCAAACACCCTTTCTCTGGGCCTCAGCAGTGACTTGACCCATTCTGTTTGTTAAAGTATAAGGAGAAGACTTGCGGGTCTCTAAGCCCAATAGTGGGACTCCTGAGCACAGGGGTGGTGTGGGACAATTTCTTCTGCTCTCTAGAACCCCATGTGGATTATTGTGGGTTATTATGTTAGTTACTGTTTTCATCCCATTGACAGAAATACTAACAAGAACACTGTGAGGGAGAAAAAGCTTCTTTTAGTTTAGGGTTTCAGAAACTACAGTCAGTCATGGAGGGACACTCTTCCACCATTAAAGACTAAGAGTGTCCAAAGTTGTGTGAAAGATAGAAGACAGCAAGAACGTGTTGAGGCTCCTCCATCATGGTGGGACAGGGGTCAGAGAGCTCCAGCTAGAATTAAGAGGGGTATAACCTTCTAAGTCCTGAGACTAACATCTTCTTCCACAAGCCAGGCCCCACCTCCTAAGAGTTCCACAGCCATAGCCTCCCTTGCACCAGTAACTTGGGTGAAATCCTTAAACATATCCGTCTACCCAGATATGGGTTGCTCTAGCCTCCCTGGTCCCCAGAGCTGCCACAGTAGGGCAGTAGACCTTGCTGGCTGGTGATTGGTCACACAGAAATTCGACTGAGGGACCTTAATCTGGAACAAGTTGTGATATTCTTATTTCCCCACCAAGAACCTGAGGCTGTGAATGAGATGTGTGACCCCAACTAGGTTCCCCAGGGACTCATTCCTATACCATGGACACTGACTTCATCTCCTGGGACCAGGATCAGCAGCAGCCCCACCCCACCCCGCCCCACCCTCTGCTTCATCCCTTCAAAGGTTGGGATCAGGCTGGACTTAGAAAAGTACAGGTGCAAAGATGTCTCATGTTGCTCATTTCTCTTCTTGTGAGGAGACTCTGGGAAGAAGAAAAGGTCTTTTATTTTTCTGGGTCTGGCTGGATTCTTTGGCCTCTGGAGATATTGATAGTTTGGGGGTCTCAGCATTGGGGAATGGATGCCTCTAGGAGTCCTGCTTCACAGTCCTCAGAGCAGGTTCTAAGCTGAGCATTTGGGTCCTCTGAGGTGTCACTCAGTGACTCAGGTAGGGGAGAGAAATGTGATCAGGAGAGAGGAATTTCAAGTGCATAATACAGACAATGAAAATCTCAGTGATGGACTGAAGACCAGCCATGTTCTTCCAAGTTCTCAAGACTGCAGGACCCACTGGCTGCCGGGAAAACTCTAAGGGATCAAGAGCATCTTTAACAATGAGTTAAACTGAGCATTGCCTTGGTAAGTCAGACTGAACTTGCCTTGGGGAGAAAGCAGGGCAAGCTTCTTGTGCTTCGGTGTTATGGAGCAAATGCTAACCCATTTCTGTAGCTGGAAGTTACAGGATAGTTCTGAGTCATGCACAAGGAGAGCCTGAAGTGTGGTATAACCCTGAAAGTGAGCTGCTCTCTGGAAGTCCCAAGTGAGCAGTTCAGGCATTGGAAAAATAAGAGTTGTTTCTGCAGCAAGAGAAGAAAGGAATGGGGGGAGGGATGCTTCAGAGGGTGTCTTGGTTTGGTTTGGTTTGGTTTTTCAAGACAAGATGTCTCTGTGTAGCTCTGACTGTCCTGGAACTTACTCTGTAGACCAGGCTGGCCTTGAACTCAGAAATCCAAATGCCTCTGCCTCCCGAGTGCTAGGATTAAAGGTACACACCTTTAATCTACTGCTGCTACTACCTAAAAGATATCTCTCCCCACCGCTCCTTGCTAAAGACTCGGAGTGTGTGAAATCATGGAGAAGAGGGAAAACCAGACTGAGATCTTGTGACAGGATTAAGACACATTCATTGACTTTCAAACACAGAACCAGAGATCCCCTTCCCTCCAGGACACTTGTAACTTAGAGAACACAGGCTGGGAACGATGACCAGCACCAGGCAGCCTAGGAGGCCTTCATAGTTAGCAAGGGCAGCTGTTACTCTGGGGGTTACAGGTTTGAGGAGTCCATCTTTGATTGAGGAACTCCCTTGCCTTCATAGAATCACCACAGTCGGGGTGTCCAGAGCTAAGTACCATTAAGTGGGCAGGAGGAGCTATGAAAAAACATTCTGTCAGTTAACTCAGGTATCTGCCCTGTGTCTCACACTGGCAGCATGCGTAAAGCGCTTTTTGCTGAGATGCACAGCCCACTGGGATAAATGAAGGTATTCATTTACTAGGTAATTTTCCAGGTAAGATATTACCAGGTACTTACCAGGTAAGACACTACCTAGTTAAAACAAATTTGTCAGACTCTCAGGGGCTCTGATTTAATTAGCTTCTCAGATACCTGTGTGTGTCTCAGCTAGTCCTGAGCCACCATGTTAACTCTTGGAAGGCAGAGGTGGTCTGATGCATCTTTATGGAAACAGATTCTTGGTGAGAATGAAGAGGATGTAGAATCATCCCCCCAGAGATAGGCTAAGACGAAGGACCATGCACTCGCCTGGTCACATTTTCCTGTTGTCTGGTTCTCTTTATTCTACCTATACACCATGGGTGGCAAGTGTGTGTGTTATGATTTCCATGTCAGATGTCCCTCACAAGCTCCTGTATTTGAACACTTGGTCTCCAGCTGGTCATGCTGTTGGGAAGACTATGGAACCTTGGGAAGTCAGGACCTAACTACAGGAAGTGGGTCAGTGGGGGAGGACCTTGAAGGTTATACTTGTCTGTGCCCCTTCCTGGTCAGCCATAAAGTAAGAACAGAAGCTTCCAGCTCCCACTACCATGGATAAAGCCATTCCACTTTGCCTTCCCAGCCCTAATGGACTGTGGTCCTCTGAACCATGAGCCAAAAGAAATCTTTCCTAAATTGTGTCTGCCATATATTTTTTGTCACAGTGTGAGGAAAAGCAACCAACACTGGGCAATCCATGTCTTATAGAGGAAACAATGAAGGTCAGGTACCACCTCCCACTCCCCCCCCACACACAGAGTTAACCCTATGTGCTCAGCTCCTACTTCTAGATGGCTCTGAGTTTCACCAAGCTTCCAAGCCTCCATTTCCCGACATGATATGACTCAAAGCATCTGACCTTAGAGGTTGTGAAGAATAGATGAGGCAGCTGTATTTAGTGCCTGACTCCTTTTGTCTTTTTTTTTTTTTCTTCAGAGCTGAGGACCGAACCCAGGGCCTTGCGCTTGCTAGGCAAGTGTTCTACCACTGAGCTAAATCCCCAACCCCTAGTACCCGACTCCTGTTAGATACTCAGCACATGGAAGCAGCTCTCACTGGAGCAGTAGGAGAACATTAGATTTGTAGGGTGGTAGCGGGAGGGGAGGCAGTAGGCCTGAAGCCTTTCTTCGTGAGAGTCTCCCTTAATGTCAGTGGGACACACCATCTGGAGGCTCCATCCTGCTCATTTCAACTTGGTTTCTATAGCTGAGGAGGGTTTGTGGACACCTTGATCCCAGTGCCAGCAAACAGTGAGGTTATTTCAGAAGTTCAAGTTGCACTGACTCTTGGTTCATTATTAAAACATGAAGTTCTGGCTGGCTCCTACCGTTTCTTCAAAGACTACAATCATCCACGGGGCTCCAGACAAGCAGGAATTACTAGAAACAAACCCGACTGCTAAGTTTTAGAGAGAGCTACTATCAGTTTGTTCCCGTCTATTCACCTGTATTCAAGGAAACTGGCTTCTAGCCTGAGAACGTAGAATCAAAAACAACTGGAGCAACTGTCTACACAAAGGCTGCAAACTCACCTCCTTCCACGATGAAGAGGCTGGACCCATCTTCGTGAGAGTAGAGTCTTCCTAAAATGCAAACTCCGAGAAGCATTTGAATTTCCTACAGAGACCTTGGCTCAGGCCCAGTTCCTTCATGGTCCAACCTTTGATTCATATTGTGGCTGCTGTCAAGGGGCAAAGTGGCATGCTGGCTAACGATAAATCGCAACTACCCACTCACTCATCTCGGGCAAGCTCTCTAACCTCCCAAGACTTCTACTTCCCCATCATCAAAGTGAGGGTGGAAACGGTATCTTTGCCTTGGAAGTTTTTTTTGTGAGTCAAATAGAAAGGAGAGACATTTAGAATCACACTGGGAGTCTAGCAAGCTCATCGGATATCAGCTATCACTGCCACCACCAACATCATTATCAATACTGCTTCTGCCACCAGCACCAGCACCAGCACCAGCACCAGCACCAGCACCAGCACCAGCACCAGCACCAGCACCAGCACCAGCACCAGCACCAGCATCACTGGCACCATTGGCATCACCAGCATCAGCACCAACACCAGCACCTTCCTCTGAATCTCTCATCCTGACAACACAGCTGAGTTAGGGACTAACTGAAGGTGATCCCAGAGTAGCTGCAAAGAAGGTTGAGAAGGTCCATGGGCTCTGATGCCATGGAGAAAACTACGCCACCGATGTCTGTTGTCCCTGATCGACAGAGGTAGGACCGTTCTATCATTCATCCATTCTCTCCTCAGCATCTTTGTAGACATGGGCTTCCTGTATCTCTGTTTGAGCTGATGTATGCCAAGAACTTTCTAATGGGAGAGAAAGGAAATGAAAACTTCTTAGGGAGAGGTGAATTAGAGAACCCTCCACATTTTCATCCTGCAGTTAGTTCAAGGCATTGGCTAGACACCTGGAGTTTCGGCTGTCCATCATCAGCACCCTCTTCCTGTCTAGAGAGAATCTTCTACCAATGATGCTTGGTGGGAGGAGCTTCCTTCAGCTCCAGAACCTCGCAGGGACTAGATCCACTTGTCTTCCCCCCCAACCACCCACCCCGGCCCCTTGTGGGGAAGCTCAGTCACTTGGATATTCCTACAAGAATTTTGACTCTTCAGGAAGTAAGGACAAGACACAGGAATGAGTTAGGCATCTAAGTGACATTGATATTAGTGGTGACCATGTTAGCTGATCTCAGCCTCAATAAAGGTCTTCCCTGTAGTAACTGGGGAGTCAATCAGGGATAGAGCTCTTTGCCCTAAGGAGAGAGTTGGGCAGGCAGGGAGTGTCAGATCCAACACAGTATTTGGTTTTGAAAGGGCTTTACAAATGATGGCAGAGAAGCAGTGCAGGGCTGGGCAGGAAGTGTGGGCACAAGCACTTCTGGTCACCTGGAGGCATGAGTTCCAAGATCTGGGTGGTGGCACCGGCACACAGACAAGGTGGAGTCACAGTGGGCCTTACAGACAGGCTGACGCATAATTTATCACGCGTCCGTTTTCAGTTAAACTGTTCGTTTTGAGATGACTGCAGATTCGTGTACAGTTGTAAGAAGTAATAGAGAGAGACCGTGCTTCCTGGAATCTGCTTGTGAAGCTGCAGCCTTCTTTCACCGGTAACATAGCACAATACAGTCAAGAGACAGAGCGGTCGTCACACAGGCTCCTGGATGGCCCCTTCTGCATTCACATCCACGCCCCACCACCTACCTTCACCTCCACACCTACCTGCAACTTACCTCTTTCCTGTGCTTGTGTTACTTTGTACTCACAGTGCTGGAGATTGACCCAGGGCCTCCAACACCTAAGACAGTGCTGACCTACCTCCAGGCTGTTGTTTTTTTTGAGACAGGGCTTTGCTATGTGGCTCAGGCACGTTAGGAGCCTCTTGCCTCTGCCTCCTTCCTGCTGGGGTCACAGATGTTTGCCACCGTGCCAAGCCACTCTCTATTTTTATGACTTTTGTCACTTAACAATGTTATATAAATGGAAGTATGTGTTACCGGGCATTCAGGACTGCCGTTCCCACAGAGCAAACTCCCCGGGGAGTCATTCAGGTGGCTGCATGTGGCGTTGCTCATTCCTGTTTTTATTGCTAGGCGATATTCTAGGGAATTGTCACAGTTTGTTAAAACTTTCACCGCCATAGGACCCCGGCTTACCTTCCCAATGAGAACTAGTCTAAATGTTAATGTACAGGAGCTGTCTGAGTGCAATCGCAGTGCATCGTGGGGGCTTGATATATGATTTTTGAGAAATTGCTGGACTCTTATCACTGTATATTCCAGTTCTTCTGCATTCTTTTTTTTTTTTTTTTCAAGTATAGAATAGAGTTTATTAAGGGCATGGGGAAGGGAGGTTGTTTGTTTGTTTGTTTGTTTGTTTTGGTTTTTCAAGACAGGGTTTCTCTGTGTAGTCCTGGCTGTCCTCGAACTCACTCTGTAGACCGGGCTGGCCTCGAACTCAGAAATCCACCTGCCTCTGCCTCCCAAGTGCTGGGATTAAAGGTGTGTGCCACCACCGCCCGGCCCGGCGGGAAGGGAGTTAAGAGGGTTCTAGAGGCAGAGAGACAGAGAATAGAGAAGTAGAGGGATAGAGGCTGCCATGAGCATGTGGAGGGGGAGGGAATGGGGAAGAGGGGGAACGGGTGAGGGGACAGAGTGGGAGCAAGAAGGCAAGAGACCAAGAGCTCTGAATTATTTTTTTTAAAAAAAAGATTTATTTTATATGTCTGAGTTCTTGCCAGTGTGTGTGTGTGTGTGTGTGTGTGTGTGTGTGTGTGTGTGTATTATGTGTGTGTATTATGTGTGTGCCTGGTGCTGGTGACACAAAGGCCAAAAGAGGGCGCTAGATCTCCTGGAGCTGCAGCAATGGGTGGGTGACAGCCACCGTGTGGGTGCTGTGAACTGGACCCAGATGCTCTACAAGAGCTGTGGGTGCTCTTCCGGAACATTCCGCCAGCCCCCATCCCTCCGCAGTATTGTCAGCATTTATGCTGTCCCATATTTTTTTTTTAAAGTTTTTGCCATCTTGACGTCTGTGTGGAGACATCTCATTGTGATTTTAATTCACGTGTCCCTCCTGGCTGGTGGTGTGAGCATCTCTTCATGTGAATTCTACTCACTTCAGTAAAATTCCCCCTGCCGTGTGTTCATTTCTTGATTGATTTTTGTTACTATTGAATTTTTAGACCTTTTTATACTTTTCCAAACATGAATCCTCTGTGTAATCTTCGGATATTCTCACTCTGTAGCTTGTCCTTTGATCCATGAAACGGGGTCTTAAATTCTGCTTAAATTCTGCTGCCATGGACTTTGTCAGTGTTCCCTTCTACAGATCCAGTTTGTGCATTAAGATTGTTTGCTTTCCCCTGGAGCCAACCAAGACACCCTGACAACAAATAGGGAAAATGGGGACAAATTGCACTTGAGGGTAAGCAAAGATGTGATTACATATCCAGGAACCACCCTTGCTGGCTTGCGCTGGGGTGTGGGGTGACGGGGAGAAACAGAGAAGATGTCTATAGAAACAAAAGGAGGAAGGGGGTTCTTACTCAAGAAGCTACAGTTCCCGGGTTACTTATTAAATACTGAGATCTATACCCTTCGGTGGCCCAGCATGCAGTCCACTTTCATCTTCTTTGTATATTTGAAACAAACGTGAAGTTGGTATTTATTCAGTATCAGCTGCTGTGTGTGTGTGTGCATGTAGTTGCCCGCAGAAACCAGCAGAGGGTGTCAGATCTACCGGAGCTGAAGTTACAGGCAGCTGTGAGTGGGCCGATGTGAATGCTGGGAACTTGGAGTCCCTGTAAGAGCAGCAATGGTTCTTAACTGCTGAGCTTTCTCTCCAGCCCCCAAGCCTTCCTAGTAGGGAAGTGAAAAAAAAATCAAAACAAAACCAACAACCACTCCCCAAAATACCACTGAGTTTATTTTGTAGATCCTGTTGGACACGGAGCCTGCCCCTTAAGAATAGTTGTATACCTGGTCAGCCTCCATGGGAGAAAAGCTAAATCTTTATCTGTGAGAGGTTATCAGTTGGAGATAGCTTCCAGGTGACGGATATGGGCTTATGTCCACTTCCACATCAGAGCTAGGACCACGTCAGGCCCAGACTGTACATGCCCTGTGCATGCTGCCGCCACGGTCCTTATAATTGGTTATTTTACTCTGTGAGGTGTTCATATTTATCTCTGGTCACACACTTTGATCAGAGACTTATTTTGCATAACACTAATATACTCATTTTTTTTTTTTTTCCGAGACAGGGTTTCTCTGTATAGCCCAGGCTGTCCTGGAACTCATTCTGTAGACCAGGCTGGCCTCGAACTCAGAAATCCACCTGCCCCTGCCTCCCAAGTGCTGAGATTAAAGGTGTGCGCCTCCACTGCCTGACAAATATACTCATTTTAAAAATGTATGTTTATTTATTTATTTAGGAAGAGGTGTGCATGTGTCACACAGGTGAGCGGGTCAGAGGACAACTTGCAAGGGTCAGTTCTCTTCTTCCGCTATGTGGACTCCAGGGATCAAACTCAGGCTTTCAGGCTTATGACAAGTACTTTTACCCGCCAAGCTATCTGTCTCACCACCCTCAAATCATAGGTTTTCTGTATACGTCGTGTGTGTTCTATTCTTACTTTCAATATGTTTCTTTAAAGTGTGGATTTGGTTCTAGAAAATAATTAAATTGCTAAAACCTCCTTTCGCATTTCTCTTTCCTTTGAAGGCTCATTTACATGACTTCATTCCCATTCCCTTTGCTCCATGTTTCCTTCTGGCAGACCCTTTTAATCTTGGCGAGGTTTTTTTTTTTTATTATTATTTATATATAAAACTTTATATACTGTTTGGTTCCATTCCTTATCTGATTTGTTCTGGAGAGTGTATTTTAGGTTTTCCCAGAGTCCTAGATCTTACTTTTTAATTAGAGGGTTTGGGTCTTGTGCTTTTTCTATGTCACAGATGTAAGCAGAGATCCCAGGAAGATTAGAGTTTTCTTAATTGGCTCTATTTGGGTCTAGTGTATACACAATCAGGAAGATCCATTTAAAGGACACACGTGGATTAAGCCAGCACCTGAATCAAGACTGAGCATGCACAAACCCCCACCCCCAGCCCATGCACACTTTCTGGAAATGTACCCACCAGTCCCAGGCAAAGACTACACTGCTTTTTTCCACTGTGGATTAATAGTTTCTGTTAACATCATGTTGCTGGAACGATATAAAATAACTTTCCTTGATGCATGTCTATGTGCACGATCCATGCATATGTGTGTGGGTTTGTGTGGTGTGTGTCCGTGTGCATTCATGCATGTGCATGTGAGTACGCACACACCACAGAACATGTGTAGAGTTCAGAGGGCTTCTTGGATGTTGGTCCTTAGCTTCTGCCTTGAGACAGGCTCTCTTTGTTACTCATAGCTGGGTATGTTAGGCTAACTGGTTCAAAAGTTTCCGAGTGCGATCCTGTCTTCACATCCCACCTCAAGCAGAGTGTTGGGATTTACAAACACAGTCACTGTCACACCCAGCTTTGTGTGGGTTCTGGGGATTCAAACTCAGATCCTCACACTTGGGCAGAAAATGCTGTACTCACTAAGCCATTTCCCCATCTCCAGAATCACTTTCTTTTTCTTTTTCTTTTTTTTTTTTAGATTTATTTATTTTATGTATATGAGCATACTGTGTATATGAGTACACGGTTGCTATCTTCAGACACACCAGAAGAGGGCATCGGATCCCATTACAGATAGTTGTGAGCCACCATGTGGTTGCTGGGACTTGAACTCAGGACCTCTGGAAGAGCAGTCAGTGCTCTTAACCGCTGAGCCATCTCTCCAGCCCCAGAATGACTTTCTAAAGTCTAATTCTCTTTACTCCATATAATAATTTTGAGGTTCGTCAGTGTTGCTGTCCTGTTATGAGTAGTTCACTCACTTTTATTACTGAGTAGAAATCCATTGTATGGATATATTTTACGTATTCATTAACTCATTAGCCTTTGGGTTATTTTCATTTGAAACAAATTTACATTAAAGCTTCTATATTTGTAACATCTTCCTATGAACATTTTTTTTTTTTTCATTTCCCCTGGGAAAATACCTGGAAGTTTGTATTAATCAGTATTATCTAGGAACAGAATTGACCAAATGAATATGCAATACGAAAGAGAATTTATTAGACTGGCTTACACAGTGGGGGCCTGAGAGGTCCAACAGTGGCTGTCTTCACACTGGAGAGGCTGGGAATCCACTCATGAGGCTGCATGCCCCATGCCCCAGGCTGGCAATGGTGGCCTGGAGCGCTACCAGTGGTCTTCAGTTCATGTTGGGAGCTGAAGAAGATGGGTTCTCATGTCAGTGAGGGGTGTCAGCAGCAGACACAGCAACAACAGGACAATTGCACGTACCAGCCAAGAGTGAAGGCAGGCTGGCAAAGCCAAGCTGCTTCCTCCTTAGCAATCTTTACATCTCCACCATGGCTGCACACTGACACCCACTATGGGGGAGGGGGCCTCATCTCTCTCAGCTAATCCTTCCTGGAAATGTCCCCCACAGATCTACTCAGAGACTTATCTTTCTCCCAATTCCACAGCTAGTCAAGTTGACAAGAGTTAACAATCCCAGAGTTAGATAACTGGATTGTCTATTTCTACAGCCCAAGAGCTTCAGATGTTGCATCCTCCCAATACTGACAGGCTCTTGTAAGCATTCAGATCTTATCCTTCCACACAGTGGTTTAATGTACAATCCCCAGGGACTGAAAAATAAAGTTCCTATCCCTGTGTTGATGAGGGTTCCCCTGCTGATGTAAAGACAGGTGTGCGTGTGCGTGTGCGTGTGCGTGTGCGTGTGTGTGTGTGTGTGTGTGTGTCTCCATATCACATACACAACAAAATAAGCAATAAAAAGGTTAAAAGTTACCAAGGGTTTATTATGGCTTATGATTTCAGAGGTTTCAGCCCATCATAGTGAGGTGTGCAGAGACAGCAGAGAAACTCTCATCACGATCCTAGAGGAACAGGGGTGGGCAATGGAAAGGAGAGGGGTAGGGTGGGGAAAACTAGGAACCCTGAGAGATGACTACCATGCCAGCACTCTGGTTTTAAAGGTCATCTCATCTCAAACTGAAGGTTCTCTCTCTCTCTCTCTTTTTTTTTTCCCTGTACTTTCTGGGAGCTTTGTTGTTTCTGCTTATATTTTGTGTTTAAGTTTATGGACAATTTCAATTTAACTTTTGTCTGTGATATAAGAGTGAAGGTTCATTTCTTCCCTGTATGGATATTCAACAAATCTAAGCAACATTTACAGAGAACATCTTTCCCTAACCAAACTGCAGTGGTACAAGCCTAGGTCTGCTTTTGGCCTCTGTTCTATTCTCTGGTCTGTTAATTTTTGCTTAAGCCAATATTGAACTATCTCAAGTATTGTGTCTTTATTAGCTCACAGTGTCTGAACTAAATGTGGGCCTTTATTTTATTCTTATTTTCTAAGATGGCCAGAGCTGTTTTAGGTCTTTTCGATTTCCAAATGAACTGAAAATCAATTT
>JANHMN010000020.1:12550530-12594292 GCA_030674055.1 Rhabdomys pumilio | reverse complement strand
AGCATGTACATTGTGTGTGTGCATGAGTGTATATGCATGTGAGCATGCACATGCACACAAACACACACACACATGTGAGGGCCAGAAGAGAGCACCAGTTCCTCCCCTGTTGTGCGCTCTACCTCTTTCCTTTGAGGCAGGGTCTCTCTGGATACCTAGGGCTCATTATTTCTTGGCAAACCCCAATGATTCTCCTGTTTCTTTCTAACCCCTCCTCTACCCCCCCAGAGCTAGCGTTAGAGACATTTGTGAGGACAGTTGACTTGTCACATAGGTGCTGGGTTTGTAACTCCAGTCCTCATAATTTGG
The DNA here is from genome assembly GCA_030674055.1 of Rhabdomys pumilio. Taxonomy (NCBI): domain Eukaryota; kingdom Metazoa; phylum Chordata; class Mammalia; order Rodentia; family Muridae; genus Rhabdomys; species Rhabdomys pumilio. Next base: position 12,593,983 of record JANHMN010000020.1, on the reverse strand, counting down.
AGAAAGTGTTCTTCACCACCGAGCCATCATCCCTCCAGCCCAACACTGATGCTTGTTAACTGATGTTTTGCTTGGATGGTGTTGAGACACTGAAGTCTCTCCACGTTTGATTTCCATTGTCATAATAAATACAATGACAAAAAGCAACTTGGGATGGAAAGGGTTTATTTCATCTAACACTTGAAGGTAGCATCTCATCCCTGAGAGAACTGAGGGCAGGAATAGAAGGCAGGAACCAAAGCCGAAGACACGGAGGAGCCATGCTTACTCACTTGCTTTCCATGAGGTTCACAGCCTAACTTAATACAACTCAGGACCACCTGCCCTGGAGTGAGACTGCTCACAGAAAGCTGGGCATTAATCAAGAAAATGCCCCAAAGACTTTCCTAGAAGCTAGACTGATGGAACTTTCTTCTTAACTAATATTTCTTCTTTCCAACTGCCTCTAGTTTATACGAAATTGACAAAAACTAACCAGCACAAAGTCTCTCCCTCACTCCTATTGCATTTGGGCTTGTTGTTTATCTATCTTCTCTGAATTGAAATGTTTCCTCTTGGAGAGAAGAGGGAGGCTCAGTAAGATTCAGGAAGTTAATAAAACTTAAAAGCCTCGGGAAGCTAATGGAACATACAAAGAAAGTCTCAAGAGTCCCAAGGCCCCTCTCTGCAAGGTCATAAAAGCAGTAAACAGTTGCTGGGGCAGAGGGAACACTCCAACTGATGAAGCCAAGCACAGCTCTTTCAGGGAGTTCTGTGGATGCAGCTTTCCTGAATTGTTGCTCACATGGGGAGGAACTGTCAATTCCCCCAATGCTTTTGTTAGTAACCTCTTGCTTTGATCTTCTAAATAATTCCAAAAACCTCACTGGGTCCTTAAGCTAGACTGGGGTAGAATAATATGTTCGGTCTACTTTCAGTACCCCCTCTAGGATGAATAGATACTTGTTCATGTCTCCCCAGGAAAAGTCACACGACATACTTGGTACCTGAACAGAGACCAGGAGAACCAAAGATAAGTTGAGGATGAGCAGCTGAACCATCCTACAATGGGGAAAGAGACCAGCCTCATCTAACTGGTCGGTGGTAATGTCTCTGGGGCATTGCCTTGATTGCTAATTGGTATAGGGGGACCTAGCCCACTGTGGGCGGTGCCATTCCCAAGGAAGTGAGCCTGGATGGCCTAAGAAAGCAAGCTGAGCGGAAGCCAGTGAGTGAGTCAGTAAGCATCAAACCAGCATGGGTTCTGCTTCAGTTCCTGCTGGTGTTCCTGCCTTGACCTCCCTCAAAAATGGATTGTGACCTGGAAGTGTAAGGCATGTAAGCCATTTTCTCTCCTGAGTTGCTTTTGACCAGAGTGTTTCATCACAGCAACAGTGAAGCAAACTAGAACAGGGGTATCTCCATGTGGTTGGTATGGGATGGTAAGGTTCTGGCTGTTGTGGTGGATGGTAAAGCAGGTTACAGAGGCTAAGCCACCTGAGAGTGGCTTATCCTGGGGGATACGGTCTGGGTGGACACCTTCCTATATGTAGAATGGGTAGCAGGTCTCACTGATGACTAAGGTCTGCCTTATGAATACTCTCAAAGGTTGGTGGTCTAGATAATATTTTACAATCCCTTTAAAACGTACACACAGGACAGGATCACTAAGCAGGCTGGGGCCACTAACTGCTGGGAAGCTTTTGGTATGTGGAAAAAGACACGCAACTGAGGCTCAGCTCTCTGGCCATCAAGAGTTTGCCTATACCACCGCACAAACGATGTGCAGATGCTAGCCTCTGCGTTAGCCTCTGATTTGGCAGGGAAGGTGGGAACAGCAGGGATGAGGTGAATGGAGGTTCCAGGCTGTCATTTTATACAGTTGGCAGGATGCAAAGGAAAGCGAGAGCACGTTAGATGTGTATTAAAAAGTTCTTCCTGATATCTTGGAACCAGTGAGAGGATTCAGATAATGGGGTGGGGCAGAGAGAGAGAGAGAGAGAGAGAGAGAGAGAGAGCACACAGTGCAGAAGTAATATAAAATATCTCTCAGGTTTAACCTTTAATACAGAGGAAGAGAAAAACCTTGACTTGGCATGCAGAGCCGGCCCTAATAAATGGCCAAGCACCGGAAACTGTGGTAATCAAAGGATACTCCACATCTGAATTACTTGAATCAGGAAAAGCTTTTAAACGAGAAATAAAAGAGCATCTCACAGTCTGGCTTGTGCAGCTGTGGGACGGGAGGGCAGATGATATCAGTCTGAGTGCTGTGGAAGCAGGGAAACTAATAAAGCCACTCCTCCCATCCCCCCACTCCCCAAGGCAACACAGTCTGCAGCAATACAAGTGAAATCAGTCCCTGATGGACTGGCTCATATAAGCCATTAAGAACACTTGGTTATTGCCAGTCACTGTGCATGTCATGGACTGGAACGGAATAAAAGAATAACAGGCATTTGTGAGGTGACTGAGCATGAAAGGTGACATATCTGATGCCCAGTTTACTAGGGTTGACAGGTATACACTCACAGGAGTTAAGAGACAGGTGGATCTAGCAGGGGACTCAGAACTAGTGTGGGGCTTGTCTTTAGTTATTTTTCTATTCTCATGGCAAAACACTATGATGAAGCCAGTTTACAGAAGAGAGCACTTAATTGGGGAGGGGGGGCTTAGCAACAGACAGACAGGCATGGCACTGGAACAGCAGCTGAGAGCTTGCATCTGATCCACAAGCACTGGGCAGAGAGAACTAATGAAGAATGGCTTTTGAAAGCTCAAAGGCCAACCCCCAACATTCTTTCTCCAATAAAGCCACACCTCCCAATCCTTCCCAAACAGTTCCACCAACTGGGAACCACATATTCAAATATATGAGCCTCTGGGGACCATTCTCAGGTAGTCAGAGTTGTAATGACTTTGCTGAGCTCTATAAGGCATTTATCTTTATGAGGTAGGAAAAGATAGGACAGATCTGAGTATTCTAGACCGGCATATGGATTGTGCTTCTGAAGGACTGAAGACAAAAGAGCAAGGAGGAAAAGGGTGTGTCCAGGGTCACTTGGAGGAAAATGTGGCAAGGTTCACGTAGAGCCAGAGTCCTTAGAGTAAAAGTTAACAGAAGGCACATGTGCCATTGTAGCTTTAGACTCCCAGGTGCATGTGGCCAAAGACAGCTATACATGTGGCCCAACACGAAAGTGAAAACTTATTATCTATAAAACCCCCCAACTGTATGATTCTGGAGCATGAATTTTGTAGATGATTATGTTTAGGGCATTCCTTGTGTGCTCCGCACCTGAGCAACACTTTACAGAAGGCAGGAAAGATAAGACAGTGCAGTCGAAGGAGGATGTGATTGTCTTAGAATGGACAGCTATCCCCTCAGAATATGTGTACCTTTCTACCCTGAAAGAAAATGCACTGGGGCCAGGCGGTGGTGGTGCACGCCTTTAATCCCAACACTTGGGAGGCAGAGGCAGGCGGATTTCTGAGTTCTGAGTTTGAGGCCAGTCTGGTCTGCCGAGCGAGTTCCAGGACAGCCAGGGCTACACAGAGAAACCCTGTCTCGAAATACCAAAAAAAAAAAAAAAAAGAAAAAGAAAAAGAAAAAAAAAGAAAAAGAAAATGCACTGGGGGTAGAGATTGTTGATCTAGCCTGGGCTCTGTTTAGCAGCCATGACGGAAAGTGGAGCCTGTTAGAACCAAGGAGCTGCTTCCAGCCATAGCACAGCAAGCTAGGGTGTAGTTCTGTTCTCCTCACACAAGCCTCCCCCATCAAGGACCCATGGGCAAGGAGATATGCAGATATGCAGGAGCCCTGTGGTAGGAGCAGCACCCCAGGATACTTCATGCAGGACAGCTCACAATGATTGTGATTTATTGAAAGACAGCTGGATGCAGTTGTGTCTCCTATCTATTGATGCTATATCCAACATTTTTTCCAAAAAGAAAAAAATTGTTTTTAAAGCATGTGTATGAATGTTCTACCTCCTTGTCAGGACTTAGTCCCTCCCCAGTGGCTTTCTGTAGCCTAACTCCTGGCGCCCACCTCACCCCACCATACCCTTTGAACACTATGGTGCTTCTTTGCTTGGGAGCTGTCTTTAGCCCCCACCCCCGTTAGACTGTGAGGTCTGGCAGAGCTGGGCTGAATCGCAGTCATTCCAGGATAGTGCTATAGGCATGGGCATGTGAGGACAGGGGGCCCAGGAGGCCTAAGGGGTAGTTTCTCAGCTCTGGGAGGGCGTCATCCCCACTTGAGCACTTTCTTTGTAGTTTCCTAAGGGTGTCCCAGTTTGCAGAGGACATCTTGCCCATCCCACCCCTCTACAGGCCTTTGCAGAGCTGATGTGTCTGATCTATGATGACGTTATAGGTACAAACACTGGCCCAGCCCTCCAGAGACCCACAACCTCCTGGGTACATGAGGTTACAGGGCAGATGGGACCCAATCCAAGTGCTCGGGATAGGGTCCTTGGTGCCAGGAGATATATGCTCAGGTAGGGACATGAAGAACTAATAGCTCAGAACAGGAACACGCTGGTGGGTGGTTATGGAGTGTTCAGAGGGAGGCTGATCTTATTAATCACAAGAGGGTGAAGCAAGGGTGGGGGCAGGGATTGTTGGAATGAGAGAAGCCACACAATGAGCCTTAGGAACTGAGACAAGAGAGCTTCTTCCAAACTAGAAAGTGGTGCAGAGACTTGGACCCTAGAGGCTGGGAGAGGGAGGGTCCTTAGTCAGTCACTGGCTACCTGGTCTAGCTCCCAGTGTCCAGAGGGGAAAGAGACTTACCTGAGGTGACTGTGTATAAACAAGGAAGCCGGACTCCAACCCAGGCTTCCTGACCAATGCCCAAGCTTGTCCCTCTGGAAGCTGCTTTTAGCAGCCCCAGCAACTGAAAGCTTTGGAGGCTGAGTCTGCCAGTGGCCAGGCAGGTGCCGAGAGCCTGCAGCCAGGAGATGCCTTTCCTCTCCCATCTCCAGTCTTGGGGTGGACAGAAAACGTGTCTCATATCCACTCCTCCAAGCACAAGAAACTGTCTCTTCCTTTCACCTTCTCCTGCCTGCCGAGCCCCTCAAGGTCTTATAACAAACTGTAAATGTCCCCACTCAGGACAAAGACATCAGTCTGACACTGCCCTGGAGTCTGGTGTGGTGTGGTGTATGAGTGGCAATGCTGCTGAGTGACTACTGTACTGGTTCTGACCCAGTCCTCTTCCTGTCCCAACTGCTAACCTGCTGCCAGCCCCACGGAGCTCAACTCAACTCTGCCTCCTTGCTCTGCGGCAATCTGCACTGCCCCCTGGTGGTCAACTGCATTTAGCACCAGCGCCAGGTCTTGGGTTTACCCTGACTGGCTCTGGTCACCTTAAACGTCTAAGGCTTCATGGCATCATGGCTTATGGTAATTTTTGCAGAACCTGGGGACAGAGTGTCTTCCAGATCTGGTCTCTACAACATTTCTGAGGTTGGAGTTCAAATGTGGACTGTGGACAGCGCGGGGCTCGGGGGATGTAGAGTGAGGCACTCCCAGGTTTGATATCTGTAGGTCTGGGGACAGACCAGAGAGGTTGGTGGAAAGAGCACTTTACACACAGCTCAAGGACAGAATGACAAACTTTATTAGAAATGTCCCTTGCTTGAAGGTCACATTCACATTAAAGTGTAGGCTGCGCTGTCTGACTCTGACGATTTCCAGTTAAAACTGAGTCTGGATGGAGGGTATCCGGAACACACGAAAGATGCCAAATGGTAGCGCTGGCAGCAGCAACAGCAGCAGCAGCAGCAACAGCAACATTCTGTGAGAAGATAGGTCTCGGGTCCTGCAGAGACTGTTACACCCACCTTTGCAGTCCCAAGGCCATACCACGGGGGCCCCAGCTGATAAATAAACAGCGCATCACACACATATTGGAAACGAGAAACACACTGGAAGTCTCCTACTGTGAAAAAATAATTTGCTCAAAGAAAGCTTTTGTGACAGCCAGGCTCCACCCTGAATGATGGCTGCCAGAGCCCTGGGTACACGGGGTGTCTCAGACTTGGTGTCTCGAGGGCCCCATCTTCCTTTAGCACCTTTGGGAGAAAGCCACTTTTCCCACATTCCTCCTTCAAAATGCAAGCACTACTTACAATGATCATACCCAAGAATAAGCTCTGTCCCCTGGGTAAGTCATCAGATTCATGTCCCTGAATGGAGGGGTGGGGAATAGCCAAAGAGCTCTATCCATGGCGGAAGAGGGTGGGAAGGGATGAGGAAGCCAGCTCAGAGAGGTAAGGCCAGGTGTTTTTGCCCTGTTGTGGGCCCTGGACTTGACTCTCAAAGTGGTACCAAGTCTTAAAATGGAAGGACAATCTCTCTGCCTGGAGGAGACCGTCAAGGACTGGTTTCCGTCATTCATTATTCAGAACCTATTTTCTCTCCACTGGCCAATTTTCCTGGGCCTGTCTGCAGTGGGGAACTGGATGCCGTCTCCTGCTGAATGTTTTATTCATTCTCTTGAGGAAGAAATGGTCTCTATACTCTGGTTCACTAGGTGGCCTCCTGGTCCTGGCTGATGGCAGCAATGGCAACAGGCATTCCTTTTTTCCAAATCAGTGATGTGTCCTGACGCTCTGGAGCTCTGTGACCACAGATGACAGCAGATCCTCAGGGCTGCTCACTGGTACTGCAGATAGTTTTTAAGAGACTGAGGCAGGGGCAGGGAGCTGATGTCATGTAGGCGCTGTCTGCCCAGGGCTGAGCGGATGGATCGCCGGCACAGGTCCATCAGTGGCAGAGGCTCAGCTGCAAAGAGAGTGAAGCAAGCGTGAGTGCCCACACCTCCTCACTCTGCCTAGCTTGCCCGTGCCGCCTACCTTTGCCCCCAAACTGGCTCAGTGCTCCCTGCTACTGAAGTGCCACCCCTGCTTGCAATAAGAGGCCCTCGGCAATGATTATGAAAGGCAGCTTATGACAACTTTTAAGCAGATGAATGTGTGTGTGTGTGTGTGTGTGTTGTTTGTTTTATGTGTGCATGGGTGCTCTGCTTGCATGTATGTCTGTGTATCATTTGTTAGCCTCGTGCCCGCAGAGGCCAGAAGAGAGTGTCGGATTCCCTGGAACAGAAGGTACATCCAGATGGTTGGCAGCTACCATGCTGGTGCTGGGAACGGAACCATAGTCCTTTGGAAGAGCAGCCTCTTAACCTCTGAGTCATCTTTCCAGCCCCAGCAAGTGAATTACTTTAAGAGTGTTAATATATGAAAGAATTCCTGAGTGCACAGGGACAGAAACTAGGCAGCTGCCGGAAAGCTTCGAGGCTAGAAATCTGAATAGGGTTTTGAAGGATAGGTAGGAGTGTTACAAGCCCATGAGGCTGGGCAGTGTTACAAGCAGAGAAAATAGACACGGATCGGGAGGTGGGAAAGCTGAGGACAGGAACGGGGCTGGTAGCTCAAACAGGCCAGTGGAGAATGAAGAAGACAGTGGCCGCATTCACCTCCTGTGACTGACATACGACCTCGATATTTGCGCTGCAGCTAAGTGTTCTTTTGGTAACAGCAGGTTACCAGAAGGATTGTGGTCAAATCATAAGGAGTAAACACAAATGGTCGGCTGTGTGGGAATGATATCAGGAGGGATGGCACAATGGCAGCTGGGGACTCAGGAGAACTCCTGCTAGAGTTGCAGTGCTAATGGGCCACCATTGGAATCCAAGTGGGACTCGGCATGAGGGTCAGATGATGTGTCCTTTGCTGGGGCCAGACCCCAGCCCTGGTAGCCTCCCTTTCTCCTCTTATCTTTGGATTCTCATACAAAAGGAGGCCACCCAAGGAGTGCCAGCCAAGTATCCCAACCTGTCTTGCCCTGAATAGTACAGCAGCACCCCCATCCTTCCTTCCCTGCCCCTTGTCCCCCACTGTGCCCTGCCCTGTCAATCAAGACCCTACTCTAACCCCTCTGCCTCCAACACCTGGCTGCTCACCAAGCAGGGATTGTGAGGTATAAAATATGCTTGTAGTTGCTTTCTCCTGAAGGTTTATTATGCAGCCACACATATACACTAAGTTCTTTTGGGGGGGGGAGGATCAATTCATATAAATGCATGTATCAAAACTGATAACAACCCCTAGGGCCAATAAAAATTATTATCATCTCTATTTTAAGGACGAAAAGACTGAAACAGAGTATACAAGCTATCTACCTAAGGATACACAGCCGGTAAGTGGAAAAACCAGGACTCAAACGCCCCCAGAACCAGAAGTGGGAACCTATCTTCTATCTCACGCACATTTACAGAGCTTCTGCTCAGCCTGTTGGCAGGGTGAATGTGTCTCACTCAGGTCTAAAAGTGACCATCTGAAATCAGTGTGGCTGCTCACTCCTGGAAACCGAGGCTCGGAGAAGAGAGACGTGTCTAGAGTTGCAAAGCTTGCATTTAGAGTGTCATATTGCCCCTGCCCAAAACAATAATAAAAAGGTGGGCCCAAGGCAAGAGTGAAGGTGGAATCACTTGTCTTCCAGACTCCTGGCAGACTGCGCCACAGCTTCAGGCTCTTGTCCCCTCCCCCCCCCCCCCCCCTCTGTGGCTACTTTCCAGATCACAGCTGCCCACCTCCCCCACGATACTATAGCAGTGGCAACGGAAGCAGCCCTGTTGTTGCTCCTCACCAGTTGGTGCCAAAATCAACTCCATCTGTTCACAGAGAAGAAAACAAATCAGCTCTGGGCATGAAGGGGCCCCAGGTACACGTGAACGCAGGGATGAGCCTCTCAAGCATAATTTTATGTGAAAGAAAAGTGTGTCCTGTGTGACTCCCCCAAATCCCATAGGGCGTGGCTGATGATGCTCAGGGCGTGGCTGATGATGCTCAGGGCGTGGCTGATGTTGCTTAGGGCGTGGTGACTGGGTTGGTAGTAGTGGTGGAGGGTTACTTTTAGATTCGTGTTCTGCCCTCCTGGCCAGCTTGCCTTGATGCTGGCAGGCAGCGGCTTGTGACCTGGACACTTTCTTCAGCTAGTATTCTTCAAAAAAAGTTACATCTGAGTAAAAGGAGTTCACTCCCTGAGTCAGAGCCTTACTCTCCCCCGGACAGGGGGCAGGTGTGAATACACGAGCCAGACAAGAATAAGTGAAAAGGAGAAAGAGGCTGGCTCAGAAGCCCGGCTCACACTCAGCCCTCCCGGCCAGAGGCAGCTGGCTCCTCTTCTCCCAGCCACACATCTCTCATCTGTAAAATGGGACAGGATGACGGCATCACATCATGGACTATAGGTAGTCCATGGCAGGGCATAGCCTGCCCTCTGCCTTAACAAAGTTCTTGCTGAAGCACGCTTTAAAACCATCAGCACAAGAAGTATCTTTGAAAAACGGTTACATTGTTTCAGTTTGGTATCCTTACTGATAGCCACTTTCTGCTCTTGACAAAGACTCCCCCGGGCTACTGCAGAGTGCCTGGTTCTGTGCTACGAACATTCCAGTCCTGTTGAAAGTCCCTGGTAAACATTCCTCAGTCAACCATCACTAACCCCTGTGTGACCTGTAGCGAACCACAGGATTTCCAAAGACTGTGTTGCCATCTGCAAAAAAAACCGGTAAATTAACTCACGGGATTAGCTCAAAGAGTTGTTTGTCAGGGATGTAGACTGGTGGAAAGTCTGGCAGAGAGATGGCTTCAGCTGCTTCTCCGGGCTTCTTATGTCTCCTTACCTGCCATGGGACCCACCCATGCGAGCCACCAGCCTATCATCATGCCTGCATGCATGGGGTAAGTCACGAGGTGAGTGTTATATAATCGGAGGCAGATGGGAAAGCATTTGAGTGACATCATTAAAAGCTGATCTTAGAAGATCTAGGAGCTACCTGTTTGGATTTTTTTTTATAAAGGAAATGAGGAGATACACAGTTGCCAGGACACACAGGTGTCTTGCCTACGTGTATGTCTGTGCACCACATGCATTCCCATGCCCGTGGAGGCCAAAAGAAGGCACTGGGTCCCCTGGAACTGGAGTCACAGACAGATGTGAGACATCATGTGGGTACCAAGTCTTCTGGAAGAGCAGCAGGGCTCCCCATTCACTAGAATTATTCAAGTGTAAGGATGTTGGGTAGACAGGGCTCTATGCTGGTGCCCTTCCCAGCTGAAATGACAGAAAAGATGTGCACACTTCCTCTGTGTGTGTATGAAGTACGCCACATCAGAGGTGGAAACCAAGGAAGGCAGTGGCAGGCTAGACGGCAGACTAGACTCTAGGAAGACATAAAGCAAATGTGACAGGGTGGTGGAGACATAAAACGGGGAACCTGACGGCGTTGTCCACTAGGGATGAACCAAGGTTCAGAGAAGCCAGGAGCTCCTCAGACCACACATCGTGAGAATCCACAAAGAACAGCCAGACACTTGGGGCAATGGTGTTCCTATCACTGCTCCAGCAAAAGCCTGAGCCTGCTGACTGTCTCAAGGAAAGTAGCCTTTGAGGGGAAAGCCCTGCTCGGTGTGGAGGGTCAGCAGAATGGGGCCTGGGCAAACACTTCACAGTGGATGGGGAAGGGATGAGTGGAGGGAAGGAAGGCCATTTCTATACAAGTGACATCCAAAGGCCCGACCTCTGTCCCCCCAGGTGGCAGAGCTGCCTCGATTTTCTTCTCCAGCTCCAGTGTCACTGCCAGAACAGCAAATGGCCTGCTGTGACAACCTAAGTGCCTTTACATGGGTGCAGTTTGGCAGGATGGAGTTCACACTTGATCCGTGACAGTGGGAGGCTTGAGCACACACTGTCAACTTAGGTGTCATGGGCACAAATGCTCCCGACAAAGTGAGGTGGGAGATAAATGTGGGGTGGGCCTTGGAGACCAGGGTTGTGGTTGCCAAGCCTCTAACCGAGAAGAGGCAGATATCCAGGATATACACAGCATAGGCCCCAGGGACAAGCTGGTTCTACGCATCACTCTTCAAAGGCAGGGCTGCTCTGAGGAAATACTCAGCTTTACCAATTTTAGCCAATTTTAGCCACTGGTCTATAGTAGCATCCTCAGAGGAGCAAGGGATCTATCTGCAGACCTGACCCTGTGCCTCAGGTCTCTGTCCCCAGGCCTTGTCTGCCTCCTGGCCAGACTCTTGGGTGCTTGTTCATTTCTGGCTTTGCTGAATACCCAGTCCTATTGGAGTCAGATGCTGGCTAGGTAGTGAGCATCTGCCAGCTATGAGGAGGAATGGGCTCTGGAGCCACACCCTGCTGGGGATGAATAGCCATTGCTTGTCTATTCAGAGAGCTGGGCTGGAGTATAGGGAGTGATCTGTGTTAGACGTGAACCCCAGTCCAGCCTGTCCTGGGTTCACAGCCAAAGCCAGATGCTTTCATCAACAGCAAACCTGAAATCTCTCTACTAACAAAAGATGTCACATATATCTGTGTATAGACAGAAAACCAGTCTTTGAAGTGAAAGAAATCTTAAACAGTTCTCTTTCTACTTTCCTATTCCTAAATTCTGATCAGAACGATCAATGGCGGTATTTCTGGTGCTTTTGTGATGTTTCTGTCCTGGCAGGAATGACAGGATGCCTGTGAAGGTTGTCAGAATCTATGTGAAGTCACCTTTGCCAAGTCCTAACAAAAATACATATAAATAAATACTAAATAAATAAGAGAGAGGCTGCAGAGGAGGGTGCCTTGTGCACGTGTCTCATAACAAGAACTGTGCACAAAAGGACCCGCCAGAAGCGTCACCTCAAACCAAGGCCGCCACAACTTTACCCAGCCCCAAATTCTGCAGAGACATCTTAGGCAAGGATGACTGTCTGAAAATAGCTATACCAGCCATACTTTATATGGCTTTAGCCTTCCCAAGGATGCCCTGCTAGTCTCAACCCAACATCATCAGGCATTGGTGAATCTCTCCAACTGCTGTTCAAGTTGACATTCCTCCAGTCAATATTTGCTTTGCTCTGATAACATTCGGGCCATTGTTACCTGGGACCTCTGCCCTGGCTCTAGGCTGGGACCCTCATTAGCTTTGTCAAGTCATCTCTATGAGCTTCACATGGGGCCCTAAGATGCAGGATCTGGGGGTTCATGCAGTCACTCTGCATCCAGACAGCTCTTACACATTGCTCTGCAGGCCAGGGTGGCCTGCAGAGATCACCACATTCTTTGAAGGAGTCAAATTCCTGTCCCTGTGCCCCTGGCCCACACCTTCAGAGAGATTCTGTGCGTTGTCTTTGAATGGAGCCCACTTCTGAGCCCCTTCCCATCCGCTCTCTATGAACCCGTGTTCTCTCTACCCTCTCAAACAGCTTCAGCCTGCCTCTCTGCCCTCCCCATGTCACTCCCCAGACAGGCCAGCATCATCAAGGTGACCAAGCCCAAGAATTCTGAGACAAACCGCATTTGAAGTACTCTGCCCTACTTGCAGACTTGTCCTAAGTAGACTTAGAGTTTGGGGGGATCTGTTTTTCCCGTCCTGGGCTCCATCAAACCCTGAGTTCCTGAGTCCATACTGAATCAGTTTTTGTTATCTCCTCCCTGGTGGACTGTGGCTCCCACAAGCAGGACTGGGTATCATCCCTGCTGCCTAGTCTTACTGGAAACTACAAGGTCGGTAAGATGAAGAAGCCCAGGTTCTGGGAGGCAGAGGCAGCTTAAGTGACCATGTATAAAGGCACAGAAGCACATCAAGGAGTCCTAATGACAGAAAGTAGCCCTTTCCTGGGAGATGCTCAGTGAGCGCCATACAAGTGTAAGGACCTGCGTCCAGATGCTCAGAACCTCTGTAGAAGTTGGATGTGGTAGTTGGCATCTGCAATCCAATACTCCTACTGGTAAGTGGAAACAAAGATGTCTGGAAACTCATAGGCTAGTTAGAGAGTCTATTGCAAACAAGATGGAAGATGAATACACACACACATACACACACATACGAGAGAGAGAGAGAGAGAGAGAGACAGAGACAGAGAGAGAGAGAGAGAGAGAGAGAGAGAGAGAGAGAAAATGAGTTGCTAGGTAGGTCTGGCAGAGCCCTTCCCTCTGGCAAACAGAGCTGCACTGTGCTGTGCCAATTTTACAAACCCATGCTGGAATGATCTTGACTCAGATGAAACAGTTAAGCTTGGGTCTTGCCCCAGGGAGCTGCAGGAAAGCTGGATGTATTGGCCTTGGGCAAGGACATCCCTAGTCACACGAGAGAAACTGTTCTTCAGGTTTCCTCTTCTGATACATCCCTGGGGCTACTTGCTGCCCAGCAGGTACTAAGAGAAATATGCCCACCATGGGAAGGGGGCCAGGGCTGTGCTCTCAGAGACAGCTGGTGCTATGAGTAGGGATGGGGCTCAAGAATGGAGTTCCCATTCCCAGGGTACAACTGTTCCCATACTAAAGAGTGAGGCATGTGGGACAGCCAGACCTGTCCACTCAATGTGAAATTAGTCAATGCTATCACCATTAATCCAGGGTGGTCCTGATGCAGGAGGAGACAAATAGACAAACTGAACAAAGAATCTTGTAGGTATGCACACGGGCGCTGAAAATCAGTAAGGAAAGAGGTAAAGGAAGAGTAAACAGAAAACTCAGCCACCACCATGCAGCAGGGGAGTGTGGGAAGGAAGGGACAGAAATAGGCACAGAGGCACTTGGTTGTCAACGTTCTGATCTTCTGTATGGATGGTGGATTCGGGCATGCACATTAAATCTCACATGAGTTGATAAGCAAACAACTAAGGAAATGACAACAAAAGAGATCTGGGCAGGGGACTGGCAGTGACCGTGTGTTATGAGTAAGGTCATGGCTGAGTGACGGAAACGACCCTGGGACTCGGGTACGTACGAGATGCGCCCTGTAGCTATCAGAAGTTCAGTTAAAAATAGCAATGAAGAGAGAGCAAAACCATACAAGAGAATTAAAGTCCTGCTGTAACTCAAACAAGAGCTTGGCCAGAAGATGAATTGCAGCTAATTCTAGCTAATGAGTAATAATGAAGTCACTCCTGCCTGAATAGAACTCAGCCCTGCCTAAGAGAGGCATTACCACAATGGAGAAACAGCCCCGACCTGGAGCTCAGACCTAAGTTGAGTTGAGTTGAGCTCAGGCTTGATAAAACTGATTGCTTTTTTTTTTTCTTTTTCTTTTGTAAAACAGGGTCATCCCCTGTTTCACCAGGAGCAGTGGGAGGACCAGGTAAGAGGGCAGAGTCCAGGTATTTACTGAAGGTCCTGGCCTTTGTGGCACTCAATCAATGACAGCTATTAATATTTCAGAGCAGCCAATGTCCTTGGGGCCAAAACAGAAAACAGGTAGTTGGTATAGAAGGTAGAATATGTCTGGTAGGGTAAAGCCGGTGTTTAAAACCACAGATTGGTTATCTAAACCAGCGGTTCTCACCCTTCCAAATGCTGTGACCCTCTAACACAGCGGTGGTGACTCCCAACCTTAAAATTATTTTTGTTGCTACTTCCTAACAGTAATTTTGGTACTGCTAGGAATTATAATGTAAATATCTAACATGCCACCCCTGTGAAAAGGCCGGTCTACCCCCAAAGGGGTTGAGAGTCACAGGTTGAGAAACACTGATCTAAACACATCCAAGCAGGTCAGGATGACTAACGTGTGGGAGAACCAGGGCTCAGAAGCTCTGGGACTGGAGCCCCCAACCCTATCCACCAGGCTGCTGTAGTTTTAGAAGCTACATTTCCAGTTCTTCCATCAGATGAAGTCCAGAGAGACTCGTGACTGTTGACATTCTCAAGTCCATTTGCTGGGCTCATAAACTCAACTTCTGGCCCCAGTTATAATACAAAGAGCTGTGGTAAGGTTCACACAGCACTTCCCACGTCGTGGAATGCTCTCGGGTCTTATATTCCTCATTGTATTTAATTCTCGAAACAACCCAGTGAACAGTGGTTTATGTAGGCCCATTTACAGACGTGAAGAAACTGAGGCAGAGAGGGGTCGTATAACTAGCTCAAGGCCACCGTTGAGTAGTGCTCAGTATCTGATTTGTGTGTGTGTGTGTGTGTGTGTGTGTGTGTGTGTGTATGTGTGTGTGTAAAAGCAATCTGCCTTCCGGCCCTGAGGAATGGCTAGCTAGTCTCAAGAGGTCCCTTTGCCTTGTCTCTTCAGTGCTGCTTCATGTGGTGATGTCATCTGGTATGTTGTGCATTAGAGACCCTTGAAAGCACTGAAGGTGGACCTAATCCAGGCAAGCCCAGTCACAGGCTGGCAGGAAAGCTGAAGTTCTGACCCAGAGTAAAGGCTTTTCTCTTCCAGCTAACAAATAGGTCCACATGGGATCTGGACCCCAACTGAGGCGTTTTCCCCTGGAGACCCAGCCACAAGGAGCACATCTTTGGTCCTTCTTCTTGAAGCAGCCTGCTCACAACTGCAAGGCCAGCTGGCACTGCTGCCTTCTGTTTTCAAATAGCCAAGGTCAGACAAACTTCCTTCCACTTAGGAAATGTTACCATGTTAGCCTCTTACTAATCAGCATAAGCCCCAGGGGGCTTAATATGACGGCCTTCTAATGGATTTATTGTGTTTATTTGACCTTTCCAAGTGTGAACTCAGAAACGGGCCCAGAGGAAACCGGGAAGCTTGCTTTTCTTAAGTTCTGCAAACGTGATGAGTAAATTGGATTCTTGGATATGTTCTGCTGGTTTTCTCGCCCCTCCCTGCTTCAGCCAAAAGATTCAATTAGGCTCAGGAGGAACCAGTCTTTCTGGGACAGATAGCTCCAGAAGAGGAGAGCGGTGTCTGTTCAGGAGTGAGCAATGAGCTGTGTTCGTTAGGATGTGCAGTGCACTGGCACCATGATGTAGAATAAGGATCGGCAAATTCAGAAGCGCTGACTGTGTTTCTACTTCTGGCTTCATAGGCAAGTGATGCCCTGTGTTAGCTAAATTTCAAAAACGTTAACACCAAATCCATGAGTAAAAACAAGCTCAAGTGGCACATACATTATAGGTCAGAGCTGCAAATTCCAACCCAACAGGACCAGGAATCTCCTAAGTCCATCCTGAGGAGCAGGTGTGGAGCGTGGCAGCAATACCCAGCAAACCAAAGGGAGAACACATCTGTGAATTTAGTCGTATAGCCCTGGGGATGGACAGGGACACCAGCTGTATCGCAGACTCACTACAACAGTGAGGGCGCCAACAGCAGCCCGCTCCTGTGGCATCTCTACAGTGGCAGGTGCTACTTTAACTCCTTAGAAATCAACCCATCTACTCTTCACATGCCTCAGCATCTTCAATTACAGGTTAGGAAGGTTCTGTCCTGCCTCCACACCCAAGGGCCTCTGGACTGGAGGAACTGGAGATGATCATCCAGGAGAAAGTCTTAGCCCAGTGGCCATGCCCTGTGATGTCCTGAAACATGCTTCTCCACCAGTGGAAAGGTTGGTGAGCGTCTTCTACCAAGGGGGCAAAAGCCTTTTGCTGTTGGTATTTTAAGAGAATCCAGAGCAGTGTAGCATCTAAGGAGGAAACGGCTTTGTACAGGAGAGTCCTAGGTTCCCGCTGTAAAGGAACAGGACTTTGGATCTGTCTTGCCAGCTCCGAGATGTGGGATGTGAATGAAGGCAGCGCTGAAGACTTGCAGGTGGGAAGAGCTCACGCTTCAGATGTAATCAGGGCGAGGGCACAGCAATACTTATAATTACAAAGCACTGTCTTTTCCAAGGACATTTACAAAAGCCCGTTTACTATAGGAGTGTAAATCATTCTAAACACTTGCTCAAGGACTAATGAGGCCCCAAAGAACCCCTCTACCAGAGGATGGGACATGCAGCAAACGGGAAGAATTGCTGACTTGGGTTTGTACGGGCAAACTGAAACATTTCCACACCATTGTGCTTTGGCTGCAGTTCTTACAGTCCCTGCTCCGTCCTGACTCATCACCCCAGCCTCGGGCCCAAGGAGAACCATGTCTTGAGTGTTCACGGTGCAATGGACTCTATGGTCAGAAATTCTGACACAGCATTTTTCTGTAATCTTCCCTTTAAAGAGGAGTTGTGTACAGACTGAACTGAATAGCATACACAAAGTTCCAAAACAACACACAGCAATGTGCTCTATTGACTTCCCGGTCCCAGCCTCAGTTTCTCTAGGCATAGGAAAACGTTTTAACTTGCCTTGATTTAATGAGTGATCTGTCTTGACTTACGAAGTACTAGTGGGAAGGGTTTTAAACACTCACAAAAAATGCTAATGTCTCTTCAATATAGTCAATCATGTAATCCCTCATTCCACTCTGGCTTTGATGGGGCATCTGGAGAGGTTGGTGGAGTCTGGAAATTTAACTGTGACCCTTGGGTAGACAACCTGAGAACTCAATTCCTGATAGATGTGTGACAGAGCAGAACAAATATTCCCAAAGGCTGGGTTGCAGAGGACCAGTGAATGTCAGGCTAGAAAGGCTGGAGGCCTATTGACAGCTGCTAGCAAAAAAGAAAAAAAGAAAAAAAAGAGGTGTTTCCCCTTAAGGAGGAGGTTGAGGTTGGAGAGGGAGTCTCTGTAATGAAAATGCCTGATACCATGGGAGCTAGCATTAAGACCCCATTTAGCAACACCGATTAAGGAGCTAGAAATAGCAGCTGGCTTGTCTCGAAGGCCGTAAGTAAAACATGCTTCTCTGCATTGCTCCTAGCCTTCAGCCTGCTTAATTGAAGCCCAAAATAAAATACCTGGAAGGCCTCTTTCTGACAGCAGGCCCTTGTTGTCATAGTGACCAGACATAGGGACCAAGGTGAGCTGAGGCTTGGTGCAGGGGCTGCTGGGGAGGTGGGAGAAGAGGAAGAAGAAGTGGGGGTAGGAAGGGAAAGAGAGGAGATGGTTGTTAACAAAACAACCTCCAAGGCTGCCTGAAATCACAATTCTATACTGAAGGTTGTTGTGACATCAGCCTATTGCCTGCAATGCTTACAAAAAAAAAAAAAAAAAAAAAAAAAGGCAGCCTTACCTATCACCTTTCCCCACTCATGGTTTGACACATTGTGATCAAGGAGTCAGGAAACAGACCTGCCATGCCTTGAGTGGATGTAAGAGGCAGAGGTCTGAGTTTGAGTCCTAGCATGGTCCTGGACTAGCTAGGTGACCTTGGCTCTGCACCTACTATGCGTAAGAGCTGCCCCTTCCAGTACAAAACAGAGGCTGAGGGACATTCCTGAGTTCCTGATGCATCGCCTGGGGCTCTGAATGGGAGCAGTGCTGAACACCAGTGAAGGCAGAGATTCTCCCTCTGCTGAGTCATCTCCGAGGTGTACCCTGCTGCCTGTGTCTGTGACAAATACCTGAGAGGAATATGCAAAAATCCAATTGCTTCAGTGGTCTCTGGGGAGGTGGCAGAACACAGGAAAGGGCAGACTTACGATTGTCATGTTTTAAATTAAACCTTATGGATGCATTTAAAGAAGGAAAAAAAGAAATAATAAAAAAAAAAAAAACACACCCAAGTCCAGATTCCCAGGTTTTGATGAGTAAAGAGACAGTTACATCAGTAGTTCAGCTTCCTGAACTTTCTCTGTGGTCTTGCTGAGCTCTCCCTCCCACTAAGAGCCCTTGCTCAGATCTCTGGCACTCTACAGTGTCTCTTTAAAGCCTCTATGCCTTTGTAGGCCTTTGTAGCCCTTTGTGCCTCTGTACACTTTGACCCCTCCTCTGACATGCCTTTCATGGTTTTCTCCACCAAGCAATCTCTTCAGTGCTCTCTCCAGAATTCCTGCCGTGTTTCCCTCCACAATTCTCTCTCAGGGACCCAAATGGTCATTCTCTCTCCACTGGAGTCCCTATCCTTTATTAATGTTCATCTGACCGGTCATAACTTGGTGGCTACCCCAGTAAGCTGGGGACTCTTTGAGGCAGGGCCTCTGTATGAGTACTGATGGCCTTTGAACAGAAAGCTACAGTCCTCTGCACAGATAGCACATTCGTTGTTCAGTTGCTTTCTTGTTGATCACCCACCCAAACCCCAGGGCTCCTGCTCTCGTCTCACCTCTGGCCTCATCAGCATGCCAGGATAGCTGATTATTAACATCTGGCCTCATCAGCATGCCAGGCTAGCTAATTATTAACATCTGGAGCAAAGCATGGGGAAGAAGTGATTCCCTAACCCCCCCCCCCAACCCCCACCTACCAGAAATTAAACCCAGTAAATGCAAGCTTGTGGGTTTCTCACTAGTCTGTTGCCTGGTGCTAATTTATTCTGTAGAATGCCCATGGAAAGGTGGTAGGTCTTCACTTCAGCCGCCTCCCTGTTTGCTGCTTGTGGTAACCAGGTATCCATCCAGGGAAAGAACTACCAAGCCTAGATTCCTGGTTTCTATAGTTTAATCAGTTGTATGACTCAACTAAGACTCCGGTCATTTATAGTCCTCATCTTTAAAGACAAGGCCTTTGACCCAAAGTCTCTAAAAACCTAATCACCTAGACCCTGTGTAGGGATTTTTCTTTTTCCAGCAGTGGAAACTGGACTCAGGGGCTCCTCCTGTGCTAGGCAAGTGCTCTGTCGCTGAGCTGCATCCCCAGACTTGTCTCTTAGCTTTTATTTTGAGATGTGGCCCCACTAAGTTATGCAGGCCAGACTGGCACTCTCTCTGCATCTCTGGCAGGCTGGATCCATGTGATCTTCCTGCCTTAGCCTCCTCACTAGCGGGGGTCAAAGGCTTGATCCAGCAGCCTCCACACTATCTGAACTTTTCAACACTAATCTTGGTGGGGTAGAATAGTGACAGAGGCCACTAGGAACAAACACGAATCTTCACTTCCCATCAGGAGACTAGAAGAGGGAGTGGAAGGATGGACCATGAGGTTCTTGGATGGGGTTCAGATGTTAGGCACTTCTGGGGGGAACTCACGAGCCTGAGGAAATCTCTCCCTCCTAGGTCTCTAAGTGAGGACACCAGTGGGCTGTGTCTTCAACAACACTGCTCAAACTGACAGCCAGGAGAGCAGAGGCAGGCTACAGAACACAGACATCCTCCTCTACCACTGAAGCCACCGTCTTGACACTGTCGCACTTGACACAGTGAAATGGCACTGCCAAGGCCAGCCTAGATTTTCACTGTGGTTTATATAAAATGAAAACCATTTATAAACGTCTATCCTGCTAACCCTTATGTCAGTTATTGATGGCTTTCTGTGAGTTTTGCCCGCTGCTTCCTCACATCCTCTTTGAGTAAAACACCTGCAGACGCCTTCAAGGATGACTTGGGTTTGACTTCCTCCGATGAAGTATGGTAGGATCTCTGCTCTGCCCTCTAGAGGTGGGCATACTCATTGTCTTTGTGTCTGTGTTGTTTGAGACTAGAGTCTGAGGTCCAGGGGCAACAGACAGAATGGCTCAAGAAGGGTGGGTCTGTCACCTGACAATCAGTTTCCTCTTCCCCTTTTATTCCAGCCTAGCCTCTGGCCTATTGAATAGTGATCCGATTCGGTGGCCTTTCCTTTCGGTGGCCTCTTCCAGTCCTGGGGCTGAAGGGGGCTGAAGGGGTAGCCTCTGCTACTGTGGCCAGGGCACAACACTGACCGGAACTTTGGGCTCCCGTTTTTTCAAAGTGGAGTCTCTTCCATTGGCCCCAGGCTGATGTCTTTGCTCCTATTTACGTCCCCTGTTATGCAAAAGCAATGCCACCAGGTGGCACTGAGGAGTCACCTCAAGTGGTGTGTTATTCTAAGTGGACACATCGCATTTGCTTTCATGCAAATGCATTTTGATTTTTTAGCTCAAACGGTAGTTAGAATCTATAACTATGACCAATTTGAGTATCCCTTTAGTAGCAAAGCACTGAATTATAATTGGGATTTTATACACGGTTCTCTCATCTCTTCTTCACTAACCTTCCTCTCCCACATCCGTGCTGGGGATTGAACTCAAGGCCCCAGGGCGATGCACAGGCTAGGTAAGTACTCCACCCTATGTCCCTCTTTCTAACCCTGCCAATGAATGGCAAAGTTCTGCCAGATACTAGCTCTATAAAAAGTCACTCATCTCTCAGCTCAAAGCATAACTTTGCCACGATGGGCCCCATGCACTCTGCACAGGGCTCTCATGAGGCACACAGGAGGTGTTCAGTAAACCTCAGGTGGATTAATGCAAGTGGGTTCCTGGTGAAATAAATACTCGGATGTAACGTAGGAAGTACCCAACAAATGACAGCTAAAGACAAAAAGAGCAGGAGATAAGGGGAGGCCAGAAATCACAGTGCATGGGTGGCTGCCCACAGACTCACCTCAGGAAACTAATCCTTTTCCATTGCAAGACAAAGCCCTCCCTGCCAGGCATTTTAATGCCAAAGCCCTTCTAGAATGCTCTCTGCAAAATGCTGTGGCTAATTTTGCAAAAGCATCTCCACCAGGTCCCCTGTGGACTTCTTAAAAGGTAAAAGGGCCTCGCCTGTGGGAAAGCTGGCCTTGACAACATGACGCTAAAGTCTCAATTGCACCCAATGCCACCCTCCAGTCTCACTGCCTCTGTCTTGTCTCTGTTTTCCATCAGCTGGCTTGGACAGTAGTGTCCAGACAGGGGTAAAATCCTGAGTCTGTCCCTCCCCCTAGAGCCACAAGGCCTTGTCAGGGGCACAGAACTTCTGTAAGGGAGCACTGGCTCACTTCAGACCTCTTCAACTGTAGCAGTACAAATTATGTGATGCTTTATTTTCCCCAGCTTGCATTGCGCAGGGCTAGCACCTCATAAAGTGACAGGGAAATATGTGGCTGGCTTCGTCAACCAGGGCCACAAAGGCTCATTTGTGCTGGGCCAGCCATGCAGCCTGTGTAGGCTCCAAAGATACCCCACAAGCCTGCCCAGGTCTGGGCAGTGAGGTCCACAGACAGCATAGCCCGCCTGACACTGGCCACCTGCGTGCAGGCCACGGGACCTGGCAGCATTTCAACCTTGCCACGCCATCACCTCTAAGGGACCTGCAGATCCTCAGCTGCCAAAAGCAATAGCCACCAGGGCCATGCAGAGGGAATCCTTAAGCTGTGCCTAGGAGGCCTCAAAGAAGCTTCTGTGGCTAGTCAGAGGGAGCCACCCAGGAGCTGTCCACAGAGTGACAGTGTCCGGGTCACCAGTTGGCTCCAGCAGACTCCCCTCATGGAATCCATCCACAAGTTCCCTCCTGCCAGACTCTTGAATTCCTTCCCCTCACCCAGGAAGTAAGAGCTATCTGGCCTTCCAGCCACTGCTCCTGTCTGGCGTGGGCCATCTTTACCCTGGGACCATTTTTGCCTGCACAAGAGCTGCCCCTGTAATGCTGCACCCACAGAACCTGGTCCTATGCACAAGCTGACAGCCCCCACTGCCTGTACCCCTCATTCAGCAGCTAATCATTCCCTTCTGGGTGAAGCTTATTACTTAATGCCAAGATTATTTATTTCACCGACACCTCACTTACTTAAAGCTGCAGGAGAAAGAGCCCTTTCAACATCGCTGGGTTTTCCCGATCCACTCTCATCTTAAGTGACCAGTGTATTTTTAGCTTGATCTCTTTGGGTGGGGATTTTCTAAAATGCCTGTGCCCTCGTCTTAAAACAACCCCTCTAAATAACTGAATCCATTTTGGACGGCTCAGCATATTAGAAGGGAAAAAGGTCACTTTTGGTACCATGCCTTGCTCTGTGTGGCTTCTGAGGTTGGGGCCATGTGGGTCCAGAGGACCTTCCATGACTATTCTAAAAGGTCCTTGCTCCCTTCCTGGAGGCAGGCAGTCAGACTGTGGGGCAACAGTGGGCTGGGTCTTCCTGTGACTTCACTTTCTTCATGTTCTTGATGCTTCTACTCTGACTGGAGTGGGAGGCAGGTAACCACAAGTATCTACTTGAGCAACTTGTCTGTGAACTTCAGAGAGCTTCCGGGAAGACTTAACAGACTGCAGAGTAGAAGCAAGCTCCTTCCAAGGCCCCGAGGAACTTTCCCAGCCACTCTAGCTAGCAGGCACGAGTAAGTAAATCTGCTCCTGTGGCCACACTTTCTTAGTTAGGGCTCCGCTGTGGCCACTCGTGCCTGACCTGAGTAGCTCAGGAATCTGTCCTGAGTGACTTGCTCCAGGGGCGTGGCTTCTCTCCAGCCCTCCACTGTGGCATCCTGCTTAGATTAATTGCATCTTGGAAGGGCAGGCTGGACTAAGACCAGATGGGCTCAATGCATGCGTGCCCTGGCACCACCTGCCAAGTGCTGTCTTCAGAAGATGCTCTTTGACACCTGTGGGGACTCTAAAGCCTTGTAGCAAAGAGTGGTTGTAATCTCTGATCATGGGAAGACAGAGATATCAAAGAGAGTTACACATTGGACAGGCACGACAGCTTGGGGACATTTCTGATTTGGCTTTTTGTTTATGACCACATCTGATATAGGCTGAGATAGAATCCTCCTTCCATGTCACAGTTGAAACGTTAGACCAAGAGTGGGGCCAGGAGCATTGGGCCCAGATTGACAGGATACAGGGGCTTTGGGCAGGAGAGTCTGGGGAACCCTGGAGTCCAGCTGAGAGTCCTGTGGGCAGGGACAAGGATGAGTTATGCTGATGGGAGCTCTCTTGGTGATGCTCTCTTTGGGCAGACACTCAGAGGTGCCATACCTGGTCCTGAGCAGTAATAATGAATACAATCTCACTCCTCCCCTAAAGTCTCCTCATTAAAAACTCTTCCAAGTTGAAGGTTTTACTTCTTGCATGCCTGCTTTGGCATTTGGGAAGCAATACTTGTCTCCTCGGCCTTGGTTTCCCACCATGCTCCTGGCCTGCCACCCAATGCCACAGCCTCCTCTCGTTCATCTTACCTCAGGGCCTTTGCCCAAGATCATCTTTCTACTGTAAATAACTTGTCTGTCCCCCTCCATTCAACAGACTCCATACTAGCTAAATCTTCCTCTGTGTCTCACAAGGTCCCCAAGGCTCCTGTCACACTCCCTTCCTGGATCACTATTTCTCCCACATGCTACCCACCATAGAAGTAACCATGTGATATTTTCTGCAATTGCTTGGAGTATTTGTCTTCCCTGCTAGGTTTCTTCCTTGGGCTGGCATCCTTCTGTCTGTCCCATGCATCACCAAAGGTGCCAGCAGTACCTGGCACGCAGTATACATTCAGTGATGTGTATTTTGTCAGGCAGTGACTGCTTTTCACTTGTCTGGGCCACTCCAACCTGTCACCTGTTCTCAAGCCCTCTCTGAACCCTGATCCCTTGGTCTTTCTACCCAGACACACCTTTTGTATTAGCTACCTTCCTATTTCTGTGACAAAAACACCATGACCAAGACAACTTTAGGAAGAGAGGGTTTATTTGGGGCTTACAGTCCCAGAGGGATAGGAACCCATCACCATCATGGTGGGAAAGCAAGGCAAGAAGCAGGCATGGCAATTGGAACAGTAAACTTAGAGCTCACAAATTAAAAAAATATATATTTATTTTATGTATATGAGTGCTCTTGCTGCATGTACACCTGCATGCCAGAAGAAGGCATCAGATCCCTTTATAGATAGGTGGTTATAAGCCACCAGGTGGGTGCTGGGAATTGAACTTAGGACCTCTGGAAGAGCAGCCAGTGTCCTTAACCACCAGAGCTCACATCTTTTTATTTTTTGTTGTTGTTGTTTTGTTTTTTGTTTTTTCCGAGACAGAGTTTCTCTGTATAGCTCTGGCTGTCCTGGAACTCACTCTGTAGACAAGGCTGGCCTCGAACTCAGAAATCCGCCTGCCTCTGCCTCCTACCAAGTGCTGGGATTAAAGGCGTGCACCATCACTGCCCGGCCAGAACTCACATCTTGAAATGCAAGCAGGATGCAGAGACATTGGGCAAAGCCCACCTCCAACATCTTAAGCCTCCGTAAACAGAGCCACTAACTGAAGAACAAGTATTCAAATGCCTGGAACTTGGGGTGGGGGTGAGCAATGATATCTCATTCAAACTATTATACATTCCTTGCCCAACTCTTGCAGTCTGATGAAGGAATGAATGAATCACGTGGAAGCAGGAAGAGTTAGAATGCCAGACAAGCCACACGAGAGCCTCAGGGGCTCCACTGCCTAGCTGACATGTCTGGAGGAGTATCAGTGGATTCCAGGGCTCAGGGGTGAACTGGCAAGCATCTTTCTAAGCATGAGGGAGACCCTGAATTGTCTCCAGTGAGCCATGCAGACAGTGGAAATAAACAGTGCAGGGCCATGAGTGCACAGAACACACAAGGCACTATCGACAGTTTAGGTTTAGCAAGAGGCTAGCTGCCTAGCTTGTTTAGAAAGGTAAAACTACTTATATGGTGGGAAGAGCTGACACGTCCATCACTTGGGAGAAATAGCAAGAGTCCTTAGCAGGGATCACCTCCTAAGGTTGCTGGCTTTGTGCTGGCAGTCTATACCTGTTATGTTATTTGTACCTCAGGAGAACTATAGCAGGTGTGTGTGAGTTGTTATTTCCACTTTAGAACTGAGACAGGGGTCTGAGATGGCTGAGGAATTTGTCTGGGGTTCCAGAACTAACATAGCCCAGATAGACAGTTGGACTCTCAAGCCTCTGTCACAGCTACAGAATGAATGAGGTCAGGCTGGTATCCCCAAATCTAAAAGTGCACATGTTGCCATAGAAACCAGGAGGCCAGGCTCCGGTCCTGCTATGCGTGTTCCTTGGATTTTTTTTTTTTTTTTTTTTTTTTTTTTGGTCAAAATTTTTCCAATCTCCCAGACTAAGGGTCTAGAGTGCTGAAGAGAAACAAGGAAGGGTGATCCCTTGAGATACTTAGCCCTGGGAATTATAGAATATCAGGGGCAGCCAGTAGGGGATGTAGCCATCGCCAAAGGTCGAGAACTGGGCTATCAGGTTCACCTACCCTTCCATATACTTCTGGGTAGTATTTCTCTGAGTCAGTGCCCTTAACCTTGGGAAAGCCATTATAGGTATACCTTTGAGAAAGGTACACTCCACCCCCTGCTTAGTTGCTTAGCAGCTCCTGTGTAAGATGCTGACCACTTCATAGAGACTTCCTGTCGGGTTTACACCATGGTGTTCAGGGGCAAGTTACTATGTGGTACCCAGGGTTCTTTCCCCTTATCTCCTAGGCACTGGCTACACCCAGGGTTACCAGATCCCAGAATTTGAGGGACTCAGTCCACAGATTCTCCTCCCTCTCCACCTACACCCGACCCTGGATCTCTATTACAGCCATCTTGCTCACCTACCTGACCCCTTTGCTTAGAGAGGTTACATACCTCACAGGCTGGTTTCCCGATGATGTCAAAAGAATGTCACAGGCTGGTGCACAGAAACGTTAAACATTAAACAACAGAGATGTGTTATTACAGCTCTGGAGGCCCAAAGGCTTAGGTCAAGGCATGGCCAGGGTCACCATCTTCTGCGGCTGTGAGGGAGACTCTGCTGTGCCTAGTCCCTAGCTTCCAGTGGCTCACCAACTGTATATGTTTAGGGTAGCTGGTGTATGCAACCTGCTAGTCTCTGGTCTCTGCCCTCATTACCCATGTGTGTTTCCCTGTCTTCTAAGAACAGCAGTCATAGAAATTAAGGTCCTCCTAAGTGATCTTATCCTAATTCACTACAAACTACAATGGCTTCATTTCTAAGTAAGGTCTTTCTTTCTTTCTTTTCTTTTCTTTCTTTCCTTCTCCCTCTCTCTCTTTTTTTTTTTTTTTTTTTTTGAATACTGGATGTTAGGGATTCAACATGTGAATGCAGGAAGGACGTCAATTAAACTCACAGCTCCTCTGCCTATGTGATGCAAGGCCAGATGAGGGTTATGAGGGAGAAGTCATCCTGGAAGCATGTGGCTAGGTCCATGAGATAGATACCTTTGGAAAATCATGAAGGAAAGAGGGAGACATAACTCCAGCTCAGAGGTGGCCACAGGAGCCACTGCATGTGGTCAGTGCAGCTGCTGCCACAGATGGTGGCTTCTTGAGCCTAGACTATGGAAGACATTGCTGGGTGCATGTCTGACTGCTGTGTAGTTCACACCTGTCCCTTACAAAAGGAGACTCTTGGAAGGAGGTTGACAGAGGTGATGTGTTTTAGACCTCAGCTCAAGTAAAACCAAGGATCTAGACTTGAGCTGGTTCTGATGCCAGACCTTGTTCTTAACTAAATCTAAGCTCATGATAAAACCCTGTTCCAACAATAAAAGCAAGTGAACATGGGTTATAAATTCTCCTCTAGTGAAATGTTCCCCTGTCCTGAGATTCTGCAGGGACTAACTGCCATCAGATGCTCTGAAGTGCATGCTTTAAATCAGAGTACAGAGAAATCTCTTCTGAAATATCAGGTAGCATTCAAATACTGACAGTCTCAAAATAGTCCACTGTCTTTGGCTTAGTCTCTTTTACTTCTAGGGACATTACTATGTGGAAATGAATTCAGTGCATGGAAGAGGCATACGAAAAGCATTTGTGCAATGTTATTTCTAAAAGGGGAAGTTAGCAATGACCTCGGTGTACAAAGTACAGGTCACTGGAGTTACAGTACAACCAAACAGTGACCTATTATTTAGTCATCGAGACCCAATATGATCTCTACAAACATAACATTATCTAGTTCTGGTATCCAAGCAGTCAGGTAAGAGGAGGGAGACAAACTGTCATTACCTATAGACAATACAACAGTATGACTGGACCACCCTAGAGAACTCCAAAACAGCTTTACTGAGGGAGTGAGAATTCAGAGAGGCAGTTCATTACAGACTGGTAGGATCCGCTTCCTTCTGAGGTAAACAGCACTTTAGGAAATATAACAGAAAGTAGGAATCCTTTTGCAACCAAAACACAAAGATGAACTATCTAGGGATGAATAAGACAAGAATTGCCTAAGACTCATAAGAGTAACAATGTAAACACACCGAAGGCTGTAACTGAGAGATTGAAAGAGGAGGCATATTTTATGTTTGGATGGACATGCTCAATGACTGCATACGTCAACTACCCCCCAGAATAATGTCTAAACACAGTGTGATCTCAGAATACCAACAGGACTTTTGGAGACCTTAACCATAACTGATTAAAGTTTATCTGGAAAAGTAAACACAAAAGAAGGAACAGAAAACAATGCTCTGAGAAATGAGGTGGGCGTGGTCCTGCTAGCTCTTAAAACATATAATCACGGCATTACAGTAATTAAAGCCATTTAGTACTGAGCGCTGGACAGGACTGGACAGACCCACCAATGAAACTTGGCCTTTCTACAGAAATTAGTAAATATCTATTGGCTGATGTGGTAGTTTGCATGAAAATAGCCCCCAGTGGGCTCATATATTTGAATGTTTGGTTCCCAGTTGGCAGACTGTTCAGGAAGGGTTAGCATGTTGGCCTTGTTAGAGGAGGTGTGTCATTGGGCATGAGGTTTGGGGTTTCAAAGCCCAGTCCAGACCCAGTCTGCTGTTTATGAATCAGATATAAGCTCTCAGCTACTTCTCCAGTGCCATGCCTGCCAGCTATCATGCTTTCCACCATGACGATCATAGATTAGCCTTCTGAAACTATAAGCCAGTCTTCCATTAAATGCATCTTTTTAAATGTCGCCCTGGTCATAGCGACTCTTCATAGCAATAGTAACTAAGACAGCTGGTAAGAAAATGGCCTAATGAGGGAGAATGGACCTGAGGCCAGCTCCCATGACCTGACATCTCTGGTATCTGCCCTGAGTCTGTTTTTGTTTATGTATTATAAGGATCTTGTAAGGGCCATGGAGGTGATGTGCTCTGGAATGGAAATTCACTGACAGTCTCTGTTAGCATCCGTGCAATCACTAGGACCCTCAGTGCATGCCTAAAGCCATAATAGGATGGATACCATATGAGTCACTTTTCTTGTTGCTGCTGAGGAAGGAAGGTGTGTTTCTGTCTTGCAGTCTGAGGGTACAGTCCAACATGGTGAGAAGGCGTGGGGCTCTGGCTGAGGTGGAAGGGATGCAAGGTAATTGGTCACATCGAGTTTGTAGTCATAGAGACAGAGGAAGAGGTGCGGGGAAGGAAGTCAGAAGGGGAGACGGAAAGAGACAGAGAGACACACAGAGTGAGAGACGGGGAGTGGGGGAGTGTTCCATTTGTTTTTTTAAACCTTTTCATTCAGTACTGATCCCAGTCCATGGGATGATGTCACCCACATATTTTCCTCAGTTGAACCTCTCTGGGAACAATCTTACTCTAGATCAGACCAGAGTTTTGTTCATAGGTGATTCTAAATTTTGTTGAGCTGTCAATTCAGATTAGCTACCACAGAACCCAATGATTTAATGCCTCTTCCACCTCAACTGTCCAATCACTGTGCTTCTAACTTGGGTCTGAGGTGATGCAGCCATGCTCACAGCAACTACTTTCTTCTTTCTCACAATCCTACAGATTCCTTTATACACCTCAGCAACCTCCACATCATTTGTTTTTCTTCATTTAGTAAGTTGAGCCTGTTCCCTCAAATGAACTACTTATTTCTTTAACTACTTAACTACTTATTTCTTTAGGAAATTCAGACTGCTAGCATCATTTTCCTGCCATTTTGGAGCCACTATTCTGGAAAGTAAGCATTCCTTGAACATGCACTACGATATGTCACGGTAGATCTGATGATTTGACAGTTCCTGAGAGACTAGCAGGCAGGGAGGTACACAGCATGGAGATACCAGACAAAGGGCTACCTCGGATCCTGGGTAGGCTAGAGTGGACTGTGAGAGATTTCATCATGCTACTGAGAATGGCATGCAATTTAAAGCTTATGAATAATTTATTTCTTGAATTTTGCATTAAACACTTAGGTACCATGGGTTGGTTTTTCTGTCCTTTTTTTTTTTTCTCATATAGTTATTTTAATTATTGAACATGGTAGAAGTTAGGGGTCTGGTTCTTCCTCCCAGCCCCATGCTCTCAGAAGTAAGACTCAGACTCAAAATACATTTTCAAACATCTTGGCCATATAGCTAGGCTCTTCTCTGACTAGAATCATAACTTAAGAGAATACATTTCTTTTAATCTACATTTTGCCATGTGGCTGGTAACCTATGCTCAAGTACCATGAATCTGTCTTGTCTTCTTACATCTGCTGGGTGGATCTTCCCATGCCTGGCTCTATCCCAGAAATCTTTCTCTTCCCAGATGTCCCACCTTCCACTTCCTGCCTAAGCCATAGGGCATAGGCTTTTTGATTGACAGGTGATGCATTCATACAATACACAAGATATTCTCTCTACAGAACATGATCATTTTACCACTTGATTGGAAGCTTACTGACCTGCTCGATGGTACTAGCCATGTGTCAGATGCTTGTCTGGTCCTTCCTCTCAGGTGCAGGAAACCTGCAGATCCCAGAACCTATCATCCTTCTTGTGTCAAGGGGAAGTCAATCTGTCTTTTATGGACAAACAGCAGAATCTACAGTCCTTCATGCAACAGGAGGAAGTCAATCTGTTTTCTATACCCAAAGTCAAAGAGGAGACAAGATAAGAACCTGGGGAGCCTGAGCCTTTGGTAAGAAACATGCCATCTATAGGAACATCATTCCTGAGATTTCAGGGACATCAATGTGAGTCTAAGGTAGTAGTCTAGACTAGTCTAGTCTAGTCTAGTCTAGTCTACAGTTCAGTTCCTTCTACCCCAAGCTTGTTAAAGAATAGACCAGTGAGAACGGAAACCCTTGCATAACAGGTCCCGGGGTCAGCAGAGGCCAAGGCTGATTGCAGTAATGGCCTCTGTAAGAACAGAAGGACACTGGCTCACACAGGAGCTGAGAGCTGGCATGGAAAGAGCCCTGCAGGTAGCCTGGCTTCTCTCCCACCACAGACGTCAAGGGAGGTGGGAACAAAGAGAAATGGTATTTCAGGGTGACATTGGGAAGCCACTCAGAGAAGACAAAAGACTAAAGTAAGCATGGGAGAGGCAATCACAGAAAAATCAGTGGGATGCATTCATCTGACCAGGAGTCAGGGGAAAGTGCTGCCCACCTTAGCTATGAGCCACTCCAAGCCCTAGGTGACACTTTCCCAGGACCTTAGAACACAATGGGACTTGGGGAGAACTGGTGGGTTCAAAGCCACAGAGAGAAAGTTGCAAATTTAAAATGAATATATATTTAATATAATTATCTGTCCCCAAAGAGCTTAGGTTGGGCTGTTCATTCAGCACAACTCCACATGACTGGATCCACTGAGCTCACACCCACTGTGACTAGATTTATATATTGTAACATACTTATTATGCTGTCCCCAAATGTGTGACATGTGACGAAGTGTTGGTCTCTGTCTGGCCTCCGCCTTCATGCTTAGATGTAGTCAACATGTTTGTCCAATTTTCCCCATCTCCTAATGACATCAGTCAGAGAGATTAAGGCCCACCCAAGTGACCTCATTTTAACTCACCATATAACTACAATGACTTCATTTTTAAGTAAGGTCACTTTTTGAGATACTGGATATTAGGGCGTCCACATATGAATTCAGTGCAAGCTAGAATAGGCAGAGAACACAGGAACATAGAGTCAGAACCCCAGTGGTCTCTCAACTGACTCTAAATAAAGTCTATTAGAGATTTCCAGGCCTGAGAGCAGGTTGGAGCAGTTCCCTGGACCCCAGATGTACACTAGTGTCACATCCTGGTCCCTCCCTCTGCGTGGAAGAGTGGTTCTCTGCCCTTAGCTTGACTGTCCAGCCTCCATGTTCCTTGGACCTCCTAGAGACTCTCCCTTGCATTCCAGGTCCTAGCTGCTCTCAAGAAATTGGGAGAGGGCCCCCCTGGCACTGTTCATCCACCGCCAACAAGCAGCCTACCTGCCCAGGTTCTGTTCCAACTGGCAACAGAGAGCCAGCAGACACAGGAGCAACACAGGGGTTGATGGTACGCACTGTAGTGGAGCTGGGGGGAGGGGGCAGAGAGCAGGTGGGCAGACAGGCCCGTGTAAGGAGCCCCCAGCCAGGCTCATATGGTATGCGTTTGTATTCATCGTAGCCATGGCACTCCAGGCAGCGGTCCAAACAATACAGAGGACACAGCTGCTGAGGAGCTTATAGCCTCACATTTTCCCCCTCAGAGCAGCCCGGAAATCCCTTCCTGAACATGCCAGTGTGAAGACTCCCTCCCAGGGTGCAGCGCAGGTCTGATGGCATCCTCGTGACTAGCATCAGGCCCGTGCCCTGCAGTGGCCCTGGGAGGATCTCTGCTTCATCCTTCAACAGGACTTATTCCTCCTTCTGCCATCATGCACCTCTGTCCTGGCTCTGGCCCAACCTGCCTAATTCCTTGCTCTGTCCCCATCTGCCTCACACTCTTTCCCTGCCTCAAAATCAAACAGAAACCATGTAGAGTTCAACCTCCCAGGGGATGGAGTCCCATGCTAGCTGGCCAGGCCTCAGCTCCATACCATCCCTCCCCTGTGACTAAACACTTCCTTGTCTTCCTAAGCCAGGGCAAGACCCTTCAAAAACTCCATATTTTCTATAGGACAACGGGGCCTTGTATGAAGGCAGAAAGACAGACAAGCCCAGGCAAGGACACTCTCAGGCTAAGCTCATGCAAAGAGTAAAAGGTCTGGGCTAGAAACCACTTAGGGTGATGCCCTGAGAGGTGGGAGCTGGGGGGTGTTTAGCCCTGATAGTGAACAAGGGCTGCTCACAGGAACAATCGGTGATAAGGCAAAACCTGGAAAACCCTAGCCTGAGAAGTATGGCCACCGGCATCTAGAGTCTGGCCACTGGCCAAGGAGAGAGAGCAAAGTCAGCATCAGGGACCCCAAGGATAAAAGGGCCTCAACTAGCCTGTATCCCAGCTTGGCAGGTAACTAGCTTCCTCCTGGAGTACAATCAAATGGTTGCTACTAAAAGCCTTTCCTTACAGCCCTTTGAGGGTAATTAAAAATCAAAAAGGCCTTGTAGCAAGCACAAGCTAAAACCTGTCCTCATCAAGGCCCTCTCAAAAATTGTCTTCCAGCAGCCTCCCGCTCACCAGCTGCCCTCTAAATGGGGATGACTCTCCCAAGGAGATCGTGGGAGCCAGCACAGAGACGGACACAGCCAAGTTCATATTCAACGATGCATTCATTCCCAGCTTCCCACATGCTTGCTCTGCTTACCCAGTGCTGGAGCTCACAGGGGCAGCTCAACAAGGCTCACAGTCAAGACAGGGTAGTAACAGAATAGTGGCTGCCCATGGCAGGCTAGGAGGAAGAGGATACCGGCGGTGCCAGCCTCCAAGGGTGACCATGCCAACTGCTCCCAGGTGGTGAGGCTGTGGCAGGCACTGCCATGGAAGTACAGAGAACACATCCAGCTTCCAGCCAAGAGCTGGGCAAGCCAGGATGACAGGGGTCACTGTCAACTATCTGCTAAGTTCTGCCTGTGTCTTTTACCAACACCCCAGGGTATAGTCCTGTTCATCTCTACTGCCTAGAGAAGAAACCAAAGTACAGAACAGGGCTGTGACCACAAAGAGGAGCTGACAGGAGACAATCATTTGGCCCAGGTTCAGCAAGGCGTGTGGCTTGGGTTCTGGGTGGCAGGGGAAATGGGCATATACTCTCCGTGTCAGTTGACAAGGACATCCTGGCTTCTGGTTTGTGTCTCTTCTTGTAAAGCTACACTCGGGTCTGAGGAGACACTGGCTCTGTCACTAAGGAAGATTTCCACATAGCGTGTTCTGACCAGTCCTTCTTGACTGGTCACCTGTCGCTGGTAGCAAATAACAGGTGTGTGAAAGAAAAGGCCATGGCAGCACTCAGACTGCTTTCTCTGGGAAAGAATCTCTTCCACGTACGTGCTAGTAACGTTAATACTGATGGCACTGGTGATATCCACTCTTTATCAGGCTCTGTCACTTTCTTTACATGTGTCACTTCCAGTTTTCAAACTGTGCAAAAGAACCCAGTATCACCCTGGCACACATATAGGGATGCAATAACTTGTACTGGGTCCCTGACCTGGGGAGAAGGGACAGTGAGGTTTGAACACAGCTCCATCTTGTTCAAAACTAATGTTCAACGTCCTACAATCCCAGGCTTCACCTGACCCCAAGCTGCTAGCTCTGGCTTCCTCAAGAATCCCTGAGTTCATGGAACTTGATGTTTGGTGCTCCGTGGACTGAGCAGCTGTGCGGGGTGGAGCAGTCCGCAGCAGTCTGCAGGTCTGTGTTGGAAGAGGAAAGTGATGCAGAAATCACAAGTGATGCACTGTCACCCTCTCCATGAGTCTCAGACTGGGTCCCTCAGCCACGGAGAATGATCCTGGCTCCTGTGCCGCCTATGGTCTTGCCATTGGGCATCACCGTAAGCAAAGCTCAAATCCACATTTTGCTGCTAAGTAACACTCGTTATTCTTCAATGAAACCACCAGTCAGTGTTAAGAAGCAGTGCAAGGAAGCCCCCGCTGATACTATTTCAGAGTGGACACTTGGCCACCTCCCTCTGTCTCTCTGATCCTAAGCTTCTCGCTGATTTGATGTGGGAGACTCTTAAGTCTCATTGCTCCAGCAGTTCCAATGGTTACCAGTATGGCAAGTGTGTCTCAAAGCCGGAGAACTGAAAGGAAGCCGGTGCTTTTGAAATGGTAATTCCTCTCCTAATTGGCTCCAAGCACGTGTGTACAGTTGTACAGGGTTACAGTGACACTGAGAGTGGGTGCTGGGGTCTGACCCTGTTTTGCAGATGGAGAAACTGAGGCTTGGGTTTTAAGCATTGACAGCAGCGTCACTCCTTCCTAGGAATTTCAGTAGAGCTATGAAACATCTTACACTGACTGGACTTCAGTAGCTCCGTTTGGGATACCTGATGGCCCGACTCTTCTGTGTGAATGCCCAGCTCTAACAGCTATCCCCGCTTTCAGTCCTCCAATGCAACTCCATCATGTGGGCTGCTTAGACACAAGGTCTTGTGGTCAACCTCAAGTCTTCTCTCCTCACAGCCAATTCTATGGCCCCAATTTCATAGCCAATCCAGCATCTGCATCCAGCCATCTCCCTGGGTCTCTTGAGTAGCCACCATGATTCTTGCTATATGAGTGCAGCCTCTGAGCTGGCCTCTCCGCTTCTACAATGATCTTGTACCACATAAGTGATTTCCTGCTCCCCACCCCTGGAAATTTAAAACATATTATGTCATTTCGTATCCCCAAAGTCTGTGGAGACCTCGAATCCCACTCACAGACACTACACTTGACCTTGTCTCTGTCTCTGGTTCCTCTGTGGCACCATACCTCATCTCCTCCACACCTAGACACATGCCTCAGATCCTATGCACATGCAGCTTCTGCCATGACAGCCTTTTCCTGAGAAAACCTTACGGTTGTTTCCTCTCTTAGACTTGAGTTCTTTGCTCAATGTTACTTTCTCGGTGAGGCCTTCCTTAACCACTTAACCACTTACTTACACTGTCAGTTCCAGAAATCCCCAGTACTCTGTTCTCCCGACCTGTTGCTTATCATTAGCTGAAGTTTTGTTGTGTGTTTACACCAACTGCCTATCTCTACCCGAGGACTGGTAGCTGTGGCTGGTTTGCTTGTCCCACCTGGTCCACATCCTCAGTGCCCATCCTATACAGAAAGTACACAGTAAATATCTGCAGAGCGAGCAGGCATTAATGCTGTCTTAATTTACAGAGTTAATGTGCTACCTATCAAAATTGCAATGTTCCATTTTACTGGTTTAGGCAAAACAATTCAAGAATTCACATGGAACTCCAGGAGACCAGGGGTAGCCAGAACAATCCTAAGGAGTAAGAACGCTATAGGTGTTACAATGCCTAACATCAAATTACATTGCAGAGCTATAGTGATAAAGACATCCTGGTACTGACAGACAAGTAGATCAACGGGACACAATACAGGACCCAGACATAACATAGCGAGCAAAGCTATACCCAGTTAACTGCTGACAAAGGAGGCAAAAACATACACTGGAGAAAAGAGCTTATTCAACAATGGTGCTGGCAAAACGGCATTTCTACCTGCAGAAGAATGGGATTAGATCCATATATTTCACCTTGTGCAAAAGTCCATTCAAAATGGAAAAGAGCTTAATTTGAAACTGTAAATACAGAAACATAGAAAAAAAAAAATAAGAGGTACCCTCCCAAGACCCTGGGGGAGGGGGCAGGCACGAACACCAGCAGCACAGCAACTAGCCCCGAGCAATCAACAGATGGAGCACGTCAAGATAAAAAGTTTCTGTAAAGCAAAGTAAACTATCAGCATACAGGATGGGAGAAAATCTCTACCAGCTACACATCAGACAAGGGGTAAATAGCTAGAATTTACAAAGAGCTGCAGACATTAAACACCAAAGATATAAAACTGCCAATCAGCAAACGGACAAATGAACTAAACAGACAGTTTTCAAAAACAAAGAAACACAAATGGCCAATAACTGTTTTTTTACAAGTACTCAATAGCCCTAGCCATCAGGGACATGCAAATTAAAACTACTTGGAGATGCTTCAGTCAGATGGCTTTCATCAACAAATCTGATAACAAACGCTGGAGAGAATGTGGAGAGAAAGGAGCCCATGTTAGTGGGGAAATAAAAATGAATATAACCACTGTGGAAATCAGTTTGGAGATAAAAACAAAAATCGCATTAGAATTACGATATGTCCCAGCTATTTGACTCCTGGGCATCTACCCCAAGAACACTACACTCTACCACAGAGCTATTTGCTGCCCATGCTTATTGCTGCTTTATTTACTACAGCAAAGAATTGATGAGCTTAGTTGTCCACCAACAGACGGATGAGTAATGGAAACTTAGCACCTATGTAAATGGAATACTAGTTAGGGCTAAAGAAAAACACAATCACAAAATTTGTGTATAATGGATAATATGGAGAGAGATGACACAATCTCAGAGAGGAAAACAAACCCTCATGTTCTCCCTCATTATGTGAAATGTAGCCAGTACTGCCTATAGAGAGGTAAACAAATGTACCCATGAGCACAGTACATGAACACAGAGAACCAGAAAGGCTAACTGTAAAGGGGTGAGCAAAGACTGAGTGTGGATATTGGAAACCAGTGTGGAAAGGGACATAAAGCTAATTGTTTTGGTACGTGGTGTTTATTTGCAATTTTCTTTCGATACTTAAGAAAGTTTGTAAAATTAAAAAAAAAAAAAAGTGTAAAACCCAACCACAAAATGGAACCAGATGACTAGATGGTGGGGAGTAGAGCTGGGGGGTTAATTCTGGAAGATATCCCCCCTCATTCCCCTCCAGATCCCCACCCCTGTGAGAGGCAGGGCAGCAGGGTAGAATGGAAATGCCTGCTTAACTTCTTCAATTAGAAGCACTTGGCAGCGGGGGATAGGTCCAGTGGCCAGTATCACTCACTCCCGCAGGGTGCATGCTCTGACCAGCCTGTCACTTTGTAAGAAGCAAGAAGAGTAATCCCACCACAGGCCCTGAAGGGACTCTCCCAAGGTCACAGAGCTGATTAACAGTAGAGCTGTCAACGCCCACAGATTTTGGACTGATTCCCGTGAAATCCCTGAAAATTGGTTTTTCAAAGATAACAAGCTTTTGACAAATTCCCCAGAAAATAAGGGAACGCTTGGTCCAAATGCATCCATCCCTCATCTGGTTGCTGACCCTGAGGCTACTGGCAGCCATCACCCTGCAGTCAAGATATCGACTATGAGACTTTACTATAGGGCTGGGGTGTTGGGGAGGTCGTGGCCTGGGTCACTGGCAAATTGCCTGGGTAGCATGTATGTTCCATCCCTCCATCCCTGACAGTGGGAAAGGGAAGGTGATACCGCTGTGGTCCAGGAGATGATAGGCAAAGGAGCCTCCGGACCTGCTCAGACTCATGTCCCACCCTAGACTCTGCTTTTTGGGGCTGCCTCATCCTCCTGCTAGCCTGGGCTCTTCCCTACTCTGCCCAACATGGCAGGGCAGACAGCATCACCACCTCTACCCACCCCAAGCCTTCTCCCCTTTCTAAGGTCGGTGGTACCTGGGATCCCTCTGGGATTGTTTTGCTGGGCATATGGGTTGGACCATGTCTGGGGGTTGGGAGTGGTATACTCTGTCCAGTCTTCATAAAGGGAGGGAAAACTTGATCAATGTTGGGATCGGATACTGACCTATCAGAAGGGACAAGGACTCCTCAGATTTCCCCCCTTGAAGGTCACCATCCAGCTGGACTCGTCTCAACCATGGGGTGGGAGGCTGAGGCTGTCAGAAAGGCCTGAGCACCAGCCTCCCAAACTACTCCTACAGAGTCTCAGTCAGCCACCAGGGACGCAAGCTGTCGATGGGTGAGGCCAGCCCTATGTGTGCCCTGAATACCAAGCACGTGTATGGGGACAGACTCTGTGCTGCTCCATGGGAAACTGCTCCACGGGGCCAATCTTAGCTTGGATTACATCAGCGAGGATCTAGGAAAAGGTAGCTTTGGGAGAGAACCTTCAGAAATAAAACTGAGCTGGGGAGTCCAGGAAGATAGGTGGGCAAGCAAAAAAGCAGCGAATGAGCTGGCCCACAATGGGCAGCGGGCCCTCCCTTAGAGTCCCTTTGAGCCCTGATATCCTGATATAGAATGCCCCTCAGAGCTGCTGTACAAGGTTCCTTGTGTCCTGGGTTGGGGGAACACAGAGTGTTAACTTCTACAAATCTAGGCTTCACCTTGTTGGCTAGGCACTGTCTGCAGGAGAAGAAGGGCACAGTGGGGCTGCAGCCACAGGGGTGAGGGCACAGAGAGCATGTGGGGGACATTAGGCTTCTTGTCTTTATATTTCTTTGTACACATGGATTTGGAAAGCATTAAGAGGGCCTGAGAAGATGGCTCAGCCATTCAGCTTCCATATATATGTGAACACTCGAGTGCGCACGCGCACGCGCACACACACACACACACACACACACACACACACACACACACACACGAATTAAAGGGGGGTGGGGAAGCAGGAAAAAATCAGGAAAAGTCAACTTTCTTCTTGCTGCCAGAGACAACCTGGGCTAAACTGTTTGACGTCAAATAGACCTCCTTACTCAAGGTTTCGCCTTCTTCAGTGCCATGTCCCCTCTGGGTGAAACTATCCCATGGAAAAATCCTAGCTGTAAGCCACTCATACATTCTCAGTAGCTCAGACATTTTCAACATTTACTATGGTGTCTCTCTACATCACCACTTATTTTGATCTACATCTCGTTGTTTTTGTCGTCTTCAGACTTAAACTATAACCCAAGCCAGTCTGGAACTTCGTGGTAATCCCACTGCCTCCTTCTCCGGAGTGTTGGAATTAACAGGTGTGGACTGCTACACCTGGGCCTGTTGTGTTGTTAATTTCTCATGGTGACTATGTTATAAATTAAATTCTGTCAAGAGCTTGTCAGCCTGGGAAAGAACACAGGACACACGGGGCCTGGTGTGGTCTACAGATGTACGAATTCATCAATTCTGGGACGCAGCACCCCATAAATAAGGGGGTTCCTAAATGGCCCGGTGACAGGATTTTCCATGATGTATGCTTTTGTGGTGCCTGTCACTCTGGGCTTTTTTGTGTCCCCTAATGACCGGATGACAGCTTTCCTGGAAGCCAGCGCTAATAACAGGTCATATCAGTGTGAGAGGCCCCCCGCCCCCACCTCCATCCATTTCCAAGAGAGGCCTCGGGGAGAGGTTTGGGTCTAGAGGGCCTGCAGAGGTGGGGCACCACTGGGCCACTCCTGCCCCACAGCAGAAAAAAGATTCAGCACCCTGCCCCACCCTCTTCTGTCGTTCTGGCTCTTTGTCAGCAGACAGCACAGCCTTAGATCTCAGCTCTGGGGTCACTTCCATTTTCCTGCTCACGGAGCAGAACCAAACTTTTGCTTCTAAAGAAAAACCCATCATTCAGGGTTGTAAGTACAAAAGTGTCCTGCCCCACGACAGCCACAGACACGGCCAGAGCCATCGCCCAGTCAGACTAAGCAGGTGCTAAATAGACTGCCTGCCTCCAGACTTCTCTTACATGAAAGAAAAGCAAACATCCAGTTTTGTTTAAACCTACGTATTAGTGGTTTGGATCACCAGCAACCAGACTCAGTATCCACCAGCGTTCTTCAAAACTCCCACTGTAGGATGTGGTTCCTGACTAGCTGATCCTGAACCCCACCAAGCTGCCTCCCCTGTGCCTGCCCTGAACCCCAACCTCCACCATGTGCTGTTCCTACTGTCAGAATGCTGCATCTCCTTAGCAAACTCCAGCTTGTCCACCCAGGCCAGATACAGTCAGTGGTCAGCCCTGTTATGCCCACACTAGGGAGGATGAGATAGAAGGACTGCTCAGAGTTCTAGGGTAGCCTAGACAGCCTGGGATATAGGTTTCCATCCTGTCACAAAACAAAATGAGATTCAGCCAGTCTCAGAAAAGCTGCCCTGGAGACAAAGGCTGTGTGTGATACATCTTCAGAGTTCCCATATGCTCTGGGTCTTCAGGTACCCCCAGCTCCATTCCTATGGTTATCCAATGAGAAGCTTTCTGTGGGAGTCCTAGTAACAAGGACACACTGCCCAGCCCTCTCCAGGAGCCCGGCTGAAAGTAGAAAGTAAATGTTTATAGAAAGGATGAAGCACACATGAAGACACACAAAGGGACTAGGAGTGTGGATGGCCAAAGAGGGCTTCCAGAAAGAGGAGGGTGGCCTGAACATGGACCATGCCTCGCAACGAGCCAGGCTGCTAACTGTGGCATAGAAAGCACACACTGCAGACCCTCAGGAGATCTTTGTATGACTTAATGAAGCATATCCACACTGCCTTGGAGAACCTAAGAGTGGTCACAACCCCCAGCTACTATCAGTGATTGACAGGGCAGCTGCCTACAAGAGCTCCAAGCCCAGGGCAAGGAGGGGTGGGGGAGGGATAGTGGCAAGCACTGTGGGCTGTTGAACACAGCTTAAAGGATTGCCATCTGGTTTAGGTCAAAGGTCTCCAGGGACTGTTTTGATTTATAGGCTGGGGCAGCCACCTAGGCGGCATGAGGGGCATGTGGAGAGAGCCTGTAAAGGGGAGGGGGAGAGAAGGGATTGTGGGGTGGTGGGGGAGGGGAGCCGTAAACTCTGAGCCGAGCCACCACCTGCTTCTGAACCCAGCTTCTAGATGTTTTTCAATACAGAATATGGTAAAAGAAAGCACGGGATTAAAAAAGCAGAAAAGCATTTCCTGTGTGTCTGCTGTCTACCTGGGTGAGTACCGACCAGTGTTGCCACTGGAGATAAACAAGCCACATGGGTTCTAAGTGTCAACATTTGAGTTTTCTCCTCAGAATGGATCAGCTTCTCAGCCACGATTCCCGGTCCCCATGGCTGAGTCCTACAGCTTGCACTAACAGAGCTGTATGCCTGGCCCAGACTTCCTACCCAGCTGTAGACTTCCCTAAGCCTTGGCACTCATCGGAAAGGGACACTGGCTATGGCCTAGTCCCACAAGGAGACTGTCATCCCCCTTATATCAACTGCAAATGAGTTCCAGCAGCCGGACAGTTTGGACTGGGTCATGAAAGAGAATTTTAAACATTATGGTATCATCTCAGAGCCTCGAGGGAGGATGGTTTTGAACAGATGGAGAAATGGGGTGACATCCAGGCAAGGAGTAGAGAAACAGCAAGCCTGGAGGCCAGACAGGAGGAGGTCTGAGAGGTCAAGCTCTTGTAATAGAAGAAGGGGCTAGCACAGTTGGTCCTGAGGCAGACCACTCAGAGTACCCATCTCCCTAGGTCTTCTTGGAGAAAGAGGCAGAGCTTAGGCAGTGGCCTCGGCCCCTAGCTACAGCCTTCTAGCCTTTAGCATGGACCCTGCTGGACATGTCCAGGAACCATGAGGACTGCCCCTAGTCTTCTGGGACAGGAGAGTAAAAAGCATGGAAACAGCGGAGGTCTTCATGGACCTCTAAGCCAGCCTTGGGAGGTCACGTACCTTTCAAGCACCCTGGATATGGATATGCAAAATCATGCAAATAATCCATTTTCCAGAGAGGTCCAGAGTCTCAAGTCTAGTTCTGGACACACGGGTTGCTAAACCCAGCTTTAAAGCCAAATCCGGGGAAGTCCCGATTACCATTCTGAGGTCAAAGCAGGGACGGATACCATGGAAGACACTGGGTGAGGCAGACTCATGCCCAAAGCAGAGGATCAGATAGGCCAGAATCCAAATGTCACTTCTGATCAAAACTGAGCTAGCATCTCACACCCTGTGTTCTTGCCCATGAAGTGACATATTAACATGCTGAACCTGGAGTTACAAGGATATCAGTGGTCACTGACTGGTGACTCTAACTTACCTATATCACAAGTTTCCCTGGCAAGAGTCAAATTCTCTCTCTGTTTTGCCTGTCTGTGGCAGGGACTTCAGGAAAACCAGCT
This sequence comes from Rhabdomys pumilio, assembly GCA_030674055.1. Taxonomy (NCBI): domain Eukaryota; kingdom Metazoa; phylum Chordata; class Mammalia; order Rodentia; family Muridae; genus Rhabdomys; species Rhabdomys pumilio. The sequence goes on along the minus strand of JANHMN010000020.1, from coordinate 12,551,725 downwards.
TTAGATCTGAACAATAAACTCAGCCCAGGGCTGAGGTGTAGCCATTACTTCAACAAATCAAGAAGAAAGGCCACCTTCAGCAAGGCCTGTCTCAGCCTTGGGAGGGCAACAGTGAAACCTGATTCCAGGCTGCTTTTCACCAAGACATCCCAGGGGGGAAATGCTGGCGAGGCCCAGCCCTGGCCTCTGGCCTCTGACCTCGATTTGTTTATACATGGAAGGGTTGGGGGGAATCAGAGCTGAGGTGAGCCAGGGGTTCAGAGAATGACATCCAGACCCAGCCAGATGCTCAAATGTGTCGCAGACAAGGAAAGTGTTCAGCAAGTCTCAAGCATGAAACCGAGGCTGAAAGGCCACAGGGTCAGAGGGAGAGGAGAAAGGCAATAGTCACCTTCCAGAGCAGCAGCCAGCAGTGCCATCTGTTATGGAGGAACTGCATGGGCTGTGGGAGGCTGGGTGTTCAGGGCTGTGGGGACAAAGGAGGAATGTACTATTTCCTTCTCCAAATGCTCTTTGGCCCTACTGAAAAGTCAGGACAGATACCTTAAAGTCACAGAGGAGTGTGTATCTATGTGTGTGTGTGTGTGTGTGTGTGTGTGTGTGTGTGCGCGCGCGCACGCACGTTCATATAAATGTATGATCACAGAATGAAGTATGGTACTGTGCGTGTGGCCTGCCCATGTACACAGGACTCTTGGGACTTGTTTTACTTTATCCCTAGAACCCATCATGCCTACTCTTCATGTCTTGCCTACCAGGAGTTTCAGTGAGCTTATGGATTTGAGGAAGTTACAGAGCTAGGTGCTGACAAACTCAGCCTGGCTTCTGGGTAGTGGCAGGGACATTGTAGCTGGGGCCTCTCTGTTCCAAGCCGCCTTGGAATTCCTGGCATTCCTCCTGTCCGCCTCCCCCCCCACCCCCCCACCCCCACCTAGGATGCTCTCTAAGGTTTCCTGTCCCGACAGAACAAGCTTCTTACTCTCAGCCTCCCTGACTGGCTCTTGAGCCCTGAACAAACTCATGAGTTCACCTCAAGTCCACACCGTGCCTAGTTGTCTCAAGGGGAACCATATCCTTGCTCTGTCCATGAGTCCTGTTGTCCCCAGAGTCTTGAAAGCCTCAACTCCTGGGTGACAGGAATGGGCCAATTCTTCATTGTCTAATATGGTGGCTACTGTCTATGCATGGTGGAGGA
>JANHMN010000020.1:12533128-12550520 GCA_030674055.1 Rhabdomys pumilio | reverse complement strand
CCACTACCACCTGCAAATTCTAATGTGATCTTATACTCATATCCCTTCTATGGTAACTGGGCTCTTCTGGATTCTAGATTTCCAAAGAAGCCTTAACATAAGCATCCTACCTGACTCTTAGCACATGGGTTAAGTTTTGACTCTAGCCTTTCACTTCTGAAGACAGCCACCCATATAGCCTTACTAGCAAGGCCCCAGCCTCAGGCAGAGGACTACCATCTACCTCACTAAACACCAGAAGCAAATCTGCTTCTGCCCTGGGGTACCCCGCTGAAATAATGGGGGCAGGGCATCAACAGAGGGCAAGACTGAAACTCAGTCTGGGTCCAAATGGAGATACTCAAAAGCATGCACTGAGTGCTGGAGAGGTGGCTTGGAGGTTAGAAGCATTTGTTACTTTTGCAGAGGTCCCAGTACACACATGGCAGCTCACAACCCTCTGTAACTTCAGTTCTAGGGGATCAGATGCACTCTTCTGTAGGCACTAGACACACAAATGATGCATCTGCATACATGCAGGCAAAACATGCACATAAAAATAATCTTTATTTATTTATTTATTTTTGGTTTTTCGAGACAGGGTTTCTCTGTGTGGCCCTGGCTGTCCTGGAGCTCACTCTGTAGACCAGGCTGACCTCGAACTCAGAAATCCGCCTGCCTCTGCCTCCCAAGTGTTGGGATTAAAGGCATGCGCCACCACCGCCCGGCTAATCTTTATTTTTTAAAGCATGTCCTGAAAGGACTTTGAAATTCAGACAAAGGTAAGTCTTTGCTAGTACTTCTGTCCCCTACTGTAACCCAGTGGAGTTCTAGGCTTGGTAAGTGGAAGACGGGGATCACAGGGATCACGTGCTAGCCAGGTATGGTCTCAGGGGCTCATGGTGGGGCAGCCCTTGCCTGTCAGGGCTCCCGGCAGGCAGGTCACGAAACAGGTCTCACAGTTCTATTTATAGAAGATGGCCTCTGAACAGGATGGACTGGGAAAGCCAGAGAAGCAGTATTTTCCAAGCTCACACTGCCTTGGCTTAATTTCATCCTAGGCAAATAAATCATTAAGGAGGCCCCAGTCCCGGAAGATCTGACGAAGAAGGCCATTACATGGCACAGCCTTCCCCTGAATTATGGAAGCCTCAGACAGCAGCCTTATTAGTGTCTGGGCCAGACTGTAACTCATGCTAACCACCCCTTTGCCTTAACCAAAGGACAAGACAGGACGAATCAGCTGGCTCCCTGATGGGAGGCAGATAAATGCTGCCGCCAGTCTTGCAGGCTGCAGCTCTCCCCACTTACTGACACAGCCCCTGTAAATATGCTTGTTCATTCATTGCGTTCTATGCACCTCCTACTCAGAATGGGTGCCAGTGTCATGGGATGAGAACCGGTGCAGTGGGCTGGCCTGGGATTCAGAGTACACAGGAGCTATGGCAGTGACGTTACTAATGCCATCTTCAGCATTATCATAAAGTATATTATAGCAACGACCTAGTTGTCACCACAGAAAACTGGGCATGACCCTCGGTGATCTAGATTGTGAATTACTGGGTAAGTACTAGGCAGCCTCTATGAGCCGGCTTTTCATCCTCCTGAGTCCCCAACATCCCATGCGCAAAATACATTCCTGGATGAAAAAGGGGCTTTTCTGGAGATTCAGTGAGCCACCAAGCAGAAGGCCCTGAGCAGCCACGGACATGTCGGGAAGCCAAGCAGCTTCATTTGTAATCCTTTCCCAGTCACCTAACAGCAAAACTCTGATGTAATCATGTGGATTTTCCACGTGGCGGATGGGCAAGGGAACACAAGATGGAGACGAGCTGGAGAGGAGAGGAGATGCTGAGAGCCTACAGAGACGTGGAGCAAGGTCAAGGACCTACCCTAGCATCAGCTGGCAGGAGAGACAATGGGTACAGGCAGACTGGGCAGCAACAGGTATTGCTGTCATGGGCAAGCATGCCATTTCTGAGAGACCAAACTATGAACAACCGTAGACCAGTTGCAGAGTCACCTGGTGAGGAAGGGGTAGGTAGGAGGTGAGGGTTTCTGGGTCACAGTATGATGGTGAGGACTCTTGCTCTTTTCCATACCTTCAACCATTGGCATCAGCCCAGAATTTGTCAGAAATGCAGAATCTTGGGCTTCCACATATGGGGGTCACACATAATCTGTACTGTGGAAAGATTCCCAGGACAAATGCCTTCCCTACAGTCTCTCTCCTGGTGAGAGTTCTGAGAAACAGCAGTCAGAAAAGCTATACCTATGTGGCCCACACAATACACAGTAGGGTTCTTTCCCCTACTGATTATACATTGGTTCCAGTATCCAAGTATCTGGTTCCAGCATCTGCAGAGGCTCTGGGCAGCGTCTCTGACTGGAAGAGTCATTGGGAATCCAGCAAGGATCTCTCCCTGTGTGTATTTGTGGTCGGAAGAGCAGGAAGGGAGAGATGCAGGTTGAATCCCTGTGCTAAAGACCTTCCTCCCAAAGATTTCCTGGTCCTTCTAGTCCTCACCAACCTTGGCATTCCAACCTCCCATAACCATACCCTGCATGGTACACCGGTTTTCCAGTATAGAGCCATGAACCACACTGCTGATTCAGTCTCTCATTTCTTGCCAGGAACATCTTCAAAGGCTTTGGAGCCTGGGCTTTGACTGTGGCTCTGCTGCTCACTGGTAAGCGACCTTGGCAAGTCTTCCTATGCAAGTCTTCCTACTCTCTGGATCATTCCATAACCGCCTGTACAATGTGGCTACTAATTTTGGCTACAGGATCCCATGTTTTCTCACCCCACTGCTTGGAGACACTATGCCTCCTCCCTTTTCCCCCACCAATGTCCAAGAGACACTATGCCTCCTCCCTTTTCCCCACCAAAGTCCAACAGCTGGGCTGTCTCTCTATCACCTCCTCCTGATAGGTACACACATGGGCCACAGCAGGAGTGGTGCCACTTGTCTGCATGTCCTTGGTACACGTTCACCAGGCAAGTCACCACCAGGAGCTATACCTGCCAGAGAAAGACTTGAACAAGACAGAGGGAAACCTTTGAAATATCTCCTGGAGAAGGCTGAACACATACAACTCATCTGTGATAAAATCACAATGGCCTCTGAACCGCTGGTGCAATTTCTACCATATATCCTAAAACCTCCAAATGCCAGCATAGTCCCTTGAGTGAAATCCCTCCGATTCCAGTGTGGATCAAACTTTACCAACAGCAATTGTCCGCAGCGATCTTCCAGTCCACAGAATACTAATAGGCTGAATTAGTAGTTTTGTGTCTACTATTTTGTGAGTCCCTACTCTGTACCCAGAACTAGATAGGTCATTTTTAATACTTCACTGATGGTTTCAACACCTCAGGGTAGAATAAATTTTTCTTTCTCAGATGAACAAACGGAGCTCAGAGTTAAAATGACTTTCTCAAGTGACAACTAGGTAGAGAGACCTGGACCCCAGAGTGCCAGGGGATCCTGAGGTCAGATCTACCTCCAGACCATACTAGCCCAGAGTGACATTTAGAGGGACAGCACACCCTCCCACACCTGATTTCAGATACTGGCATCGACATGTCAAAGTCCTTGGTGACGGCACGGCTGTGTGGGACTGCTCATGATGATTAAATGTGGAAATTCCCTCAAAGCAGCGCTGTGGCTGCTCAGTAAGACTCTTTCTCAGTGGAAAAATCTGTCCCTTTTATACAGAATAAAAGGCAGGGTCCAGTTTCTGAATGGCAGGGTCTTGAATGGAACTCCCTGGCCTATCACACAGACTCCAGTTGGTCTGAATGTGGAGACAGATGTGCTAGGCGAAGCACACAATGAGAAACGGGGACGGGTCACGCACAGGTCACACTGCAAGAGGGCGGGCAGTGATCACAGGCAGCTCCTTTGACTCTGGCCAACTGTGACTTTCACAGTCCCTGCTGCGAAAGAAAAAAGAGAAACGATTCAGGCAGTGAGAGGCCAAAGCCTCCATGTGTGTTTATGTGCACCTACTATGTAGCCTGTGCATGGAGGCTACGAGAGAGGTGACTATGAAGACTAAGATGCAGTTCCCACTACAGAGCACCTACTGTGTGCTTTTTCGCAGGGTGCTATTAGGAAGGGTAGAAAGAAGACTAGATTAGATGGAGTCTCCATTTCAGAATTAACTCTTCAACAGCAGCACTACCACAAAACATGCAAATCATGGCCTACTATGCGCAGGCAAGGATGCCAGGTTCTTATGGTGCCAATGTACGTCCTATGTCTGGTCTGGCTGGACTGGACAGCTGCAGTTATCTCAGTGCAATAAGATGTCCACAGCCTTCTCAACTTTACAGCCACAGAACCCTACTGTCAACTCGAAACCAAGTCACCCACAGTGCTCACTGGGTGCCTGAGATGAGCTCAGTGGGATGATGGGAAATGTGAAAGTGTAGTGGCAGCTCCCATGGGGACACCGCAGTGGGCCACCCATATGCTGGGCCAGGCTTCACATTTGTGTCACTTAATACAGCCCTTGGCATGGTCTTCTAACTATCCCACAGCACAGATGGCAAAACCGAGGCTTTGAGAACCTTAAACAGTGGGAAGGGGGGAATAGGTGAAATTTGAAGGAAGATTAAAAGTTTATTCTTACAGGAAACTACCCCGCTGTACAAAAATAGGGATCTGAATAATTAAATTATGAGACAACCGTACTATGAAAATACATGCAACTGTTAATAAGAAATGAGCCCACTCTACCGTAACTGATACTTAAACAATTGCCAAGATCCATTAAGGTGGGGGAGGGAACCGTGAAACAGAGCTCTGTCTACAGTATGATCTAAAAATTCCCTGTCATAAATATTTCTGGAAGGATACACCAGAAACTGCTGATGGTGGCTGGTGGCAAAGGATAAGAGGGGGCTGGGGACTGAAGAAGGCAGAGGGGCTGCTTTGATACACTACTGTGTATATTGTTAACAGTGGTTCACCAACCTCTATCTTTACCTATTAAAAGGAACCATGCATGCATTAATCCCTGACTTTTTCCTCCTGTCACAAAGGTCTCCTTAGTCATCATCCCTGCCTGAATACTTGAGTGAGCCAAAAGAGCAATCCCACTGAGTGGAGTCTGGGGTCTTCGCTGACGGTGCAAAGACAGGGTCTTCTCTGGTTGGCAATGAGCTGGGATGACCAACTTATAGAGGACAGACATGGACCTTGTTGGAGGAGCCACATCCAGTCATTAAGGAAGTTGGGAGGACCTCATTGACCACACAAGACTCGTGAGTATTGAGCAGGAAGGTAGTAGGCTCGGCACAGAGCAGGAACACAATCTGACAAGGGGAGGGTGTCCTTGCAGTCATCTTGTAGAAAACCTCTCTGGCCCTCATCAATACCAGAAGCTCTGGCCAGCTGCCAGCCTTCTCTGCTGCACTGTTGTACCAATAAATACTGTTGGCAGATCGATTAAACCATCTAGGAATGGCGTCTGGAAATATAGCTCCTTCTGCTTGGCACAGGTAGATGAGGCCTCACAGCCAGCTGGTACCAGGATACCATACCTGAGCTCTTACTCTCCAGCCAAAAGTCAGTCCTGAGCACCAAGGGGCCCTCTGTACAGAACACCCCTGAACCAGCACAAACCAACCCCCCAACCCCACCCCCGGTCGAGTAAAAGGCTCTTCTGTTAGCGATCAGTCACCAGTGTGTGGAAAGAGGAGCCTTCATGCTAGGAAGCAATTCCAGATAGTAGCAGGAGCACATCACCAGGCCAGTCTACCCAAAAGGTGAATGTCAGAATAGCTGGGGCATCTTCCATGACACTGCCTGCTCAGTGTTGGAGCACCTGATTCCAGCAGCAGCAGCAGCAGCAGCAGCAGCAGCAGCAGCAGCAGCAGCAGCAGCAGCAGCAGCAGAGCCATCCTCTGCACCCAGCCTAGCTTTTAGCCCACTCTGAAGAGTTCTTTGAAGGTTGGGAAGGAAGCAATCAAAGGAGAGAAAGCACCACACAGGATGGCAGGATCTTGGCTAAGTTCACCAGAGGGCCATACAGTCAGGTGGAGCCGACTCTCCTGAGCTGTGTCTCCCTGCCTTGTCTGCTAGGGTCCCTGCAAGCATCTCACACGACTTGCTTCAGCCTGCATCCAGGTTCCTCAGCTGTGAACTGTGTGATGTAGAGCAACATGCTGTTATTCTCTTCCTAAAGAGAATTTTGGTGATGAATTTTATAAAGGGCTTAGAAAAGAGCCCAGAAGAATGCGGTATTTCTAGCCATTATGATGATGATGAGGGTGAGAATATACTTAAATACAAATATGTATTTAAATTAAATAAATGTTTAAATATATATAATAGCTAGTATCATTATGGCTATTATTAGGCTGGCTCTAGACAACTGAGACAGACAGCCTGGTCATGTGCCTGACTTTGGCTGTATTTATCTCATCAGCTACAGCCCTTAGGCCTCCTGTAGGTCTTTGCAGTAAATTCCCACATGCTAGGCTGTATATTCCATGGTGTAACAAAAGAACAATTCTATTCATAAGGGGTACCAGGGCATCAAGCATTTGCAAGAGGAAATTGCATGGTCAGGACGCTCTTCATATCAGGACACACATATCAAACATGTGCTTCAGAGTTCAGTGTGGTAAGACCTTTTAAGGTTTGCTTTTACAGTCATAAAGAATCATAAATTGAAAAACGGTCATCTATTAACAACTTCCATTGCATGAAAGGAAAATGCTTTACAAAGGCCACTCTTTGCTCTCTCTGTGACCCTTATGTCCCTCAGCTCAACTGGTTAATTGCAGCAAAGGGCGTTAACTACTGGGTGTCTGCTCAATACTGATGTGCCTGATTACCCCAAGTTGAAGAGGGTACACTGAGGCTTTGAGGAAGGAGGTCTTTCAGGTAGGTGATCCCAAGGGGCAGGTTCTTTTATTCCCAATAATGCTTTCTGTCCAATCACCCAACCCCAGGCAGGTTACCATGTCCACAATCAACAAAGACTAAGAATTCTTTCAACTCACAGATCTTCATCTTGGGCCACCTATCTTATCCAAGGCCTCTCTGGAGCCAAGCTATTTCCCTCCCTGGGATCCACAGTGGAATTTGTCCCAGGCCACCCTCTACATATACCACACAGCCCTTTTCCAATCACCACCCAGCCCCGAGGCTTCACCATATGGCACTATGTCCTGCCTCTATGTCTTGTATGGCTATGTCCTACCACAGTCAGAGCTGGTCCCAAGTTGAGCTATCCCTCTGGGCCATCATACTTCTGCCTACCCTAGATGATGCCACTCTTGTCTGGAGAGCAGGCTAGGAAATCAGACAAACTGACCCTGTCATCAAATAGGAGATGCCACAGGCTTGCGTCATGACATCTTACTCCGCCCCGCCATCAGTCACGACTCCCACTCTCTTCCACCTCCTGAATCCTGCTCCAGATTCTGCCAACCTCAGTCGTTCCACTGGGGAGGAAGATGAAGCCATCAGAAGAACCCACCCACAAGGTCAAACACAACTACCTTTCCCATCCAGCCTCCTTCAGCAGTGCAGAAGATCCCTGGTTCTTAACAGCCATGGGGACAGCATGATAAGGTCTTCGTTTTGTTGTTGAAAACCAAGCAGTTGGATTGGAGCAGATCAATAACCAAAAGGAAGTGTTCTTTCTTTAGGCTTTTGCATCTCCCCAGATGTCAATGTCAGACATTTAGTCCCGGCTACCATGTTGATGTTAACATTCAAACTAAGAAAGGGAGCTGATGTCCCACTTTACAGATGTGTTGTGGATCTTAGGGAATTAGTGTGACTCTCTGGAGACACACACCTGCTGTGCTGGAGAAGTACAGAGGTATGAGACACACACTAATGAGCTTTGGGGCAAGCCCAAATGAATTCCAGCAGTAGACTTCCCGGCTGGACCGCAGTGCTCACTGATGCCTTTGTTTTGCTCATCCTGAGGGTTTACCTCACCATGTCTATCTAAGAGGATTCCAGACATTTTCCACAAGGCACCATGATGATGGAATCATCCTGCTCAGGGTTTTAGAGTTAAACAGAAAATGGAGCACCATTCCACCATTAATCTGAGTCAAACAACCACAGAAACAAATACTGGTAAAAATGCCACCAATTATAGCCCTGTTGGGAGCTCCAGCCATTTTTGTGTTTGCCTGCCACCCTTGAAAACCATCAGGCCACATTTTGCTCAGACAAACACAAATTGTACACAAGTCAAACCTTGCCTGCAGTTCTTTTTTCTGGAGTGTTACTCTTGGGCTCTCATCTGAAGAAGAGAATGTAGGAAAATGCTTGGTCTCAGGCGCAAGCAGACCTGGGTGGGGGGTAGGGGGGCTGCTTATGGTTCTGGAGCTCTATGCTTTGGGTTGTTTGTTTGTTTCTGTTCTCTCTCTCTCTCTCTCAAAAGAGAAAGGGGTCTGGAAACAGCTATACTGGCTGGCAATTATATCTCTCATTTAAAATGAACCCTGGAATTAGGGCTGTAGACTCTCTGTAGGTTTTGGTAGGTGTGTGGGAGGAACTCTGAAGATGGTGACTGGTGGACAGGGACAGTAGTGACTTTCCTCACTGCTGTGACCAAACACCTTGTCACTCAAAAGGAATGTAATGGTTGGCTTAGGTTTGAGAAGGGATAGAAGGGATATTGTCCCCATGACAAGAAAAGTATAATGACTAGCAGAGGTAGGAAGCAGCTGATCACATGATATCTGCAGTCGGAAAGCAGAGAAATAGCTGACATAAAGGAAAGCCAGGCTATCCAAAACTCAGGACCCATCCAACCCATAATCCACTTCCCCCTACAAGGCTCTGCTTCCTGAAGGTTCTCTAACCTCCCATATCAGCACCACCAGCTGGGGACCGAGTGTTCAAACATATGAGCCCATAGTGGATGTTTTCCGTTCAAACCACACTAGGTGGTATACATGTGGTCTATGTGCGCAAGCAGGCTGAACATAGGGTTGGAATTGGAGCTCAGCCATGGGGCCACGCATGCCTTTCCTGAAGGCTAGGGTTGCTCCCCCAGTAACACTTTGTTACTGTGACTTTTAAACTGCCTCAGAGGTTATGCATTTTGAATAAAGAAGGACTTCATGTTGCTGGGGAAACCCAACAGCCCACTGAGGAGTATGACTTCAACTGCAGGCTTTAGCAGCTGCTGGGACAGTTCATACAGTCTAGATTTCTAGTTCTCTGGAAAAATGGCAAAACTCCATCGCCCAGGGCTTCGTTTCCATGTGGTTACAGTCAGCTAGAGGTGAGAAAGGAGGTAGTTTGCCTCCTTTGACAGCTTCCGGAAGGAGCTGGGATTTGGGTGTTCAGACCTGCATACGGTAGGTGGCAATAAATGACAGTTGTTAACACTGCTTACTTCTTGTTAGATAGCTGGTTTCCCACCTAGGGACGGACATGGCAACACTCTCCAGCTGTGACCAGGTTGGGTCCTTTCATAAATCTCTTTAGCACTCACAACCACTATCGAGTGCACTTACTATTCTAAGCACACATATTATCCTATGTGACCCTCCTGAGTGCCCTGAGTTAGATTATGACCACCACGCCACTTGTAGATGAGAGAACTGAGGCCCAGCCCCCAAACTTCAAACCTTCAAATAAGTCAGAATTTAAAGCCACGCCCAGACCCCTGCTGTAAACTTCAGGATTCCCCAACTGTTAATGGTTTTACCTTTTCTGCTTCCCCTCTTCCCAACTCTCCTGGGACTGGAAGCCTTTGCACCCCTTGCCATCTAGGTTAGGACACTTACGGTCAAGGCCATTGATGTATCGCATGGTGACTTCGCAGTGACCCCACACCGCACTCACCACCGGGTATAGTTTCTTGCCCTTGAGGCCACGGAAGGCCACGCCCAGGTACTGGCCGTCCACGATGAAGCTGAGCGTGCCCTCGTCCATGTCCAGTACGACCAATAAGGAATCTGGCAGAGCAAAGGCCTCATCTGGCCCCAGGAAGGCAGGGTATGCCACCCCAGGCCGGTTCTTGCCGTCGTGGTAGAGGCGGCTGCGACCCAGGTCCCAGCCCCACGACTCAGAGTCACTGCCCACCAGTGCAGTGTAACCCACAGAATGCAAAGGGGCACGGGCCGTGGCCACGCCTACCACAGCGTGGGTGCCTCGCTGCCTAGCGGGCCAGTGGATCTGCCATGCGTGCAGACCCCGGGCATGACCCACTTTGCCACGGATGCCATCTGTGCTCTGGGCTACCGGGTGCCGGTGGAAGGTGAGGCGGTCGTCATCCTTGACGAAGACATTGAGAGAGCGATCCTCAGGGTTCCACGCGTGTCTCATCTGTACAGCCAATCCTGCCGCAGGCATGTCCAGCAGCTGGTCTAACCGAGCCGGCCGCCCAGGTTCTAAGCCTCGGAGCTCCCGCTTGGCTGGTCGAAGCGCTGGCTCTCGTACCTCCACAGACTTGAGGCTCCCAGAGAGCTTCTGACCCATGGTTCACTATGGGGAGGGGGACCACTGCTGGCCACTGCTACCTCGCAGAAGCCTCCACTCCTGATATCCAGGGATGGATCCCGGGGCTGGGAACCAGACTTCCTGACGGTTGGCCTCTACAGCCTCTGCTGGGCTGTGGCAGGGGCCCAAGCTCCTAGAAGGAAGCAGAGGGCACAGGTTATGATAGAAGGATCAGAAGCCAGGTACTCAGCCCTTCTTTTATGCTCAGGCCTTGGTAGGGCCCTTTTGCAAGTATGATAATTAATGTGCATAATAATTAATGATACTTCGGATCTCACACCATTCAAGTATATGAGATATGGCAGATACTGTCCTCAGTGATTAAGGTTTTCCCGTTCACCTAAATCTTACAGAGGCCAGTGATTAGCTAGTCTCACAGGTAATAAGTAACTGAGCTACAGTCAAAGCTACAGTCAAACCAAGGTCTTCCACTTTCAGTCTGTTCTTGGCACCAGAGTAACCCTCGGAAATCACTATTAGAAAAAGAACTGACCCCCGCCCCCAAAGTAGTGCTGAGGCATGGTGCCGTATGCATTAGGGTGTGGCTCATGGGTCTGGAGCTCCAATTGTCTTGAGATTAAAAAAAAAAAAAAAAAAAGTAACCAGGTTTGGGAAACAAGACACAGAGCAAGTATCCATCAGGGTCACCCAGGGACAAAGATGCCAACATCCTTTCCCGTGTTGCTGCCACGAGAAAATAAATGGCAAAGAGAAAAGGAGAACTGGCTATTCCAAACCGTGGAGCTGGACAGCAATGTTCCAAATCCCTCATTACTTTAAGCCTCACTTGGACTCCACTTTCCTCCTCTGTAAGATGGGATAAAACAGCTCCCTCGGGGTGGTATGAGAAACTCAAAGATGTTATGATAAAAACTCAGATCTAGGATGCTGGAGGCAGGTGTTCTCTTGGCTTTGTTCTCCAGGCATCCCATAGGGAGTTATTTCCCTTGGCTACACCAGTGTTTTCCCTAGGTATATAAACATCATTGATAACTTTTATCTCAGTAAGCATCCCTTAATGCAGGATGACAGTTTTCCATGAGGTAAATGAACTGGACAATGGGAGGTCAGCTAGGCTCCAGGGAGCTTGGGGTGCTTAGATGGCCCTCAGTATGGGGAGAGAAAGGTGGGGCTTTGCCTTGATTACCAGTGCTTGGCAGAGAACAGGTGTGTGCCTTCCTCCTCCCTAGCCTGAGAGCTGCCTGGCTCAGAACAACTTCCCCAAGACAAATGAGGAGACAGGATGCTATCATGCTTTGTCCTGTCAATCCATGACTTCCTGTTGGTGATGGCTAATCTTGTCAACTTAAGAAGCACCCATGAGACCAATACAGTTCACCTCTAGGTATATCTGCCAGGACAGAAAGGGAGAATTCTCCCTACTGAGGTGTGATGGTTTATATATGCTCAGTCCAGGAAGTGGCACTTTTAGAAGGTGTAGCCCTGTTGGAGTAGGTGTGCCACTGTGGGTGTGAGCTTTAAGACCCTCATCCTAGCTGCCTGTAAGTCAGTATTCTGCTAGCAGCCTTCAGATGAAGATGTAGAACTCTCAGCTCCTCCTGCACCATGCCTGCCTGGATGCCGCCATGTTCCCACCTTGGTGATAATGGACTGAACCTCTAAACCTGTAAGTCAGCCCCAATTAAATGTTGTTCTTATAAGAATTGATGGTCATGGTGTCTGTTCACAGCAGTAAAACCCTAACTAAGACATGTAGGCATGTTCTCTTCCTCCCAGACCTTCCTGGAACCATCACGATGATGTAAGCTTGCTATGCTGGGCCATGCTCTCTTTGTCATGATGATCAGAAATCTCTGCAATTGCAAGGAAAATAACTCCTTTTTTGTTCAGGTCACTTTGTCAGGCATTTTGTCACAGCACAAAAAACACAAACACAGGAACTGATACTGGGATGCAGCTGGTGCCACGACTAAACCTGAGCACACAGTACAGAAGCCCATGGAACTAATTTGTAGGAAGAATTCAGAAAAGCTTGGAGACGCTAGAGAAATTCTAGAACACTGTAAGCACCGCTTAATGGGTGACTCTGAGGAGAGCATGGGAGACTAGGATACTCACAGGAGTGCCAACAAACTGTCCAGGCAGAAGCAATGTCTCATGGGAACTGAGGCTATTTGTGTTAATCTTTGGAAAAGAAGCTGTACACACTTTGTCTGTGTTCTGAGACTTTGCAGAGGTTGAGTTTAAAAGTGAAGAAAAAATTCATTTGTGGGAGAGCTTCTCAGGGCAACCCAGTGTTCAGGCTATGACTAACTTTGGATCTTTCAGCCATATTTACAGCGAGTTCTGGAGGCAAAATACACAGTGGGATGATTCAAACACTTCAAGTTTGTCCATAAAAGAAACTTCCAGAGGCCACCTCCTGTAGCCAGGCAGGGCCCCCAGAAGGATAAGGATATCAATCCACCCACAAAACTTTTGACCCAAAATTTGTCCTAAAAGAAATTCAGGGACAAAGATGAGCAGAGACTGAAGGAATGGCCAACCAATAACCAGCCCAACTTGAGACCCATCCCATCGTCAAGCACCAGTCCCTGACACTATTAGTCATACTCTGTTATGCTTGCAGACAGAAGCCTAGCATAACTGACCTCTGAGAGGCTCCATCCAGCAGCTGACTGAAACAGATGCAGATACTCATGGCCAAACATTGGATGGAGGTCAGAGGTTCTTATGGAAGAGTTGGGGAGAAGGGTTGAAGGCCCTGAAGGGGATAGAACTCCACAGGAAGACCAACAGTGCCAACTAACCTGGACCCCTGGGAGCTCCCAGAGACTGAACCACCAACCAAAGAGCATACATGGGTTGAACGAAGACCCCCCACCCAGCACATATGTAACAGAGGACTGCCTTGTCCTGCCTCAGTAGGAAAGAATGCACCTAATACTATAGAGACCTGATGTGCCAGGATTGGGGGATACCTGGGGGGCACCACTCTCTCAAAGTCGGAGGGGGTGGGGGATGGAGTAGGGGGTGGGGGAAGAAACTCTGTGGGGGAGGACCTGGAGGGTGGGCAGCATTTGGGATGTTAATTAATTAATTAATTAATTAATGATAAAAAAGAATCTTCAATGGTTAATACTGATTGTCAACTTGGCAAGATCTAGAATTGCCTAGGAGACCAACCTCTGTTGATGCTGGAGGGGAAAGTTTCTGGGCTGGCCTGGGGTAAGAAGACTCACTCTAAAATGTGGGCAGTGCTATTTCATGAGCTGGGACCCTGGACTCTCTAAAGAGGAGAAGGCGAGCTGGCTCACACTCAGCTCTCACAGTAGCTGCAGCGTGACCACCAGCCTCACAGTCCTGCCTTTGGCTTTCCTCCCCCCCCCCCCCCCCCCCCCCCGACTCCCCCGAGACGAACAGTATCAAGCTGAAATGAAGCCTTTCCTTCCTTAAGTTGCTTTTGTCAGAGTTGCCACAGCAATGAGAAAAGTAACCAATACAGACACCATAACAGTATGGCCTCTAAAGAGATAAGAGCAGTGGTTCTCTACCTTTTTAATGCTGCGACCTTTTAACACAGCACTTCGTGTTGTGGTGATGCCCAAAATCACCACATAAAATTTCTCTCATTGATACTGCATAACTAACTATAATTTTGCCACTGCTATGGATCACAGTGTGAATATCTGATATGCAGGATATCAGACCCACCACCCCTGTGAAAGGGTCATTCGACCACCACAGGGGTTGCAACGTGCAAGGTGACAATCACCAGATTAGAGCCATCATAGAAGGACATCTGCAGAATGGGAGAGATGTCTCAAGAGCATCTTGGGGACTGACTCAAGAGTATGAAGGTTTTCATTTATTTGAAAGACTCCGCCCCAAGAGGATAACACCAGGATACCCTGCCTGCATCAAGCACCTAGGAGATATTCCCTGCTTTCGACCATCAAGGCTCTCAGAGACCATTTCACCCATGGTCTAAGATGCTCTAGCTGCTGCTTAAGGAGGTGGCAAATACTAGCATTATCCAATATGTTTGTTTTACTGGCATGCAGGATACAAGAACTATTGGATCATGGTGGCTTAAACCTAGATTACAAAGGAAGTCCTAGGTGACTAGACAGCCTGTGACAGATGTGGTTTTCCTGCAGGTGAAAGAGAATTTTTGAAATAGGCCCAAACTAATAATAATAACAGGGCCCTGTGATTCCTTTTCCCTAACCTAAATAGTTAAAAGTGCCTGCCAGCAGGTTTGGGCCCAGTTAATTAGTTACAGTGGAGGTGGAGTTACAACACAAAGGCCTGTTAAAACATCCCAGAAACTGACTGGCCAAGGGAGGAACTACACCCTGCCCCCATGGTACAGCCTGCTGATGTTCAAAAAAGTAAAACAACCAATTGTGTGCACCCTCGCGGAAGTTTCCTTTTTCCCCACCCCACCCATATATATGCACTAGACCCCTGAGCCGAGGGGTCAGTCCCTCTATCCCCTATGTGAGATATGGAGATATGGACTGGCCCAGAGCTCTGATTAAACTGCCTTATGTACTTGCATCAAGACGGTCTCTCGTGTGTCCTTTGGATGCGTATTATCCTGAGACTCGAGTGGGGTCCCCTTCTGGAGAGTCCTAGACCTTTCACAGACAAGGGATTCCTAGGAGAAGCCAAGTGATTCTTCCCAACAGGGTGATGTCTGAAACTGTGAAGGTGAAGTCAAAGATGGCAGGAAGGTGGGATGTCTGCTGAAGAAGACAGGAGGCATGAACAGGAGGCAACGGAGGGGCAAAGTGATCTGCAAATGACAAGGTCATTGGTTGAAGGATGCTGGGGCCTTTCAGAGCTTACGCCTTGTGCCCCACGTTTTCCCTAAGAGATTTCAATCTTGATTTGGTTCCAGTTTTTCTATTTCCCCCACACCATCTGTTGAAGTGGAGGATGTTTAGTCTGTGTCATCTTATCTCTGAAGCGTGTGACTTGTTTCTGAGTTTGCCGAGGCTCCAGGCTGAAGGTGTGAATGGAGATTCAGAGGATAATTTGGATTTGAACGATGCTGCAACTATTGAGACTTTGGGGGATACACAAGATGGACTAAATGTATTTTAAGACATTGTAAGAGAGAACTGAGCCTTTTGGGCACCAGAGATGAAATGTTGTAGCTTGCAATATTAATTGATAAGAGGTGAACGTTTGGTAGTTAATTTCTTTTTTGGGTCTCTGGGTAGGTACAGGTGCCAGAGGGTCAACCTTGGGTATGTCCCTCAGATACTGTCTGCCTCTCACTGACCTGAAACTCACTGACTAGGCTAAGCTAGCTGACCAGCAAATCCCAGACATCCCTCATCTGTTCTCACTTCCCCAGGGCTGGCATTAGAGGTACAAACTACTGTGCCTGGCTTTTTCACATAGCTTCAGGGGATCAAGCTGAGGTTCCCATTTGTTCAGCAAACACTTTGCCACCTGAACCATCTCCCCAGCCCCACGATAATCTTGAGTGTCAACTTAATTGGATTGAAAAGTGCCTGGCAGGATAGTCAGGTTCAAGCATCCCCTTTGTGTCTCTGACCTCCGGAGATCAGATCTGATCTGCCCTCCTCCAGCACCTCGCTGCTACAGGGAACTGAAACTCTGAGACTGTGAGCCAAAACAAATCCTTCTCTCCTTAGGTTGTTTTCTCAGGTGTTTTGTCAGACAGGAAAGTCTACCAATACACCATCCTGACAGTAGCACACCCCAACCAAAGTCCAGAAGGCAAGGAAGGACCCCTGCTGCCACACAGCAGGGATACATTCTTTTTTTTTTTTTTCCCCTTTCAGTCCTCAACTCCCTTGTTCTGCGCTTCCTGTTGTCAAGACTCTGCTTCAGCTGAAAAGTTCTGGGTGATGTCTGATCTGAGAGAATATTAGATCACAAATCCTCCCCCCACTAGACAGTTTAAAGGTGGCGAATAAAGTTGCTCGTGTTCTTATTTGAAAATCACCCAAAATCAAGGAGAAAGACCTAGAAATGCGAACGCTCTCTTCAGCAAAACTGGACACATTTGTAACCCAAACCACAGCTTACGGAGGAAGGCTGCCAAACACAGTCAGAGGCAGCCCAGAGCAGTAAAGATCAAAGCCAGTCCAAAAACACCTTGAGAAGGCACCTAGCAGGTCAGGGCTTGGGGAAAGCCTGCAGAGCAGGCTAGCAGCTGGGATTCCTGAAGGAAGACTCCAATGGTCTAATTAAGAGCACTGGGCAGAGATATGCAGTCTGGTGTCAGGACCTGCCTTTGGCTTCTCAGGAAATCAGAAGGCAGGATAACAGGAAAGCAAAACCAGCCTTCTTCACAGGCAGCAGAGTGTCCAGGAGGCCAGGAAGGAGGAGGGCATGCAGCCCAGAGAGAAGCCTACAGGTACAACTCCGTTGACTGAAAAGAAACAACTGCTGAAAGAAATCACTGCCCGAGTTCCAGAACCTTGCTTCTGTGAGCCACAGAGCAAGCCCGTGCTCCTTGCGCAATGTCCAGCACTCCCTGCACACACTGTCTGCAAAATCCTGATCCAAGACCACGAACCTCATTTAGCAAGGAACCATCACTGGATACAGTGCTGCTGGAGGGTGGAAGGGGTGGCTCAGTTAGTAAGGTGCTTGTCACCAAGTCTGCAGACCTGAGTTTGATCCCAAGATGCACAAGGTGGAAGGAGGGAACCAATTCTCAAGTTCTCTGACCTCTACACACACACCACAGCATACTCACACCCCTCCCCCACCCCACAAACACAAAATAAGTAAATGTCATTTAAAAGTTTCAAGATGCTATCAGAGAAACAAAGAAGAAGAAGAAGGAGAAGGAGAAGGAGAAGGAGGAGGAGAAGGAGGAGGAGGAGGAGGAGGAGGAGGAGGAGGAGGAGGAGGAGGAGAAGAAGAAGAAGAAGAAGAAGAAGAAGAAGAAGAAGAAGAAGAAGAAGAAG
>JANHMN010000020.1:12502243-12533118 GCA_030674055.1 Rhabdomys pumilio | reverse complement strand
AGAAGAAGAAGAAGAAGAAGAAGAAGAAGAAGAAGAAGAAGAAGAAGGCAAATCAAGAAAAGCTGCCATGTAAAACAGCTGCTGTAAAGCAGATAGAAGCCGTGATGGAATCGGTAAACAATCTTTGCAGTTAGTCATTTTAGAAGGCAGACAGTCTAAACAAAAGATTAAATTCATTCTACATAGTTATTCTAAAGATAACTTCCACAACTAACAATAAAACACAAACCTTCTAAACTGTCAGAAGGAAGGCAGCACAAAGTAAAACAGACCCTGCCCCTGAGGGCTTTGTTTTAAGAAGTGATTGAAGCAAGAAGACATAACGGCCTAAGACGGGATAGTAAAACCAAGACCGAGGTAGTAGCCATAACAATGTACTCGTAAGCAAAGATTGAAAAAACGAGGAGCAAGACAAAATCCCCAACTCCATACAACACATGAGAGCCATGCCAAAGCGAGCCAGGGCCGGGGAACAATGGAGGACAGACACACAGCAAAAGCTGTGTGTAAAATTCACACCCAACAACCTTAGCATGGGGCAAGTGGATTTCAAAGCAGAAGTCTTAGATGATGCAAAGGAGACTACTTTGCAATAATAAAAAACATGACCCACAGCTGAAGATCAAACGCATCAGATGGAGCCCATAATTCAGAGCGAGAGCTGGAGGGGCTGCAGGACAGGTGATTGTAATTCTCAACTTCCAGCTCACGCGGGATCAGCTGACCAAATAGAATACAGACAACGAAAAGGCAAAGCGTACGTAACTAATGTGCTAGATCTAACTGGTGTGTGTACTGGGGACTGTGCCTCGACCCCCCAAAAATGCCATTGTTCTTTCTGGTGTTCACAGTACCACCAAGAACCTTTCCTGCATATTAGACTACAAATAAAGGCTCAGAGTGAATATAACACAAGATCTGGTAATGGGGAAGTGGGGGTGGTGGGGGGGAATCACTAAAATAGACATCACGAAATCTGATCACTGAGCAGTTTTTACCTTTTCTTTAAACAAATCAGACTTGAAATGTTCTTAGACAGATGCCTGATATCTAGAAAGTAACCAAAGTCCATCTATTAAATCTGTGGGCTGAGAGGAAACCATAGGTAATGTGCTTACGTTGACAATTTTTTTTAAGCATTTGCTCATTTATTTTGGGGCGACGGGCATACACGCCAAGGTGCACATGTAAGGATCAGAGGGCAACTTATGGGGATCAAGCCTCTCCTTCTACCACATGGATCCTGGCATTGAACTCAGGTCATCGGGCATAGTGGCATGTACACTTCTCCTTCCTGGGTGAGCCATCTCACTAGACCCCGTTCTGATAAACTTCTTTAAATGAAAATTTATAAGCTAAGCATAATTAGGCAGGAAAACAGCATAAATGAGAGAAAATTCAAGCACTGGTTCTTTTTTGTGAAGCGGGTGACTAGCTGTCACAAAACTAAAAGTAAGCCAATAACATATATAACTAACCTAACTTAACCATACTCTGCTTTCTGGTAGCTATTATTACCTACTATGCAAGCCTATCACAGTGGCCTCCATATGCATAATGAAGTGGTACTTCCTCTGTGCTTCCTTCTTCTCTCGACATAGAAGCACATTCTAATCATAAAGTTGACAGAGCAAATTCCAGTTGGGAGGTTGGGGGACCAGAAATACACAACCAGCACCTTCCAACTGTCAAGGTCACTAACAACAAGCAAAGGTCAAGAGACCATGACAGTTCAAAGGAGCCCATGGAGACATAAGGACCAAATAGAGCAGGGTTCCCTAGCTGAGATACAGGAACAACCAAAGGACGGTAGGCAAAAACATTTAAACAGCAATGTAGCAATATTGCATGGTAATTGTCACAAATATGTAACGTTAGTGGAAGAGTTACCTGTAGACGAGGGATATCTATGTGGGGGTCAATAAATGAGACCTTTCTAGCTGTTGGTTTGGTCCTCTCCCCCACCCTCCACTTTCTCTCCTTTCCTCTCATGCTGCAGATTGAATCCAGGGCCTCATGTATGCTATGTAAGTGCTGAGTCAGCTTTTCTATACGTCTAAAATTATTCAAAAGGTAAAACTAGTGAGTAAATCTTAAATCAGTTTCTCAATTTGAGAAACTACCAAAAAGTGCATACTAACCAAACGTTACCACTAGCTTCCTGAGCTCCTGATCTAATACATTTAGATGCATTTCATTTTTTATTATGGTCTGTAAAATATTAAAATATAGCCCGTAAGATTTCTTTTTAAAATCAGCCCGGACCTTTATTCAGATCAATTTACCTAATACTAATTAACATTTTCATGTATTACGAGATATATACTTTAGATGAATGTCTTCGATGACCAATTTTTAAAATGAAAAATAAAACATATAAACCATTCAATCTAATTTTAAATTCAAGACATAGACGATATGTTACAGAAAACAAGAAGCAAAGGTGGGAAGCTGGGTGTGGTGGCGCATGCCTTTAGTCCCAACACTGAGAAGGCTGAGGCCAGCCTGGCCTCCATAAGGAGTTCCATGACAGCCAGGAATATGTAGAGAGATCCTGTCTCAAAAGAGAGAAAGAGGGTGTGGTGGGGAGAAACAAGAAAAAATGACAGCCAGGTACAGGGGTGTGTGGGGTGTGTGTGTGTGTGTGTGTGTGTGTGCAGGTTTGTTAACTCAGTCGGATCAAAGATTTGAGGCAAGGCAAGGCTACAGAGAGAGACCTTATTTCAATAAAAAGAAGAAAAAAAAAGGGTGGGGGCAGTTAATAAATTGGTCTTGCAAAAAACACTCATAAAAGAAGTTAGACATTGCTGATTTAATATGGGGAAATATCTGCCACACAAGTTATTAATAAATTAATGATAAGCTCCAACAAGTGAATATGAAAAGACCGCCCCCAAATCAGAACGTGAAATGATATCAACAAATATATATTGGTTCACATGCACACACACACACACACACACACACACACACACACACACACACAAATATTCATGCACACAAAGTGACCTGAAACCAGAAGCAGGTCTCAGAGACCAGAGGAGGCCAGTGAGAGGTGGGGAGAAAGAATGGGAAAGGGCAGGAAGGAGGGGACTAGGAGAAACATACAAAGGTACGTGAATATGGAGATGTTCACGAAACATACTATTTTGAATTCTAACCAAAAATAACTAAGCGAATAGAAAGAAATGTTCTCTGTAAAAGACATAATGGAGAAGAAACAACTTGTAACTGCAGTGGAATGTCTTTTCTTTCCTTTTCTTCTTTTCTTTTTGTCTTTCGGATTAGTGAAGATCTAAAAGTTGAGTGGCTTTTTGCAGGAGACAAAGAAAAGCTGCCAGCCTTGGACATCATGGAACTGAATGGAACTGAATGCATTCTGATCAACTCAGTGGATGGTAAATTAACTCCATCTTTCAGAATGACAAATGGACTTCATCCAGCAATTCCACTTTTCCCATGTATTTACCTACATCCTCAGTTGTGCATAGCATTTTCCATACTGTGCACACTCAGCACTGTCTCAGTAGGAAAATGTTGAGGAATAGCAAATAGGAGACAGATTAAAATAATGGTCAGCTTACCTGCTGTGGTTTGACTGTGAACTGTCCCCCATGGGTTGTGTGTGTGTGAATACTTGGTCCCCAGGTGGGAGCACTGTTTGGGAAGGCTGTGGAATCTTTAGAAGGAAGAACTCTCTGGAGGAAATGAGTCTATGGAGGGGCGGGTCTTGAGGTTTTACAACCCAATTCCACTTCCTATTGACTCTCTTTTCTGACTGCAGATGCCATGTGACCTGCTGGCTTCTTGTTCCTGCCGCCATGCCTTCTCCAGAGTGATGGACTGTATTCTTTTGGATTCTGAGCCAAAATGACCTTTTCCTCCCTTTAGTTGCCACAGCAAAAACAAAAAATAACTAACAAACACAGAACACTAGTAATGAGAAGTGAGGCCATTGATAAATTGGACCATGGGGTACTTAGGCTTTTGGAATTTGTCCAAAGGAAAAATGTGGGAGAGTTTGGAACAGTGTGTAGTGAGAATTTTTGGTTCCTTAAAAAACCCAATTATGGGCCGGGCGGTGGTGGCACACGCCTTTAATCCCAGCACTTGGGAGGCAGAGGCAGGTGGATTTCTGAGTTCAAGGCCAGCCTGGTCTACAGAGTGAGTTCCAGGACAGCCAGGGCTACACAGAGAAACCCTGTCTCGAAAAACAAAAACAAAAACAAAAAAACAGTTATGTTATGTGAATATGTTTTTTGTTTTAATCCCAGGTGTAGGATATGGGGCTGCTTCAGATTGTCCTCAGAAGCTAACAATGATTGTCCCGTGTTCTAGGAGGGTTGTGGTTTTTGCCAGCTCCAGTTTGTGTTTGGAATTCTGGAGACTCTTGGGAGGGTAAAAATGTAAGAGCCCTGAGAGGGCCTGTGGCAGCGGCTGCTCTCCTGCTGCTGCTTTTGCTATTGCTAGATTGTTGGATTGCTGGTTGGAAATATCCTGACAACCGGCAGATTGGATTTGTCCCAAGGAACCTGACTCCCCTAATCAGTAGGAAGTAGTAAAAGGTCTATGCCCCCCCCCTCCCTTGTAATCTTCCTTTCCTACCTAGTGTTGGGGGGTTGGAAGGGATTGGGGTGGAATAAGGGTTGGAGGATAATACAAACCAATAAAGTAGCCCAAACAGTATGCCAACAACATTGGATTACAAAAACTTAATAAAGAACTTAACTCTGGTGGGAGTCTGGAAGACCAGAATCCTGAGAGAAATGTGGGCAATGGATGCCTCTGTTCACACGGTTTCAGGGCAGAACGCTGTAGGACTGGGTTAGAGGCCACAAGTATGCTATTCTAGCAAAGAATATGGCTTTGCCCTGCCCCTGTCCTGAAAACTTAAGTGAGGCTGAATTGAAATGTGACAACCTAAAGTGTTTAACAGAGAAAATGCTGAGGAAAGGTAACAGCTGGGTTGTGGAACCATCACTACCAACCAGTCTTACCCAGGTCTGCAGTGAAAATTAGCAACAATGGGGCAGAAAGTTTCTTTTAAAATGTGTAATTTGGCCAGAAAGTGAATGAGTATGTTGGTTTGAATGAGAATGGCTTCTATAGGCCCATATATTGGAATGCTTTGCTCCCAGCCGGTGGAATTATTTAGGAAGGATTAGGAGGTGTGGCCTTGTTGGAGGAGGTATGTCAGTGGGGGAGGACTTTGAGATTTCAAAAGCCCATGCCATTCCCAGTCTCGCCCCCTACCCTCTGCCTGCTGCTAATGGATCAGAGGTAAGCTTTCATCTACTGCTCCAGTGCCATGCCTGCCTACCTGTTGCTATGCTCCCTGACATAATTAGCATGGACTCTAACCTGGAACCATGAACCCCTAAATTAAATACTTTCTTTTATAAGTTGCTTTGGTCATGGTATTTGGTCACTGCAATAGAAAAGAAACTAAGACAATGAGTAAGTTTAAAGTTGCAGACCAGGCAGATACAGAAGGAGAGTCTCTAATTGTTTATGACTCTCCATGAGAGAGAAATCTCCTGCTCAATACTAGGACACTAGGAAAAGGTCCATGCAGATGAGATACCACTCATCAAACACTCCAACTTTAATGGAAAGGAGAGAACCTGAACCAAGAAAGCATGTAAAGTAATTCCCTGATCCAAAGCAAGTTCCTAGAAAAGAAATTTCAGAACTAGCAACAAAATATTACAGAGGCCACTACAGCTGTGACCAAGGTAAACAGGCTATATCTCAAGTTGGAAGTATTATTTTATTTATAAGGTACTAGTTTTATAGGCATTAGAGGCTTCCTCCATGGCTCTGGAGAGTCACTGAAACCAGGCAACGCATGGCAAAGTCAGAGTTCCCACACAGAAGCCCTGAGAGGTCACTACTATGAAGCTTTGAGAGAAAAAAAAATCTATGCTGCAATGGCGGAACCAGGAGGCTAGAGATGTAACTATGGGACATGCACTGAGGAAAGCTATATGTATAGAATAGATCTTGGAAGGCTGGGCTACCTAAGCTCTTTGGAGCCCAGACGATTTCATCAAGAGTCCCAGGTGCTGGAGATGGAATTCCAGGCTCTGATGTTTTCCTTGTTCTTTCCTTGATATTTCTCTCTGTTGTCTCTGCTTCTTGCCTGCTGATACAAAGTAACTGGCCCCTTTCCACTCCTGCAGTCTATTCTTTCCTCCCAGGATACACTATGTCCTCTTGAACTATAACCTCACATAAACTTTTCCTCAAGTTTCTTCTTGTCAAGTATTCTGTCAGAGCACTGAAAAAAAAAAAAACTACCTAATATACATTTTACAGAAAACTAGGAGGAAAAGAATGTACTGATAACGGAAGTCTCAAGAGGCTGACGAAATCTAACAAACAAGGAGCAGGGTGACCTGTGTGTTATGCTGCTATGATTGTGGAGGGAAGAGTTCAAGGAGGAAGGATGGGATAAAAGCTGGGTCCCCAAAGGAGCAAAAGTTGATGTCCCAGTACAGCTTTAGAAGATGTCTTGGGTTTTGTCCTCTTGCTCTTCCTACTGATTTTACCCAGCCCTTGAGTCTCAACCACATTGGAAAAAATACACAGATTTTTGTGTGTGAAGCACAGCGCCTGAATATGGGAAGCAATTGCTAAACCCAACGCGGATCTAGGACACACCTGTGAGTCTATATAGACTGCCCAAGGGTGTAAGCTGGCAGGCAAGAACTGCAACCTGGCACTTTTACAATTCATTAGAAGATTCCTTTGGCTCTTATCATAGTATCTAGGAAACAGAAGTGGTGATGGTGGTGTCCAGTCAAAGCTAAAGGATGGCAGAGCTGGTCCTGTCCTAAACTCAAAGGCTCATCCGCTTCTGATCTCTCTGCTTCTCCATCACTAACTTCAGTTATCAGCACTAGGAAAGCCATTCCAGACCCAGCCACCATGGCAGACAGAGGCTACTACTGCTGTGTCCAAGGCTGCCAGGCTATATCTCAAGCTGGTAGATTAAGTGGGTCACAGAAGCTTGCTACACGACCCCAGAGAGCCACTGAAACTAGGCAATGTGTAGCAGGATCAGAGTTCCCACCATGAGGCCCTGAGAAGCCACTAAATGAAGCCATGAAGGTAAAGCCTATGAATGTAGAAAAAAAAAACAAAAAAAAAAAAAAAACAAAAAACAAAACCAGGATGTTAGAGATGCCAGTCCACCTGCCAGCTTTCCCACAGGTACTGCGAGGCAGACCACATGCTCTTTCATTCAAAGGACACAGCTTCAGAGATCCAAAGTCACATAATTAGTTAAGGAGCAGACCTGGAGTAGCTGGGTGAGCAATCCTAGACTCGAACATCTTCCTCCATACTGTTTAGAACAGGTCCCTCCAGGGCACTGTTACCACTCTGCGTGACTCCCCTCCCCCACACCTACTTTATCCATTTTCACAGCACGACAACTTTGCAGGTGAGGTGGTTTGGGGATTCCCTGGGGCAGCTTCTGACCAGCTCTTGATTGTCCCATGCTGGGGCATCCCAGCAGTCTCCCACCGAGTCTTTATCCCCAGTAAGAGGCAGGCAGGGCTCCTGAAGGGTGTTCAGGATGTGCAGCACATGACAAGGTGGGCATATAAATAGACTGTCCCTTCACTGCTCCCCAGTGCCGGGTCTGTATGCTGTAGTGCTGAGCCACTGAAGAAAACCAGCACCAACACTACAGAACACAAGCCAGGGGACCTAGGTTGGTCTGCTGGGCCCTGGGGAGGACTTAACACCTGAGACTCAGCACTAAGGCTCTGTTGATTCCCAGCTTGCCTTTCCTGCCTTCACAGTGGGTGGAGTGGTTATCAGTAGCAGGCATCCAGGCATCCTCATCAGGCATCCAGGGAAGGACATCCCTTTGAAGTATGTGTGTCTTCTGCCATTATGGTAGCATTCTGCTATGAAGTGAGAATCTGTACCTGAATGCCCAGAGCTCACTCTGTGGAGGTGTTTGGAGGCAGGGTTCCTGGCTGGTGATTTCTACCTCCTTCAGGAAACCTGCCCTGGTCCCCTGAGTCTCTAGAGGCTTACTCCCAACTTCAGTACAACACCCCAGAGTAGTCAGGAGGGACATCTTTCTGGACCTGGTCACCAGCTCTTGGCTGAGGCCACCTACCCAGAAACAAAAACTCTACACTTCTGTGTCCCCCAGGAAGCACTTCCTGTCTTGGGGAATGCCCAGAGGGACTGCACACAAGGCAGACACACAGATAGGCTGTTGAAAGGAGGCACCCAGCTCAGAGAGGAACTCAGGCCCTTTCAGAGAATGGAGCAAGGAAAGAACCAAGACTTTGTGAGGCAGGGAGGACACAGACACTGCATACCATACTCTCTCAGCTGCTGGCCATTGACTGTAACCTGCTGGTCTCTTCCACACAGTCTGCTTTGCACCTCCTTAACTTCATGTATTCATTCAACAAACATTTAGGAAATGCCCAGTGCGTGCACAGCAATATGTAGGTGATAGCTAAGGGCACAGCAATGACACTACCAGCCTTAGTCCCTCCCCCTCCCTCTAACTAGCCACATTTCTTCTCTGGTTTCTACTGCAGCACGTGGCACTTGGCCAGGCACACAAGGATGCACAATAGAATCTAACTTCCAGATGGGAATAAACCCAATAGGCAGCAGTCACACTGAAGCCCGCCAGAGAGCTCCAAATCCACTTCCCAAACCAAAATGAATGTTTATGCCATGCTCCGATGGCAATGCTTAATGACATTATCCTGAAGCATCCGCTTCATTCTGAGGCTTCAATCATGACAGAACAGAAAAAAACGGAAGATTGTTGATGGCCCTTCCGGGAAGGGACTACTCAGCAGGGCAAAGCGGCAGCACGAAGCAGTCTTGCCACAGTTTAAAAAGCCGCAGTGCTTTCGTTGCACTTAACACACTGTCCGAAGTCTCGGAGGTCTGGCTTGTTGGCTAGGAGGAAGGGGTCTGTCTGCCACGGGCCTAATGACAGTAGGCATTTGGTGAGGCTGAGTGACTTGCTTTCCCTTCAGTGTGGCCTCAGGGTTTAGCCTTGCTGGGGTTAGGAACCGGGGCAAGTTTCATACCTTTTTTTTTAAACTAGCGGTAATGATGCCCCCCTGGGGATGCACAGCAACAGGAAAAGAATGAAATCCAATTACTCCCTCTAGGGACGTGCACCACAGAGGGGTCAGAACTGGTGATAGCTGTGAATGATGACAAGGACTGCAAACAGCATGGGGTTTGACACTGGTGACCTTCCTTTAGGAGCTTGTAAGGTACTTTTATAAGAACACAAGCCTGGCCAGACCATGCTTGTACTCACCTAAGGATTTGTTTGTTTGGGATTTTGTTTGTTTGGGATTTTGTTTGTTTGTTTGTTTGTTTTGGATTTTGGTTTTTCAAACAGGAGGGGTTTTTTTTGGTTTTTTTGTTTTGTTTTTTTGTTGTTGTTGTTGTGTTTTTTTTTGTTTTTTGTTTTTTTGGTTTTTTTTGTTTGTTTGTTTGTTTTTTTGGTGTAGCCCTGGCTCTCCTGGAAATCGGAGATCTGCTTGCCTCTGCCTTCCAAGTGCTGGGATCAAAGGTATGTGCCAGGTCAGCAGTTAAGAGCACTGGCTCTTCTTCCAGAGGTCCTGAGTTCAATTCCCAGCAACCACATGGTGGCTCATAACCATCTGTAATGGGATCTGATGCCCTATTCCAGTGTGTCTGAAGATAGCGACAGTGTATCCATATACATAAAATAAATAAATAAATCTTAAAAAAAAAAAAAAAAGGAGTCACTTAAAAAAAAAAAAAAAAGTTAAACTTGAACCCTCCCAGGATGTTCAACACAGCTCCCCCAGCCCACTACCCTCAGTGAAGCCCTTCTCTGTCTCTCCCATGGGAGACATGCCACTGTCCCTGCTCCCAGCCTCCCACCCTGCACA
Source organism: Rhabdomys pumilio (assembly GCA_030674055.1). Taxonomy (NCBI): domain Eukaryota; kingdom Metazoa; phylum Chordata; class Mammalia; order Rodentia; family Muridae; genus Rhabdomys; species Rhabdomys pumilio. Next base: position 12,523,195 of record JANHMN010000020.1, on the reverse strand, counting down.
CCTTCCCACATGTGTTATCTGTGTCATTCCACTCGGCTTGGCCATCAAACACCTCCCCTGCCTGGCTCCCAACCCTCAGAGGCCTGTGCTTGTCCTCCCCACAGCACCTAGCATGAAGAGCCGGACTGGAACTCATGCAGAACCGGAGCTAAGCTTCCCTGGTTGAGTTCCCAGGACCTCATCCACAAGGTCTGGCATAGAGAGAATGGTGGGTGAATGTCTCAGCAACTGCAGTGTGAATTCATGAGTAAACTACCATGCTATTTCTGGCTCTTCCAGATAGCTACCCCAGAGCTAATGAAACCTGCCTGGTCTGAAAGCCAGTGGACTGTTTGTAAGCTCTTCTTGCTGCAAACACTAAATTGGATGTGTATTTTATTAAAAGATGATCACTCAGAATGAACCTACCAACAGTGAATAAACTATGGAACCCACCCCCCCAGGGCTTTAATCACAGATGTCCATTAGATTTTCCCATAATGCACACAGGGAGGGAGCTCATGCTACAACTGGCTAGGTCGGCCTTTCTCTCCCAGCACTCATAAAAGCAGCCATCTGTCCAGCCCAGGTGGGGCCCCGGACTCCTGCCTCCTGCCGGTCCCATCTTCCTAGAGCTCAATCAATGAGGCTTCCCCAGCCTCTCCTCCTCCTGGGGTTTCCATGGGAATCCTCCTCCCACACAGAGTCCAAGGCTCCTGGGATAAAAGCTCAGCTGTCAGCCAGCAAGAGCAGGAGCTGAGAGGGAGGAGGCTTGCTGGGTGGTAACCAGGCTGGCATGCTCTCCAAGGTCGTTTGAAAGAGACATAGGACAGATCCAGTGAGGCAGTGAGCAGTTCTGGTCAATGGTGTGGCTGCCCCAGGCGCCTGCGGCTCGCCTCCTCTTAGGACAACTGTCCTCAGCATTGGTTCAAGCTGAGGCAAAGCACGGCAACACAGTCTGAGGAGGGTACTGCCAGAGGGACCCTCTAAGAAAATGTCTATTAAAAGAACCCACTAGTCTGCATGTCCAACCTGTCTTTTATCTCGCAAGATGAGCGTAACTCACTGGACGTGATGTCTTGTTTGAAAACAGTTTTTCTGAAAGAAAAGCCGGACCATTCAAGCATTATGGGTAATCCAGACAACTGCAATGGGACAAATGAATACCTCTGGTAAACTTGAGGCATCTTTCTGGGTGTGTGTTGAATATTAGACTTGGAAAGAGGGCGGAGAAAGGAAGATGCAGGCAGAGGTGGGAGGGGCCTCGCATGCGATGGGGGAGGGGCCTCACATGCGACGGGAAGTGCCCCATCCTTAGGACTAAATCACTTTCTCACAGGCTGTGGCTCACAGGTGGGATGTCTTTACGGGCCAGCGAACTGGGCCAACCAAGATCACTCATTTCTGGAAAGGGCAGAGATTGCAGTTCACCTCATAAACACAGTTCACCGGATCACAACCCGGATAGAGGCTGCTCGTGCTGCTCTGTGCTTGGGAAAGAGAGTGTCTACACCGACTTTCTTGCCGGCATCATTAGTACACCACCACAAGGCAACATCTTGAGCTCTGCCTCTTCCTCTTTGTGTATCCTTTCTTGTTTGGTTTTGTTGTTGTTGTTGTTTTGTTTTTTTGTTTTGTTTTTCGAGACAGGGTTTCTCTGTGTAGCCCTGGCTGTCCTGGAACTCACTCTGTAGACCAGGCTGGCCTCGAACTCAGAAATCTGCCTGCCTCTGCCTCCCAAGTGCTGGGATTAAAGGCGTGCGCCACCACCTCCGGCGTGTATCCTTTCTTAAAACTTGCCCTTTCAGTCCTCTGAGGATGTCTCCAGCCCGGCCTGCCCTCCCTCACCTAGCCTCTGGCCACTCTGGATGCTCCTTAAATGCCTCTGTAGTGTTTTCTTTCCATCCTAAGCTTTTCACTGGGCACTTGTCAACCTTCTCAACGCTGCGGCACATCTAGGGTCCACTAGAACTTGAGGATCATGTGTCCTAGGCTGAGCTCAGCCTCTTCCACTCCTCATCACTCAGATTCCTCCCTGTCTCTGGCTCCTGCTCAATAACTTCTACTTCCTCTCAGTTTACACCTTGGCACAGTTGTTCTCAACCTGTGGGTCCCGACCTCTTTGTGAGGTCTCATGACCCTTACACAGGGGTCTCATGTAAGCAATCCTGCCTATCAGATATTTGCATTATGATTCATCACAGTAACGAAATGACAGTTACGGCTGGAAGTCACCATAACATGAGGAACTGTATTAAAGTTTCTAAAGCAGCATCTAGGAAGGCTGGGAACCACTGTCCTAAGGCAGTCTCCTGGGGAGGGCCTGGGATTCTCTAACCCACCCACCTTGCCCCCAAAAGGATAAAACCAGTCAAGCTGCCCATCACCCGCTCACTCAAATGAGCACCCTTTGAGCTGACACCCAAGGGTGTCACAGTCAACCTCTCCTTGTAGTCTTTCTCCAACCAGTGATGTCAACTCACCTGCTACCTATCCCAAGCTTCTGGGACCTGCTTGCCTTCACTACCTACTGACGCTCTCTCACTCCTCTGTGCCCACCACCGCATCCTCCCTCCATCTCTGCCCCATGACGTCATCCTAAAAGTCTAGTCCCACTGACATCTCCTCCATCCCCTGTTATTCCTAGAAGGCTAGCCAGTGCCCCGCCGATTGCCACTCATCTTCTAAACCAGTCCCGCACACACTACCCGTCTGCAGCAAGGTACTTGCCAGAGCCAGGTACTAAAATCCTAACACTTGGGAGGAGGGTCTGGAAGATTAAGAGTTTGGGGCCGGTCTGGGCAACATTGTGAATTCTAATCCAGCATGGGCTGCAAGGTAAGAGCCATCTCAAAAAAAAAAAAAAAGAACTTAAAAAAAAAATGCTTGTTGGACTGAAAAATTTGTGTTTTTACCATCAAGTAATTTTTTTCACAATTGAAGTATATGTTTGAAACGTGGATTAAGTTCCAAACTCAGCGTGTGAAGCAAGAATCCCATGCAATCAACACTCCACAAAGTTTATGACAGCTCAGCCGGGGTCTTTTCCAAAGGATGGGCCAAACTGGTGCTTTCTGCAACTTTAGAACAGATGCCTGTATCTGAGCAGCAGCAGGGAAGAAAGCCAGTCCCCTCATGGAGGGACCATGTTTTATTTAAATGTGCTGCTAGATTTTTAATTTTTTATTATTGATCTTTTTGCCAAGTATGAGTGATCATGTTCACACAAGTTAAGTGCAAACATTAAGTACTTTTTTTTTTTTAAATGATTACCAGGAAAGACTTCTAATGGACCTAGCTAGGTCCCTCTAACCTTCTGATTTTCCACATCCAGTTTCTTATTCTATCTAGGGAGATCCTAGAGGTCTTTTGTTACCGGGCCAACAGAGGAGGGCCCTTTCAGGAGCACCGATGTGTGGCAGTGAGCCAGCCAAGGGCTTAGAAAAAAATTAACAAACTGGAGCATGGTGTGTTGCACTGAGCCTTTCTCTCAAAGGGTAAAGACCTTGCCTCAGGCCTGAGGCTTAGCCACATCCTGGGACATGCTTCCATGGAGGATGACAAGGTTCCGATCCTGTGACCAACTGGGGGTAGGAGTGGGAGCCAGGAAAGGAACAAGCCTTGGAGTGCTGGAACAAACTCAAGATCTTAGGTCAGGGTTTCAGGGGTGGGGAAGGGAAAAGTGATGGAAAAGAGGTGGTGTCAGTGGTAGCCAGGCCTAGAGGGCATACCCAGCCTTTACTCCTGGCAGTCTTGAGGAAGTTCTAGCTAGAAAGGAATTTGGTCTATTTATGTTTTTGAGGATAAATGCTTCTTGCTAGTGAATGGTTATTACTATTTGCTGACCTGATGTCTGAAAAATTGAATCTTACGGCTTTAGCACACGTCGAGTGAGGCAAGGCACATAGGTTTTCATGTTATTTCTGTTTCACTCTGTGAATTGTCTGTAGTCTTTGTCTTTCCAGGCTCTTCCTTGTCTTGATACTTTACACATCTTAGACTGAGGCTGGAGCTCAGGAGTGGAGCGCTTGTCTAGCATGCACAAAGCCCTGGGTTCGACTCCCAGCGCACGCGCACACACACCCCAGATCTGTTCCGAACTGGAAGCTACTGAAGCCACTGCAGTAAATAGCTTCTTTCCTGGGTCTGCTGTGCCTTTTGACTGCTTCTGGCAAGTTTTCTCCTTGCAGATTTTATTTCTATGTCACTGAATGCATCATTCTTTAAAATGGAAGAGAAATGAAAACTGAAGAGATATTTGCGTGGCATGGCTGATGAGTCTAATTTCGTTTGCAACTTGCCAAAAGTGACTTAAATTCTTTTTACCGGCCTTGCTGTGGAAATCTGAAACATGGATTCAGGGTGTGTATCTCAAAAAAAAAAAAAAAAAAAGGGATATCTGTACCACACTTTTGACATTTTGTTGTTCTGCAAAGAGGGTTTATCACCAGCACCAAACCAATTTATTGTATGGTTTGGGAGAGCGAGTGGAGGGGAGAGTTTGAAGGATCCTCCATCACCCTGAGTAATAAAAACTACTACAGGCTTTAGTTGAAAGACAGAGGTGCCAAAGTGAGGAAACAGACAGGAAACCTCGGAGGTTGATCTCTTTCCACAGGACAAGCGGGAAGAATGAACTTTCTCTTCTAGATCTCTTCTAGATCTAGATGGCTAGCTCAACAACTGTTGGGGCAGATGAATGGAAGGATAAGAGAAGAGACGTTTACACCCAAATTCTGGAGTAGGGGGAGGGAGAGGGTGGAGAGGATCGAGGAGAAGGGGAAGAAAGGGGGAGGGGAGAAGGCGGAGGGGAAGCACAGAAGAGCAGTGGACCGAAGAACCGCTCAAGGTCACACCGCCGGATGATGCTGAAAGCAGAATTCGAATCCAAGCCCGGGACTGCAGAACTGAAAGTTCTAAAGAGAGCCACCCACACAATTTGCCCTTTTCTCTCTTCTTGACTCAGCAGCCCTCGCTTGGCCACGGGGCGGTGGGAATCACACTTCCTGGGCCTCTCCAGCCAGGGGTTTGGGGTCCCTTGTTTTTCCTGGCTCAACAGGAGTGTTCTTATTTGCCGCACTCAGGGCTTTGGCTTTCTCCCTGCTTCCCAGAGCCCCGAGCCATCTAGTCTCTCCAAGTTTTGTCTCGCAGCCAGGCTGGGGACCGTCCGCGAGCAGCTCCCGGACCGGGCAATCAGTCTTTCCCTCCCCCAGCGTCGGAGATGAACCATAACAATCACCACCAGCGCCTGCTGAGTGCTAGGCGTTTTACTCCCAGAGCTCCAAAAGCCACAGACGAGCAGACCCCTAGAAATTAGTCCTCGCCACATAGATGAGGCAGCTTTGGGAAATTGGATGATGTGCTTGGACTCACATGGCTAATAACGCTAGTTAGTGTCTAAGTGCTTTCTGAATGCCAGTCGTACCACCCCAGCAGTTCCTCCAACACTCTAGTAAAAAAGGGTACAATTATCATCCCCATCTTATGGATGAGAAAACCGGGGTTGTGGCATCTTGCCCAAGGTCACCCTAGAGAGTGACGGATGTACGACCGGAATATAGTCGCGAGTCTGGGTTCAATTTTTTTGTGTTGTCTCCAGTACACCGAGAGCAGCGGTTTCAAACCTACAGTACCAGAGGCTGGCCTCAACACAACGCCCGAGGCTGAGCGCAAACCAAGCAGCTCGGATTGCCACAATTCACGGAGATATTCCCACGGACCGGGACCAGAGTCCCCAAGAGCACCGGGTGTGACCCGTACTGGCGGGCGATCACCCCTTAAGCAGAACACTGGAGAACACTTACCATAAAAGAGAGGGCGAGCGCCTGCCTGGGAGGAATCCCCAGCGCTGGCAGGTCCGGGACTCCCGGGAGAGAGGTCTGCTGCCACTGCCGCCCACTCAGGGGCGCCCGAGCGACCCCGCGGATGCTGGCTGCTGCTTCTCCGCCAGCGGCGCGTCCTCGGCTTGTACCCGGCGGCAGCGCCCTCTCTCTCTGCAGGGTGCCCTGGAGTTACGGACGTTCTTGGAGAAGTTGACGCTCAGGAGAGGCGAGAGGCCGCCGAGGTCCGGTCCCGAGTGGTGAAGTGCCCAACTGCTGAGCTCGGCGGGACACGGAAGCCCGTGCCCCGGTGGCCCTAATGCTTAGAGCCTGACCTGGAGAGCGATGAGTCCCGCGCTCAGGGCACACGGGCCGCACCTCGGCCGCCTGTCCCCGGAGCACCCGGTTTCTTCCCTAGAGCACCGAGCACACGCCGCGAGAGCTGCAGCGGTGGCCAGGACCCGGGCTGCTGTGCGCTCATTGCCTTCCCCAGGGGCTGGGCGCCTTTGTGCGCCGGGCGCGCCGACCGCCAGGGCCAGCTCTGGATGCTGCAGCCGCCGCCTCCCCCTCCTCCTCCACGGCCGCTCGCTCCCCGCCTTCCCGGCCGGCCCGGAGGCTGCAGCTGAAAGCCGATCCGGCTGAGCTCATCCCTGAAGGCCACTAATCCAATAGCCGCGGAAGGCGCGGCCGCCGGGAACGCCCCTTCCCCCACCATCCCGCGCCCCGGCCGTCCCAGCTCGGGCCGCTGTCGGCTCTGCCACCTTCTGGAGGCCACCAGCTGGCGGGAAAGGGAAGTGGAACCCGCGCCCGCGCCCCTGGGCCGAAGTGGCGCGGACGCCATTCACTCATCTGCCGGCTGGCTGGCCTAGACACTCGCTCACACACGCGCTCATTCATGCGCACGGGTCCTCCCCCATTCATTCAAGCGTGCCTAGAGAGCCACGGTGGGTGTCCCTGGGGGCGGAGATGAAGAGAGGAGACTCCACGGTCGCCAGATAGCTTTGGTACCTGTATTCAAGACCAGCGGGAAACAGCGACTGGGAAAGAGAATGCTTTAATATACCCCCTTGCCTTAGGCACACACATGTCCACACTTTATTTCTGAGGCCAGACTCCAACTCATCTTTCTAAACCCAATTTCACGCAGCACCTGCTCCACGGTGCTTTTCCCCGCCCACCTGAGGCCCGAGAGGAAGATCATTGATCAGAGGACTACAGGCACTGATAGTGGGCGGCTCCCTCGTTAACCAGAACGTAGAGATAAGAGGGTGTGGCCAGAGCGAGGGATGCTCTGTACCTCCCCAAGCTGGCTTCTTTCCAGGCCAGGGCATCCTGCTTGGGATGCCAGCGTTGACATTAGGTCCATTCCATAGTCTTAACTGACCTTACATCTCAAAAAGTGTCCTTTTTTTTTTTTCATCTACACAGAAGACAAGCACCTGTAATTCAAGCCTGTGAGGAAAATATGTGGACCCAGGCTCGGGAGTTCCTCTTCCAGACTGGGGAGGGCAATTTGAGAATGTTTCCTTGTGGAAGTGTCTGCATGAATGAGCTGCTACATGCACAGACATCAGAGTCTCATGGTAGGGTACCTGTAACAGCCTGTGGTATGACTGGAGCCAAAACAGGAGGTAAGATGAAACGGGAGTGGGTACTTAGGGTCTTGGAGAGCATCCAAAGGGCTTGGCTTTTCCCCAAGATCAGTTTGGCAGGCCTCTTGACCTTCACAGATTTGCTGTCCAGAAAGATAATCCAGTGGCAGAGTGGATAGATGGATGAATAATAGCACAAACCAGCTTGGAAGCTGTAAAAAATGCTTTGCCAATTAGGACAGCTCAGTGGTGTGGAAAGGGGTATCCTGAGCAAGTATTTATGGCACTCATGATTTTATTTGTGCTCCTTCATCTGTGTCTGCATGTCTGTCCCTCTGTACCTGTGTGTCTCTGCCCTTGGGACTGCACAGAATTGCTGCTGAAGGAATGTGACCCATGTACACATTTCCTTGTTCCCCAGGACATCTCTGGAGTCTGTGCTCTGACCGTGGCTGTGGCGCATGACAGAGCTGAACAGCATGAAATGAGAATCGAGGAAAACTCAGAGCAAAGGGGAACTTAAGACTTTCCAAGGGCTGGAGAGACGACTCAGAAGGTTAAGAGTACTTTCTGTTCAGCTGGGCATGGTGGTGCCTACCTTTAACCCCAGCACTCAGGAGGCAGAAGCAGTCAGATCTCTGAGTTCAAGGCCAGCCTACTCTATAGAGTGAGTTCCAGGACAGCCATGGCTACCCAGAGAAACCCTGTCTCAAACAAACAAACAAAAAGAGTACTTGCTGCTCTTGCAGAGGACCAGGGTTCAGTTCCCAGCACTCACATGGTGGTTTGCAGGTATCCAGGATATCAGTTCCAGGGGATCAGATGCCTTCCTCTGACTTGCATCAGCACCAGGCATGTACATGGCGCACGTACATTCATGCAGGCAAAACATTCATACACTTACAATAAACCTGAAAAAAAAAATACACCCAAGACTCTCCAGCTGATGGTTTTTCCACCTGGACCCCAATACAATTGCCAACACTCATTTCTTCTTTCTGGAAGACTTCACAATAGCTTAAGAACAAGGCGAGGAAGGGTCAATGGCCACAATTTGAGAAACTACTCCCTCAAACACATACATGTGTGTCAGATAGTTTCTCTACACAGGTCTTTACAAATGTGACTTGCCTTAGGTATCAAGAAATGGGCATAACAGCACCCCCAAGTATCACTAAAGTTCCCCAAATCTTCCACCCCCTGAATACATAGGTATAGTGTGTCCCCAAGTTTGAAATGTGAACAAATATCCGTTCATTCCAGATAGGGTATCCATGGCAGACCAGAAAAATAATTGCACCCAAGCCTACTTTGGTGATCCATTAGTGTTACCGATAGAAGCAAGGACGAACAAAGTTCTCACTAAAAAGGCCCATCTTAGTATGGATAGCATAGTTGAGCTCTGTGCACAGCTAGCAATCAGAAGAGTCTCCATGCCCCAGCTTTTACAAGCTTGAGAAGGAGCCTTGTGAATCTTGTAACTTTCATGAGCTTTCCGAGCCTTCTAAGTTTTATTAGCTCCTGAGTCTTAGTTAAAAAAAAAAAAAAAAAGTCTTAGCAAACCTCTCTCCTCCCTCTCTGAGAGAATGTTTCAATTCAGAGGAAACAACCACACATGAAGAAGGAATTGCCACTTGAGGAGCAGCCTGGATAACCAGATCAAATGTTATTTAAACTGAAGTTCGAAGCCTATAAACTGGCCTCTGATAATCCCTGACCCTGGATTGCCACATTCTGTCTCCCTTCCTCTGAAGTGTAGGCTGGACTTGCTGTCTTGCTTTTCACAAATAGAACACAGTAGGACAAACAAGCTGATCCTCCTGTGATTGGAAAACGCCATGGCTCTGGGCACACATCATCTCTCTTGCTCTTTTGTCTTTTGTCTCCCCACAAAGGAAGCCAGGTATTGTGTTGTGGGGAAACTTGGTGAGGGACTGAGGCCTGCCACCACGGGCCTGAACTAGGTAGCACATCCCTCCTTGGCTGAACCTTCCCATCAGGCTGCAGTCCTTTTGATGTCTTGACTACACTCAAGACACCCGAATCAGAGGCACAAACTAAGCCACACTGATTCTAGACTGTGGCCATGTTAAGAAAATGATTGTGATTTTAAGCTGAATCTTGGGATTGTTTTCTAATCGGTGTAATATAACTAATACAAGATATTCTTAACTGCCAAGGAGTGGATCTAAAATAAATCCTTGATGAACTCAGTATAGTCTCATTCCAAAGAACACACAATATTTTATGGACATATAGCTGCTGCTTGGCTATAGGTTTAAATCTCCGTTTAGACATGTTTGCTTTTAGCCTCTTCATTTGGAAAAAAACAAACAGGTTGCTATTACTATGAAGAGACACCATGACTAAAGCAACTCTTACGAAGGAAAGTATTTAGCTAGAGCTTGTTTACAGTTCAGTCCATTATTGTCATGGCAAGAAACACGGCAACATGCAGGGAGACATGATTCAGAGAGACAGCTGAGATCTCTACACCCAGATCCGCAGGCAGTGGGAAGTGAATAGCACACCAGACCTGGCTTGAGCATCTGAGACCTCAAAGCCCACCCCTTGGTGATGCACTTCCTCCAACAAAGCCACACCTAGTCTAACAAGGCCACACCTCCTAATAGTGCCACTCCCTATGAACCTATTGAGGCGATTTTGAATCAAACCACTACAATGGGAAAGAAGAGATTCTTCTGAGTGTGGTTCTATGTTGTAGCATATTACAGAGTTGATATTCAGTAAGTCTTTTCCTTATGCTGCTTATCAGGACACCAAAATCTATAATTTTAGAATTTTGGAATGAGGAAGAGTCATGCCTGAGGTAGAAGGTCTCTAAGATTGTGTCTAAAAATCTCTCTTTTAGGTTTTTCATCCATACATATTTATGTAGCACAATGTAACGAGTAGACCTAGGAGAACCGTGAACTGGCTTCTCCGACCTCTTCTCTAGGTCTTGGTTTTCTGTCTTCTGCCCAGGTGTCAACTGTCGAATCTTGGACTCTTTCTTGGTCTTGCAGAAGCACTCAACATAGTTTTCTTGTCTTGCAGAAGCACTCGGCATGGTTTTACAGCAGCTGAGTTCTGTAGCGTTTTGGAGCGCAGAGCCTGCTCGAAGAAGGCTTGTGGCAGGGTAGGAGAAAGGGCGTGTAAGGCTGCCTGTCTTCAACAAGAATAGACTGTCCAACTTGATCTACAGCATAGTATGACTCAGGACAGGGGGCTTGACATTTAGATCGTGTTCTCCCCAGCTTGGGTACCATCATCTCTACCAGATGTCTGGGTGGTCTTCAGGAAAAAAAAATATCGTGACACATCCTTCAAGGCTACTGCCATGACTCACTGGATGGTCTGCCCATTCACCTCATTTTACCTCTTTCCATCTGGCCCTGGGACAGGACATAATCAGCCACAGAACCCCTGTAGTGTGTCCAGCTCTATCTCTAGAACACTGGGTTCAACACCCGCCGACTCTTTTCTCAGATGTTGACTTGCTCCAGGAGCCTCTAGCTTCCATTTCAGCTCGCAGGCACCAAATCTCCAGGAAGCTTTCTTTACCCCAGGCTTGACAGATGTCCTCAGTGTGTGTCTTCTGTCATTCCAACCCTTGGTGCTGCTTTTCCTGCCCCGACTCCAAGATAGGAAGGCTTCAAGGGCAAAGTTGTCTTTTTCATTTATAGCTTTTGTAACAAGCCTACATTTTCTTGTAATTTCACAAAGTACAACAGTCTATATATTTTTTTCTCAGTGGCCCTGGCTCTTCTTTGAGAACCCCACAGCACTTGGTTCTGACATCTTATTAACTCCCTGGGATTTGTCAGGTCACATTCTTGCATCCGGCAGTGGCTCCCTTCTTTAAAACAAAACAAAACAACAAAACAGACCAAGTGAAACACTTGTGAACATGTGTGGCGTACAGTCAGGACAGTGAAGCTTTAGGACTGTCTGACTCACCCCAGTGCTTCTGACATTCCGCTTAAAGCCTGGTACCAAGTAGTTAGCCAAGGAGGTTTTAAGGATGAGTGATTAGACAAACAGGAAGCTAAAGACAGTGGATAGAAGAAAAAAGGCAAGCTGCCTTGTCTAGCTTCGCTCTTTCCTTGTTTCTTTCATATGTAAAACACTGGATAATCACATCTGGAGTAAACCATTGTCGTTAGTTCCTGACATATCACCATCATCAGCTTATACAATGCCCTTTGTGTTAAGTACTTTGCCGCTGTGACAAAAAAAGTTTTAAGGGGAAAAAAAAAAACCAAACTTCCCCAATAAAAGGGTTACAGTTCTGGGAGGAAGGCTTCTCTGAAGGAGGTGTTACAGTTCTGAGGGGGAAGGTTTCCCCAGTGGAAGTGTTAACAGTTCCCAGGAGAAAGATATTCTGGCAGTTGGGAGTCAAGAAGTACCACAAAATCACACCACACAACAAACCTCACACACAAGATTTATTGCGAGAAGCACTGAGGTAGGCAGCCTCTGCTCAGTGAGAGGCAGCAGGGAACTGAGCAGGAGACAAGGTTGTGGGAGGAGTGTTCCAGGGTGGAGATTTCTTTGGTGGGAATTGGTGAGATTTCAGGCCAAACACAGGGATTGGTAGAGTTTAGAGCTCAGAGATTGGGGGATATTTTGTACTCAGGGATTGTTGAGGTTTGGGGATTGGTGGATTTTCATTCGGCTCAGGGATTGGTGGGTCTTGGAAAATCTTCAAACCCAGAAGTGGGCTTGGACCTTTTATTCTACAATTTCTAAGGCAACTTATAGAAAAAGAGAGTGTATGGGGCTTGCTTACAGTTTCAGAGGATGAGTCCATGACCATCATGGTTGGGCACAAGGCAGTCAAGCCTGGTACCAGAGAGCTTTCATCAGTAAGGCATGGTGTGGGGGAGGAAGAGGAAACTTGGACTGGTATAGGCTTTGGGAACCTCAGCCTCCAGTCCTAGCGACCACAACTCCCCCAACAAGGCCACATCTCCTAATGTAAAGGTCTGAAAATCGTTAAAGGAAGACCCCAGACTCAGACAGTATGCAAAAAACAAGAGCATTTATTCTGCAGAAACAACCAGCATCTGGGGGTCAACCATTCTTTGAAATGGTGACCCCAGACAAAGACACCCAAGCCTTCTTGTAGGGAACTGGGAACTCTCTATAAGGATTAGGTAATCTAAAATTTCATTGATGGGTGCTGGGGATCATAGGTGGTCAGTGGTCTCCATTCGTATGTCCTGAATGTTCAATCATGTGATAGAATAGAGCTGACCAGCACAAATGGCCCATTCTGAGATATTTCCCCATTTTTGTGGTTATCCTCAGGCTATTCTTTGGGAGCCGGTTTTATAATCTTGTTCTGGATTTTATTGTCTGTTCCTAAAGCTGGTGTCTTATGACTTAGTTTCTGGGACTTGTAGTCTATTCCTTAAGCTGGTGCCTTACAGCCTGTTTTGAAATCAGGTCTAGTCCTCAAAATGGAGACAAATGAAATTTGTATTACCCTTTCACTAATCTTTTCCAAACAAATTTCACCACCTAGAGACCAACATCCTAATATACAAGCCTGCGAGGACTGTTCTCATTTAGACCAGCACAACCCTTATTTATTTATTATTTATAACTTAAATATTCATGAGCTCAATATGCAGTACAAGATCTGGAGATTTCCCATCATGCTGTGTTCTTTTTTATCATTTATCCTTTTGCGATTTTGATGGTTATTGCTGATTGTCAATTGAAAGGCTCTAAATTTACCTAGAAGACAAATCTGTAGGCATGCCTGTGAGAGAGTCTCAAGAATGGACTGAATGAGGTGGGGAGACCCACTATAAGTACAGGAAGCCTCATTTCATATGGTGCCTGCTAGCTCTCCTTTCTTGAGTCCATTCTCTATCAGGTAAAACAAGAAGGTTGCAATCCACAGTAGACAGCCAAAATGCATTGCAAAGAAAACAGCACACACACACACACACACACACACACACACACACACACACACTGAACACAGGATGGAAACCTAGGCTCAAGCACCATTTGTTGTCTCCCTTCCTTGTTTGCTCCTTTAGATTTTTTTTATAGTGAGCAGATCTGCACTGACTCTTTTCTGTTCTCCTTGACCTGGGTCAGCAGTGCACTTTGTGGATGGAGTTACTTTTTTTTTTTTTTTTTTTGGTTTTTCGAGACAGAGTTTCTCTGTATAGCCTTGGCTGTCCTGGCACTTACTCTGTAGACCAGGCTGGCCTCGAACTCAGAAATCTGCCTGCCTCTGCCTCCCAAGTGCTGGGATTAAAGGCGTGCACCACCACCGCCCGGCAGGAGTTACTTTAAATAACAGCAGAAACCGGACAGATAAGACAAGGGGGGACTTTTGGAATTATCATGGAGTTGGGGACGGGGACTTGGGGGGGAGGATGGGGGGGGAACAATGAAAACAATGAGCCTTCCGAAAGAAGGTTTCTTTTAGATAATCAATCAATCAAACAATCAATCAATCAATCAAACAGAAGCTACCTAGGATTCAATCATTGACTGCTTTCCTTATCTATATACTTAAGAATTAACCATCTCTCTGGGCAGTGGTGGTGCATGCCTTTAATCCCAGCATTTAGGAGGCAGAGGCAGGCAGATTTCTGAGTTCGAGGCCAGCCTGGTCTACAGAGTGAGTTCCAGGACAGCCAGGACTACACAGAGAAACATGTTTCTTAAGCCTTGAGAACTTGTTTCTAGGGAGGTACATGAAAGAGTTTGGAACTTTGGGTTACAAAAATCTAGAATGCTTGTTGTGTAACAAAGCTTTTTCCTGGAGAGATGCAACACACAAGTTACTGACGCCAGAGAGGGATCCCACAACACACCAAGGTACAATTCAGATCCCATTGAAGTCCAGCTGGGGAAACAGCGAGTTTTGTTAGTTACTTAGAGGGATATGGGTGAGGTTACAAGAGCAGAAATGACTCAAAGACAGCTGCATCACCAAAGTCCACCTCAGCTCAAAAACCTAAAAGCCTGGAGCTCACAGCACAGCCCGTAGGTAGCATAATAGGCTGGAGAGTGTCCTTTCCAAGTGACTCAGTCTACTGCTTCTTCCAGGCAGCTGGTCTTCTCTCAGAGTCTTCTTTGCCCATTTTGCTCATCTGTGCTTCTTCCTTGCGGCTGGAATTCATTCATCTGAATAGGAAGCTCAGATTTTATCACTTACTCTGTTGGGAAGGAGCTTAGTGAATGAGGTCAGTCTGAGGGATTTCCTGAAGGTATTGTTTACCTTTCGATTTAAGGGGCATTCCCACAGGACGGAAAGTTCAGATCTCAGAGGAAAGTATTGGTATAACAGTGCTCTAAACATCGCTCACTAGGTCCTTTAGGTGGGAGTCTGGAAGACTAGAGTGAAGAGAAAAAAGCTGAACAGGAGGTTTCTGAGGGGAACAAGGTATCTATCCAGAACTGGTCTAGAAGCCATTCGAGTTGTATTTTGCAAAGACTCTGGTTTCATTCCTGCCAGTGTCCTGAGATGTGACTGAGAGTGAACCCACGAACCCACGAGCGAAGGCCTGCTGTGTCTGTCAGAGGAATCTGCAAGGGAGGATGGCAGGCTTTCAGACTGGCAAGTGCTCACCGCTCTTATTTAGAGAAAACAGAAAAGTTGAAAACTGTGAATGTCTACTTTTAGGGACAGCAGAAAAGATGTGCCTAGGGCAAGACCCCACCCACTGAAGGCCCACACTTGGGAAAATACAAGATCATTTGAAAGAAGAAGCTGAGACTGCCTTAGAAGAATTCCTTTCTAGAAAGTAAGCCCCGGGGGAAGACCACGGGCTGCTGCACCTGTGGTCCACATTTCAAGCTACTGGAAGCACTGAGCATTGTTGTTCAAGTGGTACTGGCTTTAGAAGGATGAAAGATTAGAAAAAAAAAAATCATGGAAGCTTGCACCCAAGTCCATTGAAGCTGGTTAAACCAGGCAATGTGTGGCAGGGTTACAGTCCTTATGATGAGGCCGTGGGATGCCATATTGTGAAGCTGGTAAGGTAAAGCCTAAATTAACAATAGACACCCCCAATATGTTGATGCCAGGACTGTGAGATCACCCCTAAGAAACTCAGCGAAGAGAGAGGCAGCTGAGCCGAAAGACTGGAGCTAGTCTCAAGCCTGTTAAGCCTGTATGATTGCATCAGGAGCCCTAGACACTGGACATAGAGCTAAGAGAGTTGGTGTTTTCCCTGCTTGGTTTCAGTCTTCTTATTGGATCTTCCCTTCCTTATTCCTCCAGGCCGAAATGGGAATGTTGATTGTGGTCCATAGCATTACAAAATCTCCCAGTTAGAAAGAGATTGCCTTGAAGCAACCCAATGAGAGTTCATGAGGTCCAGAGGTGTCAGCATCTAAGGACTTTGGAAATACCTAAGTTGGTCTACTGTAAGAAAGACAGGTGGGGTTCATGGCAGAGGCACCTGAGTTCATCCATGAACGTGGTGCAGGATGTATACCCAAATCTATATATGCACCAGAGCACTCACATGCATAGAGGCCCGGGGACACTGGGATGTGGTATGAGAGATCAGAGAGAGTGGCACACGATATTCAGCTTAAAATTTATATCGCCTTCATTTTTCTCTTACATAACACATATGTGCTGATATCCACTGCATAGAGTTGTACGGATTAAAGGTGATGTATGTAAATAACAGCTTGCCTGGTGTTTCGTCTTCAAGCGATGATCTCGTATCTTATCAAAAGCCAGGAGATTAAGATTCCAAATCCATAAAATGGAACTAATAGATGTTCCTTCTCTGTGACATTTGTCACTTTTGCCCACAGAGCAACTGAACTACTGGGGTGGTTTGAATAAGAATGACCCTCGTAGACTCAAATACTTGAATGCTTGACCCAGAGGGAATGGTACTCTTAAGGACAGTGGCCTTGTTGGAATAGATATGGCCTTGATGGAGGAAATGTGTCACTGAGGAGGTGGGTTTTGAGGTCTCCTATGCTCAAGCTATGCCCAGAATAGCACATAGTCTCCTTCTGTTGCCTGCAGATCAAGATGTAGACAGAATTCTCAGCTACCTCTCCAGTACCGTGTCTGCCTGCATGCCACCATGTTTCCACCATGGCAATAAACCTCTGAAAAAGTGTAAGCCAGCCACGATGAAATGTTTTCCTTTATACAAGTTGACATGGTCATGGTGTCTCTTCACAGCAATAGATACCCTAACTATGGCAGCTACCTTCCTGGGCTTGTAGGATTCCCTGCTGCTACCACACTGGCCAGCCATCCTGGCAGTTTGACCAGCCAGCACTTCCCTCTTGGGTCTTTCAAGCTGGAACTAGCTAATCTAAGAAGCCAGGATCTGAATGAACCCATTCTGATGAAATGGCAGTCTTGGCAATGGCCACTCCCATTAGCTGTGATGTCTGCCTTCCATGACCAGGGGTCAGGGCTCTTTAACAGGTTGGTCTGATGTGTGCTGCTAGCTGTAGTTCTGTGCTCTGAATGGCTGTTCCTTTCTCCGCCTCCCTCATTTGTCCCTCCAACCTTCTCAAACAGTCCATGATTTTCCCAATTTCCTTTTTTTTTTTTTTTTTTCTGAGTCTGCTCACTGCAGAATGAATCACACTGATTGAGTTTTGAATTCGGAACAAGTCTTCCAATCCCTGCTTTTAAATTCCACATAGCCATGATGTATTCATCCCTTTCTTGCCCACACCACCCCCTTTTTGGGGGAGACTTTTCATGCAGGAATACTGTATTGACATCATTTTTGTCTTCCCCTCTCAGCCCCCCTTCAATTTCCCCTTCAATTTTTCCTCTGCTCCCTGCACTCCCCCTCAAATTCATGACATCTCCTTCTGTGTTATTACTGTACATATATATATATATATATATATATATATATATATATACACACACACACAATTATGGAGTACATTTACTGTGCTCTTGGGTTCAGTCTTTGTGCTTATGAGGTTTTATTTGTTGGTTTAAACAGTGCTTTTCTGGTAACATCTTGTCCAGAGATAGTACCAACCCAATCTGATTTTAAAGAATGAGTATTTCTTTTTTTCTTTGATTTTTTTCTGGGAAAGTTTGCATAGAATTGATGTTATTGGCTCCTTAAATGCTCTGTAGGCTGAGCATGGTGGCACACTCCTTGAACTCTGGCACTCAGGAGGCCAAGGCCTGCACCTCTCTATGAGTTCAAGAGGCGAGCCTGGGCTGTACGTCCAGTTCTAGGTCATCATGACTACATAATGAGACTATGGCCAAAAAAAGAAAATGTTTCATAGAATTTACTAGTGAAATAATTTGACCTTGGGATTGAGAGGCCAAATATTTTAAATTCAGACTCCATTTTAGAGAACCTGATCTAAGTTTGAACTCAGGTAAACTAACAGGATGGTACCTAGCATTAGTTTCCAAGTTGCCCCCCAACAAAACCTGAACCTAGCTCCAGTCTCTAGGCTAATCCCCAACAAGACCAGTGTCTCCAGTTTATTCCCCCAACAAACCTGCACCCCCAGGTTAACAAGCCCATGCCCTGCCTAACGACCACCAATGCAGAGGGCAGCAGAAATTAAATTATGATACGACTCCCAGCACCAGCCAATTATGTTAAAGGCCACAGTAGCTTTCCAGTTAGATGTGTCCCCTGCTTGCTACTTACTATAAAGCCTTGCCCTGATAGATATTTGGGGATTCCCACCTCCAAAACCATTCTGTGTGATGACAGTATATTGGAAAGGCCCTAAGCTAGCTTAAATAGAATAAAGACTCTGTTGTGAGTTGCATCAGATCAGTTTCTGTCTGGTTTTTTTGGGGGGATCACTTCTCTTCCCTGGCACTACAGGGTCTTTTTTCTTTTAAAATGGAAAGTAATTATTTTTTTAAAGATATATAGCCATTCCAGATATATATTATCCATTTGTTTAGGGGCAAACTATGGTCATTTATACTTTTCAAGAAATTGTCCCATTTCATGTAATTGTAAAAAAAAATAATAATATTAACATCAAGCCAGGCTTAGGATTCCCTTATTATCTTATTAAGTCCATGCAGTATCAGTAGCAATGTCATTTCTCTCATTTCTGGTTTTGGTAATTTGGCCCCCTCCTCAAGGTTGGTACTGTCTTCTCTTCTTTCTCCCCGTTCTCATCCCTTCTCCTCCTCATCCCCAGCCCTCCTCCTCCTGATCCCTCTTCTTTCTCCTCAGCCCTCCTCCTCAGTCCTTTCCCCTCTTCTCCCCCCACCTCCAGTCTCATTAAAAACTCATCAGTTTTATTGACCTTTTCAGAGAATCAGTTTTTTGCTGTGATATGTTTTCTATTTTCCTGGTTTCTATTTCATTGACTTTGAAGCAGAGATCACTGACTTGAGACTATTTTTCTTGTCTAATATGGGCACTTAGCTAGACATATTTCCCTTTAAGTATGATGTTAGCTGCATTCCACAAATTTTATGTTGTGTTTTCATTTTTCTTACACTGAAAATATTCTGATTTTAACAAATGTATCCTTTGGCTCCTCGTTACCTAGAGTTGGGCTGTTAGGGGAGATTTTCTAGATATCACTGTCCTCTTTTCTAATTTAACTTTGTTTTAGTCAGAAGACTTTCTGCATGTGACAAGAATTGTTCTGAATTTACTTTTTGGCTCAGAATGTAGTTGTCCCTTGTGAATGTTCAGGTGCACCTGAAAAGATAGTGTCTTCTGCTGTTTGCTTTGGCAATGGGTTGTGGTCCAGCCTTTCAGAGTCCCACTGTCAAGCTGCTCTTCCATTACTGAGAGATGCTGAAGTCTAAGACTATAGATTTGTCCCTATCTCCTGGCAGCAGTCTTAGGGGCATACACTCTTGGTTTGTTATGTTCTGTCTTAGGATTTTATTGCTGCGAAGAGACACCATGACCATGGCAACTCTTTATAAAGGAAAACATTTCACTGGAGCTGGCTTACAGTTTCAGAGGTGTCTTAGTTAGGGTTTTACTGCTGTGAACAGACACCATGACCAAGGACATTTAATTGGGCTGACTTACAGGTTCAGAAGTTCAGTCTATCATCATCAAGGCGGGAACATGGCGGCATCTAGGCAGGCATAGTGCAGGAGGAGCTGAGAGATCTGCATCTTCATCTGAAGGCGGCTAGTGGAAGACTGACTTCCAGGCAGCTAGGATGAGGGTCTTAAAGCCCACACACCTGCTCCAACAAGACCGCACCTACTCCAACAGGCCACACCCTCTAATAGTGCCACTACCTGGGCTTAGCATATACAAACTACTACAAGAGCTTAGTTTATTATCATTATAGTGGGAAGCAGCCACATGCAGGCAGACTTGATGCTAGAGAGGTAACTGAGAGCTCTACCTCTGGATCCGCAGGCAATAGGAAGAGGGAGTGAACTACTAAGCCTAGCTTGAGTTTCTGAGATCTCAAAGCTCACCCTAGTGACACACTTCCTCCAACAATGCTATACCTATTTCAATAAGGCCACACCTCCTAATAGTGCCCTATGGGCCTTTGGGGGCCATTTTATTCAAGTGCCCACATGTGCCCTTAAAATATGGCTCTCTTCTGCCAGATATTATTTCTCACTCTGAAGTCTACTCAGTTTATTATTAATAAATTCACTCTAGGTTATTTTTGAAATTAGATTAACATGGCATATCGTTTCCAATATGTTGGCTGTGGGTTTAAATGGATTCTTATACTTAACATAAATTTACTTTAATAGCTTATAGATATGACTTGTTTTTACTGTTGCATAATATCTGTTTTGTCAAGGGTATTTAGATGATTACAGTTAAGGAGGTTATCAATTATGGGGTTTAATGTCCCATCTTGCTATTTGTTTAGTATCTATACATTAGTTCTTTGTAATTTTCCCTTTCCTGACTCCCTTTGTCATTTTTTGAGACAGTTTCATGTAGTCCAGGATGGCCTTAAACTTGCTACTTAGCTGAGGATGGCCCCTCTCCTGCTTCCAGCTCATCCTAAGTGTTGATACAGGCATGCATCACCATGATTGGCATTTAATTTCTTAAATATTCTATTTATCTTTATGAGTGTTTTTGCCTGAATGTGTGTCTGTGCACTATATTTGTGCCTAGTTCCCAAGTCCAGAAGAGGGTGTTGAATTCCCTGGAACTGCAGTTAGACAGCTGTGAGCTGCCATGTGGGTGCTGGGAATAAACCCTGATCTTCCTCCAAAGCAACAAATGCTCTTCACGGCAGACGCACCTCCCCTGGCCTGAGCCCAGCTGCCTTTATTATTTTCTTCATCATTGGTCACTCACAGTGACTTTAATGTGTCTCATGTATGTGCATGTGTCTCTTGTATGTGCATGTGTCTCTAGTATGTGCATGTGTCTCATCTATGTGCAGTGTGTCTCGTGTATGTGCATGTGTGTCTCGTGTACGTGCATGTCTCTTGTATGTGCAGTGTGTCTCGTGTACGTGCAGTGTCTTGTGTATGTGTTTCTTATTCTTGGGTTTCATTGAGCATCTGCCTCTCTGCCTCTCTCTGCCTTTCCTTTCTGCCTCTCTGCCTCTCTGCCTCTCTGCCTCTCTGCCTCTCTGCCTCT
>JANHMN010000020.1:12480080-12501843 GCA_030674055.1 Rhabdomys pumilio | reverse complement strand
TTTTTTTTCTGAAATTTTCTGCCTATTCTATTAACTTCAAAGAACTCTGTTTATCCTCATAGGCTGCCCGAAGTTGCCCACAGCTGTTAAATCTGTCCCTTTTCATCCTTTTCCATGTGTACTTACTCCATTTTCCATTGTTTCTGTTTGTGTCTCCGAGTTCACATCTTCCTTCTGCAAGTCCAATCTGTCATTAACCCTGACTACTGTATTTTTCATCTCATGGTCTTGGCTCAAAACAACTTAGGTCATCATTACATCTATTATTTCTTTATTTAATGTATTTTCAATTTCCCCTCTAGTTTCTTGAATGTCTGGTATATAGACACAGTAGTTTATTGTAGTATATAGTCATGTTGTTGTTGTTTCATTGTCTGCTACTTTCTGTGTCATTTGGGAATCAGCACCAAGTGACTGTATTTTCTCTTCATTTGGGGCTGTGTATACCTATTTCTTTGCCTACTTAGTAATCTTTTTTCCACTGAGAAGATTTCATGATTATTTATTTCACCCAAGATCCATCCATCTCATTGGTAAGAACTTTTTTGTCTTTAGTCCTGTTTGAATTCCAGATTGATTTTCTGAGGATTTTGGTCATTACTCTTCAGGCCTTCAGTACTGCTGGTCTGTACTCAGCTGGCTCCTCCTGGAGGCCCCTTGTAAATCCCCACGGTCTTCTGAGTGGCTTTTTCCTTCCTGGTATTTTCCTTTGCAAATGAAATCCTTTTAGCCTCCTTGCTCTCTGTTCTGTCTTCTCAAGTGAAGGACAGAGCTCAGCTGCATCTGGCTTCTCCTCTGACTGGAAGATGCTCTCTGCACAGCGGGTTGTGTCAGTGTAGGAGTCACCATGGTTGTTTTGCATCTCAGAGGTCTGTCTCACAACTAATTGTCTAATAGCCCAAAGGACTATGGCTTCATGTATTTTACTGGCTTTCCAGTTTTTTTTTTCTTTCTTCCTATAGTGGGGGCACATCCAAATTCTACTATTCCATTTTGGTTGGAGGCAGAAGCCTTTGTTTTGGACTTCCTTTTGCACCACATAGCCTGAGTAACTTTCAGTTGATTACCATGGAGAAGACTGGCTAAAACACAGCTTCCATGACTAATGTGAAGAGAGCAAATAACAGAACATCCGTAGAAAGCTTGGGGCTGTCCCAACACTGGGCAAACGTTTGATGAATGTTGGTGGTGTGTTAGACAGCTTTTGCTGTGGTAACAGACAACCTCCACATCTCAGGGCTTACATAACAAACATTCCTAGTTGCTGCATCCGCCAGCCTACTGGTCTGCCGAACTCTGCAAACCTCTGCGTCGTTTGCCCCGAGTGCCAAGATTTCTCATTCTAGGATTCAAGCTGAGAGGAGCATCGTCCAAGATACACTGTTCCTGTGGTATGAGACAGGGCGTGGAGCCAAATAAGCCGTGAAATTTCACTTAATGTTTTTGCCCTGATGTGGCATTTGTTGAATCTTTTCATATGTCAGTGCCCAAAGCAGGTTACATGTGTCAAGCAGATCTGTGAGAAGCTGCTGTACTTGACCAAGAGAGAGTTCTGGCAGGAAAAGGGCGTACACACAAAGGAGACGAGACTTGGGTGAGTAGTATTGTTTTCTACAGCTAATGATCGCCATTGACAGATGCCTCTAACGTAAGTTTCCCTACACATTCCTGGAAATAGCAGTTCTTCATTGTGAGTGTCAGGGCAAACATAGCTGTGTGCCTGGGCTTTCCTTAATCCCAAGCATGTGTCAGCCCTGTGCCTGGTCTATTGTTGTCCAGGGGCCTCTGTGGACCTAAGCATCAGTGAGATGATGATTCACCTTTAATGGGATGAAAGGTCACCCAGACAGGTGAGCGATAGGAACACCGCTTGAGGAAGTCAGCGTCTGTGGTGTGAGCATGGTCTGAGCATGGTGAAAAGACAGAGCTATGTTATTCAGGTTTCACTGTGACACTTTCATCCTGAATGCCTGAGGCTTTACTCCTTATCATGGGACGTAGGGAAAGGGCTTGCAGCCAAAGCTCTTGTGTTGCACCTGAGAAAATCAGCTCATCTCAGGAGAGTGCCACGCATGTCCTTTGTCGCCCCCGTAATCCCTCCACCTACTCCAGTGTGAGGGGCTCTGCTCTCCACTAAATTCTAAGAACCCCACACTAAATTCTAAGAACCTTGTTTTGGATGGCATTTCATTTGGCAGCGAATTATAGGCTGTCTTGTAATAGGTCTCCTGTTATATTATTTAACTGCCGTGTGGCTTGATGATGAAGAGACTCAGATTTTCCAAAGTGCTTGCTCTGTGCCAGGTCTCTAACACGAGTAGCAATTTAGAACTCATGATGGCAGGGGTACCAGTGGCTCTATTTCTGCCTAGGCTTGGAGAGAGATGCTAAGTGGTTGTTTAAGGCCGCAGGATAGTAAATGGCAGCGCTGGAATTTAACACAGTTCTGTTGGCTTGGCATTGTGATTGAGGGCATTTTTAGTTCTTGGAAAGCAAGAACCAAAGATTCTTATCCTTTTTAAAAATATCACTCACAGAACCCAATAAGGAGACTGCAAACTGGGTAAGTATCTAAAAAACACATATTAATTTTTCTTTATGACAAGAGAAGTAAGTAGTTCAATGTTCCTTGAGTCCTAAAGAGTACGCTAAGCATGAAGTTGGGGGGAAGCATCGTTCTTCTTGGCTCCCATTCTCTGCTGATGTAATGCTCGGCTGGCTGACGGGATAGTAGACTGAGGTCACCATGGGGTGAAGAAGTCATGGGCAGACAGGGTTTGGTTGGGAAATCCATGAAGTCACAGGGGGAGAAGGGAGTCACACTAATGGTGCCTGTGGGCTTGGCTATCACCATCCATCGTCCCCTCGAAAGCATGTTTTATCTTCGGGAATCAGTGTCTTACTCACATTTAAGAGCATCACGGAGGATAAGGAAATGAATTTGGATTTCAGTTCGGATATAGCTGACTCTAAAAGACTTGGCTGCAGCTGATCTATGCTGGATAGTGCTGCCTTGATGAGAAGAAGCTAGGCTATGCCAGCAGTGAGGAAGGCTTGTGTTGAGAACACGGGGGATTAATAACAGGGAATGTGTTTCACTTTCATACCAAAAGCCACCCACACTACGCTATCTGACCGATTGCTATCCGTGACCTCTTTTTGCTCATTATTACCTGTAAGGCAGTCAAACATTTTGTCTATTTCATTGAGTTATCTTTTATTCCCTTGACATTATCATCCATTCTCTCTGAAAACAAAACAAGGTGGTCTAAGGTAAAACCTGGAGTTACAATGCCATCTCGTAAAGGGATCTGCGAATGTGTGTGTTAATTAAAGAAACACACAGTGTATTGGCCAAAACCACTCATTAGTGGTAAATTTGGAGTAATCATTTGAGCTGTAACAGCCTAGATGGGTTCATATGGTCTTTCCTGGAGTCACAGTGGCTCATGTGGGCTGCTGAGAAAAGAAACTCTGTCCACGGCCACACATCTAGTGTTTCCCAAGTATTCAAAGATGCACATTTGAAACACGTTATCTATGAAGCTGGAACGGGTGAGTTTACAAGATTCAGAAAGTACTTAACTGGTTTCATGTCTGAGGTTGGCTCTCCTGGGCCAGATATTTCCCCTGCACCTTAGAAGGCTCTTCTCTCTGTCTTCTCCCTGTCTATTCTCTCCTTCCTCAAGTGTCCTCCAAATACTATCCAGTGTGACGTGGCAAGTACTCTTGGCTAGCGACTGAAAAACCTCCCCCCATCTCTTCTATTAATAGAACAATGTTCAATCGTGATGTCCTATTCAATATCAGGAGATGCTCCCTGATAGGTGTTAGCCATCCCTGACCACATCTCCCTTCACCAGTGATTGATCTAGGAGCAGACAAATGGCCAGTGTAATTGGTCAATGCAGTTGAAGAATGTTTCTCCTGGGGCCTCCCAAGGAAGATTTTTCTCTCATGATAGACTGAGGAGAGGAAAACTCCACTTATTCATGCTGTATCCTTCCAGCGTGAGACTTGTTCTTGCAACAGTGTGATTGAAGTCACAGACCTTTTTCAACTGTGAAGAGAAGGCTGGGAGACTTGGAGATGCCAATTTAGTACCTCATCGTGTTGGGGCAATGTCAACTATGGCTGTGCTGCCTCCACACATGCTCAGAACTTCTCATGGCACTAAGGACAATGTCAAGGGACATCAATGTCTTTCAATTTTATAGAGTTTAGACACTGAGAGGGAGAGTTAGACAATCAGCATACATAAGGGGGAATTGTGAGGGGATCACAGGCATTATAAGGACAGAGGAAAGTGAGGGAGACTGAAAATACTAGAGCATCCTGCAGAAGACAACACTGAAGCAAAATCCTAAATGCGATTTCAGCATGAGCTGCTTAGCAGCTGGAGTGGGGGATGGGGTCCCTGGTGGCTAGTGAGAGACCTTGCTTTGGGAGTAGCAGTGTGCATTTGTTAGGAGCCCCGCATGACTGACCCTTCCACTGAAATGCTGACCTACCTAGCAAGGCTGAAGCAAAGTCCTGATGCTACTGCAGTTGATGTTTGTGTTACTGTGAGTTCTTTTAACACAAGAAGCAATTCCACAGCGTCTCTGTCTCAGCCGTTAACAGGAGACTGGTCTGCTGCATGGTGTCCAAAGGTTCCTAATCATGGCCATGATCAAAACACAAACAAGCAAAAAACCACCTTGACTGGCTTCCCATTGACTAAAATACAAACTTCCTGACTGGACATAAAGATCCTTCATGAATGGATGAATTCCCATCCTGATTTAATGCGTTTCAATGTTCTCAAGTCCCAAGTAGAGAGACTGTTCTGCCTATATACTAACAGAACTTGGCTATAAAGAGAGCTTGGTGTGTTTATTTTTAATAGGACCCTCATACATATTTATAGTGATAGTACCTATGTAAGTAACATCCATCCAGCTATACATACATAATACATACATGTTAAATTATAAGATATTAAATAACCTTCTGTGTCAAATACCCATATATTTTTTGATACGTGGACTTATTGTATAGCCATAGGGGGCTTGGAACTCACTATGTAACCCAGGCTAGCCTCAAACTCCTAGTAGGTCTTTTACCCCAGCTTCCCCAGTGCTGGCATTACAGAGATATCCTATAATACCCAGCTTCAAATACGTTCTTTAAAGAAATACCAGGAACATTCTAGAGTGTCCACACAGAATCCTCAGGATGTCTAATTCTCATTCAGGTTTTCTTAGGCCTCCCACCTCAGACATCTGCTTGCAGGGAAGTGAGCAGAGCCTGCCATATACTTGAACACGGGAAACTTTGGCAGCCTCCACAACTGCTGGTTTACAGACAAGAATCCAAATATTTAAAGAATGTTTTACACGAACAAATTGCAAACTCCAGGGAGCAAAAGAAACTGTAAGAAGGCACACCTATGAGTGCTCACCACCAAACACTGTGGCGGAAGACTGGCCATTCCACTCTTCTGGAAAGAAATCTCAAGTTAGTATGAACCCTCTTAACAAAGAGTCATGGTATGTGCAGTTTCTTCACTGGTGTGTGTGTGTGTGTGTGTGTGTGTGTGTGTGTGTGTGTGTATGAGAGAGACAGAGCAAGAGAGAGAGAGAGTTAACTTTTCTACTTGGAAAAAAACTACAGTAAAAACCCTGATGTATTTCACCCTCTCAGTATTCACAATCAGCTGCTATGACTGTGCTGCCTGGAGCCGTTAAGACTAAAAAGAATTCCACACATCAGCTAAATGCTGTCGGCACCCACTGGCACGTGTACATGTGAACTAAAATCTCTAAATCTGGATGGCCACAAATGCCACTATGATCCTCTGCTCTGCCTCTTAGGTCCCTCTGTTCGTGCTTGGAAACACGCATGTCCCTCTTGGTTTCGTTACTTTGCTTGCCTGCGGGTGCCTGCACCTGCTGACCGTGTACGGCTGAAGAACTGCCTGCAGTACTTTCTGCTTTTACACTGTCTAACCAAATGTGTGCTCATCTTAGTGGCTCAGGATCCTGTAAAGCTTGTGGAATAGCTGCGTCACGTACGTGGAACCAGGCTGCCTTGAACCACACCCATCCTAAATAACAGTTGAAACATGGAGTCCTCTGTAGGAAAGCCCTTATGCAAAACTTCAACGGGAGTGGGAATCTTTCCACTACTCTTCCCTCCGTTTGTCTCTTTCATTGCATACTGACCGTGTTCTTAGCAAGGCAGGCTGGCTCTAATCAAGCCCAGGCTAATGATTTTATGTCGTCTCAGCCTCTCTGCTCAGAACCAGGCTGTGCACTGATGCTGGCGTATCCAGCAGCGACCATGAGGTAGTCATCTTCTCTGCACCATACACATTGTCTAGTCTTGTTGTTTATGCGCTCTTTGGCCAAAGCACAGTCTATAAGGAATAGCTTACTACAGAGATTCCCCAGTGCTGTCAGGCTTTGCTGTCTCTGGGCATCAAGTTCTTTGTATTCATATATTTATTTCTACTGATCAGCGAACCTAATTCCAGTTTCTGTTGTGAATCTTTCTGAGCAAAACTTGAAGAAGTCTTTAAGGGTGGTTGCTAGAAGATCCGTGACCAGCTCATGAAGACATTTTTTTCTATCCATTTCATGGTCTTTTCATATCAACTTACGGAATCTTATGAGGTTGGCAAGCAGCTGTCACGGAGCTTGCAAAGAGATTTACCTGTGAATGGACAAGACAACCAAACCCAACAGTGCAGCGTGGAAGCATGGAGCGCTATGTTTCTGGATTTGTCCAGCAGAAGGGCCCCAAACAATTGATGCCCTGGTGGGCATAACTAGTGCATAACTCCTGGTTTCTAAAAGCCATTCTTTTCTACTCTGAGGAACGAGGGATTTCAGAAGTGGCTGACGCAAGGATGGGGACAAGACAGACGCAAGATAAACACTGATTGTCGGTGTTGTTATGAAAGATTAGCAACGTGCACGGCACACGCCAAGGGGACCCCTAAAGCCACTGAGCGCCGAAATATATAAAATGATGGATTGAAGCCGATGAGCTCATTAAGAATTCACATGTAAGGGGTGGAGATATGGCTCAGTGGATAAGGAAGTATACTGCTCTTATGGAGGAGCCAAATTTAGTACCCAGCACCTATGTCAGGCAGCTCACAACTGCCTGTAACTTCTGCTCCAGGGGATCAAACATCTCTGATCTCTGCTATCACTTCACTGGTGTGCACACAACTTCCACTCCACATGTGTATAATTAAAAAGTAATAAAATAAATAGTTAAAAGAATTTATATCTACATAAATACACACACAGAGGCCAGCTCTTTCTTACTGTAGAATGCCAGCTAATAAGTGCATGGTATTAGTAAAACAACACTTTATTATCATCCTAGTTGCAGATGCAGACAAGTATGGCCAAGGGAACCGGGCATGGTGATGCTCTCCGCAACTATGGCTTGCCTCCTGAGAGGTGGGCTCCACATTTAAAGCTTAGGCCACATCCCATCCTTGCTGGAACCATCTATAACTTCTGATTTATTCTTGACTTCTTCTAGGGTGCCACGAAGGAAATTTTAAATTAAACTCAAAAAGTATGGAAACCAAAGAAATTGGGGGCACATATTTCTAAGTCCACATGATGGAGGACTGTTCTCTTTACCACATCGAAAGACCTCATCAGTCAATAAAATGATCAACATCTAGTAATAAATTCCACACACAACGGAGAAACATGGTCAGTAACAGAGAAGTGTAAGCAAAACATTTGCCTACAATATGGGCATAGGTTAAAACCTTGAGGATATGCACCACAATAATGATCTAAAGAGTCCAACCAGCCGGGCAGTGGTGGCACACACCTTTAATCCCAGCACTTGGGAGGCAGAGGAAGGCGGATTTCTGAGTTCGAGGACAGCCTGGTCTACAGAGTGAGTTCCAGGACAGCCAGAACCACATAGAGAAACCCTGTCTCGAAAAACAAACAAACAAACAAAGTCCAACCATTTCCTACACGGTTGGTATGATCAAGGCTAAGACCCTTCTGAGACCCAGGCTTCCTTACTTTTAAAAAAAATATGGTATAAAATATATATATCTATTCATATTAAGTATAATTTTTGCTGATATTGAAATATTGAAGGTGTTTTTCCAGTTTTGCTCTTAGAGATGGCTACCAGTAATTCTCATGTTAGGCTATTTAATTTATTGTAAGCTATTTAATTTATAACAGACCACTTGATTTATGATGAGCTACTGCTGAGCAGTCATACATACTTGTAAATTCTTACACAATGAACAAAGTATAACCTACAAATTGTTTCTTAGTATAATATATTTTCTATGACTAAGAACATTAGAGTGACACAGTGTAGAGACACTTAATTAAACATCTATTGATCTCAAATGCTTGGTTTGAATGGAAAGCTAATACTATTCGGTGACTGAGTATGCTCACAGACTCCTGATAACTAACTGCCCCTGAAGAGTCACTGGTGAAAAGGTCATGCATACACAGGACTTGGAGGACAATGGGGCAATGCCGATCAAAGTTGTAAATGTTGACATTTCTCACCAGGAAATTCCAGCGAAATGAATTTATCCTATGTGTGTACTCACACATGTGCTCAAACACATCTTTATAAGAAAGTTCATCATCCCACTGTGGATCGTAATGACAAAAAAATAAAGAAAATGTTGATAACCCCTTAATAGGAAATGGGATATGGTGATCATGGCAATCCCTGTATTGGAGCGCTGTGTTGTCTCTGTAACCATGGGGATGTAAAAGTCAGCATGTATATCAAATGCAAGAAACGAAACACCACATGTGGAATCCCAAACCCCTTTCCCACACGGGACAGTTTCATTTTATTTTAAAAAGCAGCTACACGCTTTCCCCCACGTGCTCGTGTTTGTGAAATAGTTCTACAGTTATACATGGGAAACCTCAGTAGCAGTTGTCTCTGTGGAATAAAATCGGGACCATAGAGGAGAGGCCAATGAGCACTCTTTGAATTATTCTCACAATAATTTAACCAAGAATCATGAGGCAAAGGAAGATGAAGTCGTGGAGGGGTTAGAGAAGACGGCTTGAAGTTAAGAGCCATGGCTGTTCTTGCACAGGGCCCAAGTTTGGTTCCCAGCACCCATGTCAGCTGTCTCACGACTCTAGATCCAGGAGATCTGACATTCTTTCCTAGGATGTCAGATCTCCTGGATCTAAGATGTTAACTTTCAAGGGCAAGTCCTTCATATAGACATAAATGAAAATAAATACAAACTTTAAAAATACAGCAGACGAATAACAAGTATCGTAAAAATCATAGTGCCAATAGTAGAGACAGTTCGGAGATAAAAAGGGTGATTTAATAATTATAAAGGGGGAATTAACCAGTTAGGCATTTTAGTAGTCAATATGCATGTGTTTAATGTCATGGCTTTAAAAACTATGGAGCAAAACTATGAATGAAGAGAAAGTATCAACATTTTTAAGGACACAATCCAAGACTTAAGCACCACCTATTATTATTATTATTATTATTATTATTATTATTATTATTTATTATCATCGTCATCGTCATCGTCACCGTCACCGTCACCGTCACCGTCACCGTCATCATCAAAGTGCATGTTATGAGTCTCTGATGATGTATGGTCCTGGAGGAGCAAGACCAGGGGGGGTTGGTGATCTGGGTCAGAATCAGGAAGCTTATAAAATGATTGGGACAAAAATGACTTCAAGTCTGGAATTTAACTTCTGAGGAAAAAATAAAAAACAATAACAACACTATCTTATCCACATTGTCAGCAATGTTGATCTGGCAACAGCTATAATACGGCCTACAGAATACATGTTTTTTTTTTCTTCTTTCTTTTTACATTTGTTTATTTACCGTGGTGTGCCACAATTTACACACGCACATGTGCACTCTGGGGATTGGCTTTAGGTCATAGGCTTAGCAGCAGCTGCCTTCACCTATAAAGCAATGTCCAGTGCATGCTTTTTCAAGTCTACAGAATATGTTTACCGGGACAGAATACACAATGAGCCATACAGTAAATTTAAATACGTCAAAATCACACAGATCAACCTACTAACACTTAATTCTGAAGGGCAGAATATACATTCTTCCTAAATGGACATGGAAAAATGAAAGTAGGCCATACACTGAGTCACGAGACTAATCCAACCAGTCTTGTTTAAAAGAAGCTACAGGATACAAAGTCAAATCACGTGAGAGAGAGAGACAAAATTAAACCAGAAATCACGAACTGAAGGATGCCTGGGGCGTGTACTGTTTGGAAATTATGCTACAAACCTCTGAATAACTCACGAATTAAAGAGACAGTCTCTTAAAAAATGGAATGATAAAAAAAGTAACCTTGTGGGTGGAGAGACAGCTCAGTAGTTAAGATACCAGGGCAACGATAAACTCAACTGCAAGCCAAATATAAAAATAAATAGAATATTACAAATTAGTGAACATAGAAACAAAAATAAGTATGTAAGTCAATTAAACACTGGGTTTTTTGTTTTTGTTTTGTTTTTGTTTTACAGAGAAATAAAATTGTTTAAATTCTGGCCAAACTAATCAAGAAAAATTTACTCTCATTAACAAAAGAATAAATGTTAATTAATAAGACCTATAAGCATTATAACGATGATAACAGAAAACTTTTTATCCCACTGTTACATTCTGATCATGAAATTGTGTGATTTTTCTTTCCTACAAGAACAGAGGGCTATCGACCCGATAAGGCATCCACAACAGACACGTGAAACAGCCTCAGACTTGCATAGTGGTCCAGTGAGCTTCTTGGGGTTTCATACAGGACTACAGCGAGGGGCTATTTACAGGACGCAAGGTTAACAGTAGCTGCATCAGGGAAAGCGCCACCCAGCTTGCTTGATGACGTTCAGAGGACACATCCCTCGTGCTCCCTGCACAACTGAACCCAGCTTCTCTCCGCAGCAATTGTAACATATGCAACTTGTGAAGCTTGTAACTTCCGTTAGCTTCTGAGGCTTGTAAGTTTTGTCATCTTGCTGAACCTCCTGAGTCTTCCTCTGGGAGAGAATGTCTAATTTGAGGAAAACAGTTACGCAACACCCCTACAAGACTCATATGTTGAAAGCTTGGCTTGTAGCACTATTAAGGAAGCTGTTGGAATTTTTGGAAGGTAGAGCCCAGCTGGAGGAAACAGCTTCGGAGGCACTGCCTTGGGGGCCATATCTTGCTCTGGGCCTGTCTGTCTGTCTGTCTGTCTGTGTTTAGCTGCTATGAGGCTGTACTCTACCATAGCCTTCTACCAATATGAAAGATCCCACAATCCCCACAGACCAAAAACAATGGAGACAGAAAACCAGGGCTGAAAGTTTTAAAACTGTGAGCCAAAATAAATCTTCCTAGCTTCCAAGTGTTCTCAGTGGTGAGAAGTTAATGGGTGACCCTGTGCCAGCTTTATGAACAGCTTTGTGCATTTGTTAATGCAGAAGAAATGGGGAAATGCCTTGAAAGATACCAATGAGCACAACTTGGTCGGTAGGAAGCAGACATCCCGAGAAACTGTCTGGAAAAAAAAATTTTAATTCCGAGTTAAAAATATTTTCACAAAAGGTTTCCAGTCCCAGATGGTTGTACTTGTGTTTTCTACTAAGCCTTTATGGAAAAAATAGTGCCTGGTCTACATAGACTCCTCCAGAAAACAGAAAAGGAAAGAAGACCTTGCAATTCACTCTGAAAGCTCGAGACGCGATAGGAGAAGAAAAACAGACTCGTGTGAACACAGATGTAAATATCCCTTTTAAAATTAGCAAATTAGGGGCTGGAGGGATGGCCCAGCAGTTGCGAGCACCTGTTGCTGTTGTAGAGGATACGGGTTGTGTTCCCAGCACCCACACGAGGACTCAGTCATCTGTAACTCCAGCTCTAGAGGGTCTGACACCCTCTTCTAGCCTTCGTGGGCAACAGGCACTCACACGGCACACAGACATACATGCAGGCTAAGCATTCATGTATATAAAATGAAAATAATCTTTTTAATCAGCAAACTTAATTTAAAAGTGTATTTTTTTTTAAAAAAATAGTAATACAATAAGACCAAAGATTTATGACAAAGAGCTGGGCGTTGTGGCTCATGCCTTTAATCCCAGCACCTGGGAGGTAGAGGCAGGTGGCTCTCTAAGTCAAGCCAGCTAGGGATACATAGTGAGTCTCAGGAAAAACGAACAACAGAAGATTCATGCCAGAAATGCAAAATGAAGTCAACATCAAGATTCAGAAATCAACCAATGTAATTTAGAATACCGACACAGTAAAAAAGAACTCCTGATTATCAAGGAAAAAACATTTGATAAAACTAATTCCCACTTAGGATTTTTAAAAACCTCCCAGAAAAAAAAAAACAAAACAAGAATAAAAGTTAACAAAAGCAAAATTCTCCACCTGATAAATGACACCTTCTAAGATGTTATAAGTCCACTCACAATATTGTCGAGGGACTGAAGGATCCTTCTAGAGAATCGGAATGCTTGGCACACCCATTCAGTACCACACTAGAGATACTCAAAAATGCAATCAGACTGTGTATGTGTGTGCATGTGTGCGTGTGCGTGTGCATGTGCGTGTGTGTGTGTGTGTGTGTGTATGTGCATGCATATGTTTGTGTGTATGTATATGTACGTGTGTGCATGTATGTTGTGTGTATATGTGTATGTTTGTGTGTATGTATTTGTGTGTATGTGCATATGTTTATGTGTATGTACGTGTATGAATGTATATGTTTGTGTGCATGTATGTGCATATATGTGTATGTGCATATGTATTTGTATGTGTATGTGCATATATTTGTGTCTATGTGTATGTATATGTGTGTGTATATGTGCATGTATATGTTTGTGTGTATGTGTGTATGTAATTGTGTATATGTGTGTATATATGTGTGTATGTATGTATATGTGCAAGTGTATGTATGTATATGTGTGTGTCTGTGTTTGTGTGTAATGTATGTGCATGCATATGCTTGTATGTATGTATATATATATGTGTGTGTGTGTGTGTGTGTGTGTATATATATATATGTTTGTGTGCATGTATATGTGTGTATGTGTGTGTGCCTGTCTCCAGGGTTCCAGTCATTCCTCTCTCACCTCTTCGCCTTCATTTCCTGCTCTCACTGTGACCTGGTTTTCTCTTCTTGGAGCCCTCGCAGTTGGCCTACTGCTCTGTAGCCAGAGCTGTCCCGTACTTCCCTTCTTCACCAAGGAGATCCCTGAGCTACCCCCAGCACAGGACGGGAAAGAGAAGCATTTACATGGGGAATACCAGTGATTGTCCATATCGAAGCCTCTCACTTAAGGCTTCAGATCACCTTGACTGGCAAAATGAGTGGAAGGCCCACTTTCCAGGGAAGAAGACTAAAGCCCATGCCTGCCATACTAGGTCACACAGCCTATCCACGAGCAAGCAATGCCAGCACCCCACCACATTGCACGTCTATCAGGAGACTGGTACCTGCTGAGGTGAGCAGAGGCTCTGGAACCAGACAGACCTGGGCCTGAGTCAGCATCTGCCACCTGCCACCTGTGGGATTGTGGGCAATTCTCTGGCCTTCTCTGGATTCCCATTTCCTGTCCTTTGCTGTGGATGGAGCTGTCTGCTTCACAAGGCTGTCAATGACAATCAGATGTACGAAGTCTGCAGCAATCTTCTACAAAGCGCTCATTTGATTTCTTTCTTGGTGAAGGCAAATTTGCTTAATGATATTTGTGTCTTTCTTCACTCAGTTGGACATGAAACAGTAAAGCCTGAGTGTTCAAATTCATATACAAATATAAATACACACAAAAAACTACCACATGCAGTATTTAAAACCATCCTTCCCCCTGGTTTGTTTCTACTTCCCTTTCTCCCCTCATCCTCCTTGTCCCTGTACATAACCACAAACCCCACTCCACAAGTTCTCCCTGTATAGAGAGCCTAATCCTGGTCAAGGAACTTCCTTAATGAATACCCCTAATGCCCCGCAAAGAGCATCCAGACAAGCTGGAGACAGAATGAGCTGGATGTGAAGCATGAATCCACACACAAACATGTGACTCTGTCTGGTCAGTCCCCACACATGGTCAGAACCACCCTGTGAGCAAACATTACCAGGGCCTGAGCTCAATAGCAAGGGAGGGCAAGTCCAGGCCACTGAGGCAAACCCTGTTCTTCTTTCTCCCACAATCTCTCTCCATGTGAGCCCATCTGGGCTTGGTTCCGAGTGAGAGAGACCACAGGCATATACGAAGCCCAAGCATCCTGGACATTGTTTTGAAGGAGGCCCTGCGTAGGCCCCAAGGCTGGCAGAGGTGGAGCAGGCTAAGCTCATGTGGCAGCTGACCTTGGCTCGCCAGACAGATGGTGAACAAAACATACACACACAAAGGAGGCAAGTCACATAGCTCAATTCCCACAGGGAGCCCTGACTTGCTGCCCTCAGCAGCACATGGTGTCCTGGAAGCAATGGTACACAGAAGGGAGGGGAAATGGTCATTTGTGAAAAAATCCAATTTCTTCATTTAAATGCCATAGCCAAATCTACTCCCACCCCCACCTGTTTATAGATACGGAAACTGGCTTACAGAAATGCTTAACACACTCAGGATTGACACGAGGTCTGCTTCCCAAACGTTCCATGCTTCATCTACTTCACCAGATTATTTCTAGGTGGTGAATGTTAAGCTCATGGCTTCTTGTATATATTATAGATCCAAAGAAAGGCATAATGCAAAAAGTTTCTTGCCCTGTGGTATCAAACGTGGGGACCAGTGAAGCCAGATGCCAAACTCCTTGACTAAACCCAGTCACACCATAATAGAAAATTTTTGAAATTTTTATTTATTTTATCTATGTGAGTACACTGTCATTCTCAGAGGAGAGCATCAGATCTCATTACAGATGGTTGTGAGCCACCATGTGGTTGCTGGGAATTGAACTCAGGTCCTTTGGAAGAGCAATCAGTGCTCTTAAGCCCTGAAATATTTTTTTACATGGCTAAAAAAAAAATTTTTTAAGCGTTTTGTCTGAACACACTTGGATTGAAATACAGCTAGCCCTCCAGGTCTATTGGATGAATTCTAGAAACACCTTATGGTGGCCTACTCAATTTCCATGTAGCAGAATACATCAGCTTTCTAGTTTTATTGATATAATTATTATTACCAATTCTAGGGCTACCTGACACCAGTGTGGGAAGAAAATGGTGATGTACCATGACTGTCATAACACACACATATGCAGGCTTTAGGCTAAGGTCCGTGTCCACCAAAAGGAAGGAACATAAGCCCACCACAGAGAATGGAGGAACAGCTCTCTTTGTCCCAGGTTTGAGTGACAGGAACTTGATCTCACTGGGACCTCAGGTAGGCTCTTCATTTACAGATGAAGCGGAAGACAGGTCATGGTGGAAAAATGATAGAGGGGCATCATGTGTCTTCTTTGTCAAGGGTCAAGTCCCTTCCCCTTCGGTAGCAATAGTGAGCTGTTGCCTGCCCCACTCAGCCTGCTGTGGTTTAGGGGAAGCTGCGTAGCTCCAGGGATGGATGACTGACCAAGGTGCCCCTCACAGCATTCAATTCCTGGATCATAGAGATAAGACTCAGAGATACGGTCAGCCAATGAGAAGGAGATTCTGGGACTAATCGTACTGGGAGAGGGGAGCCCCTCTTGATTAGAACAGAAAGGAAAAAAAAAAAAAAAAGACTTCCAGAAGTCAGGCTTCCTGATGAATAGCCTCAGAGAGTAGGGCTGAGAGATCAGCGCGTCCGCCATCCAGTTTGGGGTAAACTCGTCAGCTCTATTTTTCTACTGTTTTTTCGTTATTTTCCTGAGCCTCCTTCTGTTCTTTGTAACCTCAAGTCAGGTGGGAGGGCTAATCATATTCCTCAGTCATGGCCCTTGGTCCTTAGGCTCAGGAAGGCTTTGGAGGGGCTGAGCACAGGTGTACACACAGGCAGCTCCCCACTGCCCTGGCAGGAGGGTGTGCCCGTAGCTTCTGGATGCTCTTCCGTAGTTCCTCCAGTCTCCTCTCACGGGTTGTTTCTGCTGGAGCATTTTAAAGTGACATCACATCATTGCACCTCCAACAAAGCCTTTTTTTTTGTTTTGTTTTTTTTTTTCGAGACAGGGTTTCTCTGTGTAGCCTGGCTGTCCTGGAACTCACTCTGTAGACCAGGCTGTCCTGGAACTCAGAAATCCACCTGCCTCTGCCTCCCAAGTGCTGGGATTAAAGGCGTGCGCCACCACTGCCCGGTCTCCCTTTGTCTTCTTAAGTGTCTTTCTGCTGTTGGCTTTTCTAACTCAGAATCCTCCATCTCTTGCATATGGCCAGCTGTCTTTGGCACCTCCCACAATCATCTGAATCGGCATCCACACCCTGTACTACATCACACCCCACCCCATCTACAGACTTAAGGAACGGACCCATTTCACCTGCAGATGCTCCAGCGCCCAGGACCTGAAGGACTGTGTCCCCACACTGTTTCCTGATATGCTCTTTTCCACCTGTGAAGTGGAGGGATGACGGAGTGAGCGTGGGGTGTGAAGGGGAGGCTCAGTTTCCGTCAGGTTAAAGTACTTTTTTTGGAGGACTGTTTCCCCAGGCTGCTGGGTAATTTCTGTGACCTCTCACCTAGAAGCACGTGATGCCAGGGCACTGTGCTTTCCCGGTAATAAGACTGACCAAAGCTCAAGGCTCCGATCATCTGGATTTATCCATCACTGGATGGCCTCACCTTTCACATCCTTGCTTCAGACCATCAATGGCTGTGGCTCAGATCCATGATGGCCGTAGGACTTAGAGAAGGGGGAAGCCAGAGAGTTCGGATTCAACCATTCATTCGCTATGATGATCCTAGAAAGGTAAAATGACCATCAGTCGTTTGATTACTTTGGAAAATAGTCTACCTGGTAAAAAGTCAGAATAAATATTTCTACTTGATTCTTTCGTCTACCTTTTCTCAGAACAATGACCTTTCAACATTAAACGAGAAAACCAGAGTAAGTACTCACTGTCATTTACAGCGTGTTAACACTGGAGGCCAGAGGAGGCAGCTCGGTAAGTAAAATGCTTCCTGAACAACATGAGGACCTAAGTTCAAGTCTCCAGTGCCCATGTAAATAGTCATATTCATTACTGTGTGCCTGTAATCTCCGTGTCAGGAAGGCAGACAGGGCATCTCTGCGCTCGCGGCCAAACAATCTAGCTGAATCAGCTAACTCCAGGTTTTTAGTGAAAGATCTTACCTCAAAAAATAAGATGGAGTTCTTTATAAGTTTTGGATATTAGTCCTCTGTCAGATTCAGGTCCTTTCCCAATCTTGGGGCTCTCAGAGACTGAACCACTAACTAAAGAACACACACAGGCTGGACCTAGGTCTCCCCACACACGTGTAGCAGACGTGCATCTTGGTCTTCTTGTGGGTCCTGAACAACTGGAGAGGGGGCTATCCCAAAAGCTGCTGCCTGTATGTGGGATATGCTCTTCTAGCTGGGCTGCCTTGTCTGGCCTCAGTGGAAGAGGATGTACCTAGCCTCCCAATGACTTGACGTGCCAAAGTAGGGGGATACCCAGCTCAGAGAAGAAGGGGAGGGGAGATGGGGGAAGGATTGTGGGAGGGAGAGACTGGGAGGTGGGCAGTGAATGGGATGTGCAGTGAATAAGTAAAAGACAAATAATAATAATAAAGAAAAAAGAGAAAAAATAGGGTGGAAAGCAATGGAGGAAGACTCTGGACACTGGGGATGCTGGCTTCTGGCCTCTATATACACATGTATGCACCCATATACACACATGACATATATATATATATACTGTACACAAGGCAAGTTAAAATGAAGCATTTGAAAACCATATGTTCCCAATATATTTTGACCATTATTATTTTTGATGCAGAAGCCACTTTGTCTGTGGCCATCAGAAGTGTTGGCCTACCAGTTGGGCTTTATGTTCCACCTACTGGCTCTTGGTTTCTGTGCTCTTGGATGTGAGCTATCCCAAACATATCTTGTATACAGAAGGTTCTGCCCTGGACTGGGAATCAGCCATGTTTCCCGGGAGCCCTGGTTTCTCTGGATGTAAACGGTGCTTGAGGGAGAGAAGTCCCTTAAAAAGCATGTGGTGTGGACGGGAAGGGGACGAGAAGCTCACAGAATCCCCCACTCAGAGCTTTACTTGTATACGGGAGGCAAATGCTGTAAGGGACTAGACTGTGTTCAAGGGTTTGGCCTCTGGCTGCCCCTGCCGGAAAAGATCGCGGAGAGGAGCCCAGAAAAACCAAACCCAGCTGTCTCCGCATCCTTCCCGAAGAGTTGGGGGCCAAGAGCTGACAGGTGTGAGGCGGGTGTTTTCCTTGAGACTTGCTTCCTCTGCTCACTGAACTGTGTGTGGAACGGTGCGCCGGGCTTCCTTCTTACGGATGGCCCAGCACTGCTTATTGTTAAGTGTGTGACGGGGCAGGAGGAGGCGAATCTACTCAGGGCTTTGGCAGGGCTCTTCTTTAAAGTTCATGGTGACTCCAAAGGGTAGGTTCTATTTCTGTCTTTCGTGTACAGATAAGGAAAGGATTGCTCAGAGGCTGTCACTTGGCTCAGGTCAGCACACAGTGGGTGGAGGGGCCACAATTAGATGGATGTCTCTTGAAAGGCACAAGCTTTGTTCTTTGAAAGGTCATCAGCTCTCTGTCCATCCAGGGAGGGAGGCATTTTTCCGTTATCGACACTCTGAGCAGGTCACTGAGATCACTAAATGTCACGCCAATGTCCTTTCTTCCTTTTTTAATCACGCCTAATTTCATCCCATAGAACAATGCACTTCAGCTGCAAGATGGCTCCACCCATTCATCCCTTAACAGTAGGTGGGGCAAAGGGACGAACAGCAGCTGTTGTATGAGGCTTCTGGGTAAGCTCCTTAGCAAGGGACAGACAGCTGCAAGGTACCCCATTGCCCTTCTGCCATGCCTAGCTTCCTACCCAGCCTGTGCTTGTGATGACCTGCTGGCCAGTGTCATCTTGGATCCAGCCTTAAAATGAAAGCTTGACATTAAAGATAAGGAAACAGAGGCATAGAAGGAACCTGGGTCCCCTGGTAACTGCCGGAACTGCTGTGCCAGCTGCAATCACTTTTCCTTGGATTTCATTTATGAGAAAGAGAAACAGATCTCTGTCTTGTTTAAACCACTTATTAGAATACTTTGCTGCAGGGAGATAAGCATCAGAGGCAGAAGCAGGGCTGGAGACACTTCTCGGCAGACGGATTGCTTTCTAGCTTGCACTAAGCTCTGGTTTGACCCCAACACCACATAAAGCAGGCACGGTGATGCATGTATGTAATCTAAGAGCTTCGGAAGTGGATGGAGGAAGTTCAGAAGTTCAAGGTCATCCTGGGCTACATAGAGAGTTTGAGGCCAGCCTGGGAAGTCTGTCTGGGGTGGGGGTGGGTGGAGAAAAGGAAAAAAAAAATCAGAAGCAGTAGAGAATCTAGAACTTCCGAGGTTATTTTAGCCTTCCTGACAAAACCTCCCCTTTGATGAAAATTATTTTGTGGGGTCCTCTAATCATCTTGGAATAAAATTACACACAGTATACCCAAATCCACACGCAGATGCCCCTCAACTTAAATGGGTTTATATCCTGATGAACCCACCATACACAGAAAATTTCGTAAGTGGAAAATGCATTTAACACAGCCAGTATTGCAGACATCAACGCCCCCCCAGCACACAGCAGAACTCTTTATTCTCATGATGGGTGAGTGGCTGTGGGCTCGGCCCCCTGCTGCCCCTGCTCTGTCCCCTGCTGCCCCTGCTCTGCCCCCTGCTCTGCCCCAGCACACTATCACAGCACTTACTACCTAGCCACGGAAAGAACCCAAAATGCAAACTCTGCAGTGCTGTTTCTATTGAAAAGGAATTACTTTTACACCATTGTCAGAAACCCCAAGTTTTATCAGGAGTGGTGGTACGTGTCTTGGCACCTAGGGGACTGAGCCAAGAGGGCAGTTTGAAGGCATCGTGGCCTACAGAGTAAATTTGAGGTCAACTAAACTACATACTGAGTTCTAGACCAAACCGTGTTACACAGTAAGACCTTGTCGCAAAACTAACGACAAAATCACAGGTCATGATATTTTTAAGTCAAGGTACATCTGTGATACTATAATTGTACCATATGGGAGAATTAGAAAAAGTCATTGGTAATAATGCAATGCCCAAAATTAACCTGTAGGCCCCCATCTGCCCAAGGACCAGGTAACTTCCTGGAATGCTGGGAGTTGTAGTTATCGGAAAATAACAAAGCCTCATGGGAAAGTAGGGTGTCCTATAGGTTTGTCTTTATAAACCCTTGTAGCTCATGTCTCAGGCGATCCAGCTGGGAAATTCCAGGGAATGGTCCTGATCAAAGTCCATCTCTTGATCAGTGTTTAATACTTAATAAGGCTTGCTTCAAATTTAGCCCAAAATGGTGGAATTGGTTTTTCTCTGAAGAATCTCAGGATTAAGTAATATGTACTTCAGTATGTGAATGTTTGGGTTCAACTGGACCAGCCAGCCACCAGAGTGTAGCAGACAGGTGCCAAGACTCAGGCAAACTCACCCCATGTAGGGCTCGTCCATTTCAGGAGTGAGTTATCTTCCGTTCAGATACAGAGCTAGTGTTGCTATAGGTTTTGTGACTTTCTGAAATGGTAAATGAACCTCAGTAAACTGTCTGTCTAATAAGACCAACTGCAGTGATTTATGCTACGGATACATCTTTAGAAAACGCGTCACAGATGAGAAACTCACAGAAATATTTTCCATTTATTCCGAGAACAGAGAGTTGTTCATCGACGTGGATTTTGGCGGGACACTGAGAAGTCATGCTGGGTACGAGGCAGGACAGCACTGCCATGTCCTTGATGAGTGTCCCTGATGGATGGAAGCTCTCTGAAGCCACATGTCTCTGAAGCATGCAGAACAAGCTCACAACAGGAAGTGTGCCTTCTCCTCCTCAATGCCTTGTGACCTGGATCCCAGCAGTGACTTTCGGATCACGGGGAAGGGGACACTGGGAGCTTGCTGGTGCTTGAACAGTTGTGTTTTGAGCTGCTTAACAAGTTAAACCCCAGATCTCTAAAAGATCTCTCACAGAATAAAGACCATTATCATTAACACAATGTCTGTTTTATCCCGAGACACACAGCCAATGCTAGCCACAGCTAGTCAGTGCTAATCAATACCCATTTCTT
Organism: Rhabdomys pumilio; assembly: GCA_030674055.1. Lineage (NCBI taxonomy): Eukaryota > Metazoa > Chordata > Mammalia > Rodentia > Muridae > Rhabdomys > Rhabdomys pumilio. The sequence goes on along the minus strand of JANHMN010000020.1, from coordinate 12,480,587 downwards.
TTTCTCATAAGATCCATCAATTAGTATTCTCATAAGAATTCATCAATCAATAATGTCAGATGGGCGGCTGGAGACATGGCTCAGTGGTTAAGAACATCGACTGGTCTTCCAGAGGTCCTGAGTTCAATTCCCAGCAACCACATGGTGGCTCACAACCTCTCCTGGTGTGTCTGAAGACAGCTTCAGTGTACTTAAATACATAAAATAAATCTTTAAAAGAAAAAAAGATAATGACAAATCACAATCTAACGAGGCTTTGCTGAGGGAAAATGCCTGGCTTTTTGGCATATGTATACCAGCAACTGCTCAGCCTGAGACATGGGTTGGAGCTGCAGGCTCGTTGTGTAGTCACACTGGCAGCTCTTATTTCAGGGCCCCAGGAACACAGGCTTGAGCAGAAGCAGTATGCACAGCCACTGTGCTGTTCCAATCAGACCTCTGACTGACCATCCTCTCCCTCCCTCCCTCCCTCCCTCCCTCCCTCCCTCCCTCCCTTCCTTCCTTTTC
>JANHMN010000020.1:12448443-12469719 GCA_030674055.1 Rhabdomys pumilio | reverse complement strand
ACATACATACATACATACATACATACATACATACATACATACATACATACATACATTTGAGAAGGTGTTCAGGAATGTGTTCTAAAGGAACTAGACTTGAATTTCATGTGTGTTTGATTCTTCCTGCCCGCCTCACGAGCACCACCATTTGTGAACTAAGAATGTAGTCTGCATTGTCAAACTGCTGCCACTTCAAAGGGAAAAAAAAAGTGTGAGAATTGGACCTATGACCACAGGCCTCTTGTATCATGCAGTGTACCACACCTAAGCGTCTAGCCTGAAAGGTCTTTGCAATGGCTAGTGAACGTACATCTGAAGACTTAGCACACAAGTAACACTCAGAAGTAGCATATACACACTAAAGATCGAAAGATGATGTGGTTCTTCTGCAGGTGTGGTGACAGTAACACGTGGTCTAAGGGGTTGTCATTCAGGGATTTGCAACTTTTAGGTTCTGCAAATTTAGAGGCCCAGGTCTCCAAAGACAGAAGCATTTTTGCAAATGTAAGTACCTATTTAAATTATAAGATATATTTGCCACAATGGCTCTTTATGTCTAGAGGCAAGAAGAGCCACCAGTTTAGTCAACAGACTTGGACTGTCATTCAGTGAAAAATTGAAACTTGTTTCCTAAAAACAGGTTGGGATATGATGGTATCTCAAAGACGCACTTGTGGTTCTGGCCCACTTTCAATGGTAACTAGATACAGGGGTATAGTAACCAGATACCAGTCCTTTCAAAGATGGAGGTTTGGGCTTTACTCAGTATAGAGTCACTGAAACCTACATTAAAAACTAAGGAGAACCTAGAATGTGGCTCTGAGACCACCCGCAGTGTTTGGGGCTGGAGCTTATCCCAGCAGCTGTCATCCTAACACCTCTGCAGGAAGAGCCACACTGGGGTCTGGGGCTGCCTCTGAAACACAAAGGATGCAGCAGCTGTGAGTACCGTCTGTGATGATCAGATGTGATGACCTGAGATATGCTGTGCTGACTCATTTTAGAGACTTCCGGATTTTCTCTGAGCAGTTATAGCTCTTGCTTGCTGCCCGCCCTTCAGGCATCTGCACTTCGTACCAGATGCCCAGATGCTTCTGGTCACACTGACCAGTCTTTCTTACTCTTTTTATCTATTTAAAAGGTGTAGCTGTTGGTGTTAAGATGTTTCTCACTTTCTAACTTGACAGCTTTATCACTTTTGCTTCCTTTTTCCTATTTAGGGATTAATTTGATCTTTTCCTAGTTTCAGGTAGCAGCTTACCGCACTGATTTCCTTAGTGTTCTCCTTAGTGTTAACGGTTCAGCTTCATGTTGTTCTCTACCTTCGGGGCGTATTTTCTGAAAGTTTTGAAACTTTTGACATTGTTTACTTCAAAATTGTTTTCATGACAAATGTCGTAATTTCTTTGATGCATGTGTTACTTAGAAATAATGCTGTTTAATTTCAGCGTATTGGTGAGGCTATTCCAGGTATCTTTCTATATTCCTTTCTAAAGTTTCTTAAACACTTACTCTTCCTGCCACCCAACACATGGCCCACCTTGAATATATCTTACTCACTGTCTAGAGTGTTCTATAAATGTCAACTAGATCAGGTTGGTTCAATGCTGCTTAGAACAAGTGTGTATTTAGTGATTTTGTGTGTGTGTGTGTCAAGATGGTTTTCATACATTCAACCTTTTAGATCTCTTGTAGACATTTTTTATTCTTTTTAAGTTTTGATGTGTATGCATGTTTGCTTACATGTATGTGTGTACACTACATGTATGTCTATTGCCTGTGAAGGCCAGAACAGGGCACTGGAATCCTGGAATCCTTGTAATTGGAGTCAGACTGTGTTTTTTTTTTTTTGTAGACAAGGTTTCTCTGTGTATCCCTGGAATTTACACTGTAGAGCAGGCTGGCCTCAAATTCAGAGATCCTCTGCCTCCCAATGCTGGGATTAAAGACATGCACTACCATGGTCCTCTACAAGGGTGTAGTGAAGCGCTTTTAACTGCTGAGCCATCTCTCCAGGCTGACATTTGCATTTCTATTACGAGCTTATTTACAGAGATATCTTGACATCCCCAGAACCTACACTGTGGTCTATGCCACCACAGGACAACACACAGCTGGTCACACGAGGAGTTTGGTATCCATGGGATAAAGCTCTACTTTGGCCTGTAAAGAAGCATTAACCACCTGGATTGCATTAGTTTATATGGGTGCCACTCTGGAAAACTCACAGTAACTCACAAGAGCAAACAAATGAGTACAGACAGAAATGGGTCTATTGTCCCACTGTTTTTATTTACTTTATCCTCTTCTACTTGGTTGTTATGCACATCCAAATAAATGTAATAATTTTTTAAAGAGAGAAACCATAGGGCATGTACAAACTCATGGCTACTACATCCCACCACACGGGATGATGAATCAGTAACTGAAACCAGGAAGGAAATTAAAAAAAAAAAAAAAAAAAAAAAAACAAAAAAACATTCCAAATCCATGGAAAAATAATGAAGGTGGTCCTAAGAGGGCAGTTTATAGCTATCAGTGCCTACAGTGAGAAGTTAAAGACATCACAAAGACAACTTAGGGCCTTGGGAAAATAAAAACAAGCCAAACCTCAAGTCAGTATGTGGGAAAAAAATATTGACATCAGGGCAGAAATCAATAAAATGGAAACAGCAACAGAAAGTACTAGGAATCAATGAAACAAAAATTTGGCTATTTAAACAGCTAAATACAGCGGTTAAACCCTCAGCTAGTCTAACAAAAGAAATAGGAATTATTTAAAAAGAAACAAAGATAGATAGATGAAACCCGTTGGTAGTGGCCCACTCTGGAGGCAGAGGTAGCTGAGTTTAAGACCAGCCTGGTCTACAAAGTGAGTTCCAGGACAGCTATGGTTATACACACAGAGAAGTCCTGTCTCAAAAAGCAAAATAAACAAGTAAATAAGTAAACAGATGAGAAGGGAGCCCTCATGGCCATGTGCTCATGATCTACCTATTCCATGGCAACTTCTTCCTTCTCTCTCTTGGTCTCTCCGAAGACCCCCCAAAGCCTGGGGATCTGAAGCCCCACCTACCTCTCTTCTACCTAGCTACAGGCTGTAGGAATCTTTATTCAACCAATAGTTTTAAATTAAGGAGCAAGGTTTGCACAACAAAAGCTGGCATCTGTGAGAATTCACTCACCTTGAGGCAACCAGACCTCAACTAGAGGGATACAGAATTAAGTATTTGATACATAACAGTGACTGTGTAAACCTCCACACTGAGGCCGAGAAAGCATAAATCCAAATCCTTTTCCTTGACAGTTAGTATAACAGACACATGCCAACCCCTTAACAAGAGACATGAATGGAATCAGCAATCTCCAAGCCAGACAACAGGACAGATCTGACCTGGCTTCTGTGCCTTTAAGAACATGCACACTCGGGAAACTTAAAACCTGACAACCGTGAAGTAGGTAGAGCTTGGAGCACAGTCAGTTAAAACAACTCCTATTTAATGTGCATGTGTGTGGGCGGTCAAGTGGCACGGTCTGCACAGGGGATCAAAGGATAACTGGAGGAGTTGGTTTTTCCTCCCACCATGTGAGTCCCACTCAGTGGCCAGACCTGGCAGCAAGCACCTCCGCCTGCTTACTCACCTTGCCTGCCCACCAGCATCATTTTTACCCACATCCTCTACTATGGATGGACTCACCTGGTTAGTCTACAAGCTCTTTGGTTTAAAAAATATTAACTTTCTTGAAATCTATTAGAACAACAACAACAAAAAAAAAATGTAAAAATGTCACTACCTGGAGTACACCAATTTAATAATCTAACCAGACTCTTATTGTTCAGTGTTGTGTGAATTTGATTTGTTTTGATAGATAAAAAGCACTGGACTTAAACATCAATAGATTTGTAAGAACACACACCAACAGACAAAAGTTATGAAAGAATTACACTATCTGACCTTTTGATACCCACAGGTATTATCAGGTTTAACGGGCAGAAGTTTTCTGCATGAATGAATGAGCAAATGTGTAGCTCAGAAAAGCAATGCAGCCTGTTCTACAGGCAGCACGATGCCAGTACATGATTATATCTTTACCATTACAAAATAGTAAGATACATATTTTAAAAACAAATTTTCAAAGGCACATTTTAATTTTTTGAATTTTAATTCAAGTACAAGTCAGCTAGTTAACATAAACAGAACATAAACGCACATAACTCTCAGCCATGTACAAAAACGCAACGACAGCAACATTCACACGAATGGGCAAACCTCAGCAGCTCTTTTACAGACGACTACACTATGAGTGACTGTGTAACTTAATTCATATCCACTGGGTACATTCAGAAAGCTGAGCATAACTGATCAGAACTACTCCTTTAGTTTCTAAAATGGATAGCATAAAAGTCCAGGTGCAATTAAGGAGAAACAAAGTTCTAAGCGAGAAGGTACATGAGGGCAAAAAGCACTCTTTATTTTATATAGTAAAATTCTGTCTCACCCACACATACTGATTTTCTCAGGAATGTTGAAAGTCACAGTAGAGGAGGCTAACGAGCTGTCAGCCCCACAGGGTCCATGCCTGTCCATCACACTGGCAGTCAGCCCCACGGGGTCCCTGTCCGTCATACTGGCAGTCTGACGGAAGAGCATGTGAACTGAGAAGTAGGAAGAAAAGTTCTCAGAGAAAGGGGAGACTGATTTCTACACTAAGTTCTTTAAACTGAAATCATTAGTTCGTGATTTTTAAAAGCCAAACATGTTTATTAGACTTTAGTAAATGAACATTTATTCTGAATACTCCAAACTGTGCTCATCCTGACAAGGCTACTGCAAGCCAGACATCAGCTTTATGACACAAAGGGCCAGGCTGTGACCTAACGATGCTGTCCTGGTATCAGAATCACAAGCTAGTTTGAGCCTCTCTAATGAGTTAGGTTGGTTCTACAGCTGTACAATGAGAACGGGAGCAGGGAGCAGAGTTCATGAGCGTGGAGGAGCAGGCCTGTGACGCTGGCACTTAGTAGGCAAAGGCAGGACAATCAAGAGTCAAGGTCATCTTGGGCAACAAGAGCCCCTGTCACCACAAAAATAAAACAAACAAACAAACAAAAGTTGAAGAAAAAGCCAAAGTAAAGCAGTGACAGAGGTCTGCAGTGACAGAGGTCCGGCGGTAGACCGCTCTGTGGAAACTCGCAGCACTGCATGGTACCCCACCACTCTGGGCGGTTCTATCCACACCTCAAGCACTTGAGCCACAGCAGTCGCTGCTGTGTGAGGGTTGCTTCTAGCAGCTATTGCTTCAGCCCGGCTGAGTAAGTTCAATTTTCTGAGAAGATTGCAAAGGACACAAGGTCCACCCTAGCTCTTTAAGACATTTAAAAAAAGATTATATGATTGAAAACAAGTTTTTAAAAAAAATCCAATGCTCTTAGTATGTACGTTTTTTAAACATTATAATTAAAATCTCCAAAGAAATACTTCATAGACAAACTATATATGACATACATATGATTTTTTTTTTGGATTATCTCTGTCATAAAGTAAACTAAGGTAGACAATGATCAGGGAAAAAACCAAAACAGACCTCCCTGCTCCTTTCCTGTGGTTGCTTTACAAGTAAACACTAAGACTCTAAAATACGCTTTCCTGCAGCTCACATGCTAACTTTAAAAGCTGAGTACAATGCACTAGAGGTTAATGTAAGTTTTACTTGCAAAATACAGAGTATTACATGTTCATCCCTGAAGGACACTTATCGTGATTTGCTACTCCACCACAAGCTGCTCCTTGGCTGCTGGTTTTCATGTCATTTTTCATCATCAGAGATCTGTGTAACGCAGGAGAACACATCCTACATTCAACATAATTAAGTGTTATGGATCTTCACAGAGCAAATGGCGCTGTATTAGGCAGTATCAATGGCACCTGAAGAGGCAAACACTATAGCCTGAGACCTTCTCTACAGATTTAAGTTAAACCCCCAGGCAGGGATTTAGTTTTTGGTATGTTCCATGTAATAGATGTCAAAGCTGCAATAATTCCAAAGGTAACAATCTAAACTTGCCTTTGGTCTCCAAACAGATTGGAATATTTTTAATTCCAACTGAGCACCTCAAAAACATCCAGTTACTGATTCCAAGGAAGTCAAGGTGAGAAATTTAAGAGGGAATTAAACTTCACTGATGACAACAGAGAAAGCTTTCAATGGCATGCGGCTTTTCCATTATAATGTGGCATTACACAGCACACTTAAAATACTGTAAGATATCTAAAACATACCTAAAATCCAGAAAAATATTATGAACACTGCTTCTGCCTAATATATAACAATGTTAAAGAAATTAATATGAATTCTCTCCTAATTCTTACCCCCTCAAAAGGCCACAAAGTGCATTCACAAAGTCATTCTGAAGAGAAAGCCATTGCACAAAATGTAAGGTTATGGTACACAGAGGAGTACCACAGTAGAGTTTAATTGTAGAAGTTTTATATGCCAGTATAGCAACATCCATAGAAAAATCTATAGTACTGCAGCAAATACCTTTACAATGGCCATATATATTAAAGTATTCAAAGATGTTGCTGACTCAACAGCAAAATTTAAAAACTATATATTGTTAATACAATGAACTAAAACTAGCCCAACTCTATGAGAGAGCATTTAGGGAACTAGGAAGAACATTTGTCCAATGTAGCACACTCATTTACAGGCTCTCTGCCAACTAAGATTCGCTGTATCTGATAGCTGAGGGTGTCTTTTTGTAATATTTATATTGTCCTAAATATCAGTATCACTTCAAGGAGCCTATAAAGAGCAAGACTGAAAATTACCATTTCCTCTACCAACAAAGAAAAACTGATATAGATGTGGAAATAAATTCAAAGGTTAAAATTCTTAATGTGAAAGGAAGTAGAAAAATTCAAGTTGTTAGTTTTCTACTTTTAAAGTAAATAGTATGTAGGTATGAGACTGTGATAATCGTATGAATCAAATTACATCCACTCCCGAGTCACATAATTGGAGATGGTCTGAGGATGCTCTCTCTGTCACTGAGTGGGTATCCAATAGTCCCAAACCATTAACTATGTGCGATTGATATGTTCAAGTCCACATTATGATGGATAGCTTTTACCTGTGACCAAAATGTTGAAAATGTGAAGTACTTAGATACTATTTCACTGGCTGTCAAAATACAGTGACTACGGTGTCAAACAACTTAAAACACTGTAACAGGCAGGCCCTCCTGGGGAACTGGTATTGAGGATTTACTTGTTATTTTACAGTATTGAAGGAGAAGTTCAAGTTACTCATTTGTAATAGTCACTACTATCTTTGGAAAATTACAGTACAGTATATACTTAGGAATGATTTTGTTTAAATGACCAAAAATGTTCATGGAATTAACACTATATTCTGAATGTCACAAACCACTGAAACAAAACTGGAGCTGGTGAGCAACAGTAGAGAAAATGGCAATTTTGAGAAAGGAATGCTTTTCAGAGCATTCTCTAAGAGGCGCCCAGGGTTTCTTCACTGAAAGATGAATGTGGTGTGGTACCATACTTCCTAAAACCAAACTTCCACTCAGCCATGTAGTTACATGTTTCCCAACTACTGCCTTCTGTCCACCACGCTGGCCTCAAGATTCCATGGTCCACTGTGATCTTTTGGTCTTCCTGCTCTGTAGCATGGCAGCCCCTGCTGCTATCCATTGAGGAGGTAGACCACCAGTTCGTAGGTGGCCATCATAATGGCTGTGTTTGGAATCTGTCTCACCAGATGAGTTGTTAGACCACGGTAAAGAGACCCATAGCCTTCTTCTTGAACAATCAAAGACAATGTCTGAAAAAAAGATCTGTATTTTGTCCCTTCTTCACGTAGTCTTGTTCTTACAACTTCTGTTTAGGAAAAAAAATAAAATCATTTTACTGCAACATTACTGCTACCGTTTCCCTCCTCCTACAGAGCACAGACATGATCTGTCACTATAAACCCATGACAGTATTCAACAGATACCTTACTGAAACCAATCGACTTGTATAAACACTAAACTATTACAGTCACATACACTAAGATATAAGGGTATAAAATAAATACAGCCTGATGAACAAATAATATTCATAAATATAGTAAAGATGAATATAGGATCTATCAGAAGCAAGTTTTTGGTGGGCACATTTAACGTGCTAATATAAAATACTATAAAATTGCTTGGGTCCTTGTAATTTAAAGACTTTAAATCTGCTGTCCATTTCTGACATACCCTTGGGCAAATTATAATTTTTAACATTTCTTCTTGTTTTCCATTTAAAAATGATGGCATAACTAGATTTAAAACTATTAAGAACAACATCCCAAAGGGCATGCACTCACTCCTCTGGCCCAGCTACTCTCTCACCGTGTGGATATGCTATGGTTGTGGCACAGGTTTTTGAGGTGGCAGCAGCTAGCATCATTCTCACAAAATCCGATGCTTCTTTCACAGACTCCTCATCAGTTTCCATCATAGAAGCAGTCTTACATTCCAATAGTTTTTGCTTTATACTTTCATAAATAACAAAATGGATAACTGTCTCTGATATGCCGGCATATGAGGCAGACATGCCTCTATAAAATCCTCTCAGTCCGTCTGTCTGATATACTTTACGAACACATTCAAAAGCACCCATTTGCTTTTCCCCACGATTCCTGCAAAAATAAAAGGGAAAAATTATTAACATTAAGCACTACAAGATTTTTATCAAAGGTAACAAAATATGTATTTTTAAATATGGCATTCTACTAAACAATGGTCTTTTGAAAAAGCACAAAATTTCAAAATACATATTTGCTAGATTCTTTATCTTCTCCTAAATGTCTTATTAGACGAATATCATGTTATTGTCTCACGAAGACCAGACAATATACTCCACTGATTGTTCAACTTTCTGTATCCCTCAAAGGGATTCAGTGGAGAAAATAAATACTCAGTCAGTTCTTTTAAGGAACTCCAGCCACGCTCAAGTGTTGATCCAAGGAAGAGTCAAAAAGTATCAAACCCCAAACTCTTATACTGACCATTCTGGTTCTAAGGAGGCTAATTTTCCTTTGCATTTAGTGACATGAAACAATGAGGGTCAGCATTGTCAACATTGTGGTGTGCATTATAATCTCAGCACTCTGGGAAGCAGAGGCCAGTGGATCTTTTATGAGTTTGAGGCCAGCCTAGTTCACGCAGTGAGTTCCAGGCCAGTCAGAGCTACTACATAATTAAGACATTTTATAAACACTAAAAGTTCCACAGTCTCTGGGCAGTGGTGGTGCACGCCTTTAATCCCAGCACTTGGGAGGCAGAGGCAGGTGGATTTCTGAGTTCGAGGCCAGCCTGGTCTACAGAGTGAGTTCCAGGACAGCCAGGACTACACAGACTACACTGTCTCAAAAAAAAAAACAAAAAACAAAAAACAAAAAACCGAAAAAAACAAAAAACAAATGAACCTTACGGTCAAAAATGTACAATAGCTGACCGCTATAGTAGCTGAACAAATGGCTCCCAAAAGCTCATGGTGTTTGAATGCTTGGTCCTCAGTGAGGGGAACTTCAAAGAGCAGGAGGTGTGGTCTTGTTAGAGCAAGTGTGTAGGAGGAAGTTCTGAGGCTTCACAAGCCCATTTCAGGCCCAGTTGGTCTCTCTATGGATTAGGATGTAAAGCTCTCAGCTACAGCACCATGCCTGTCTGCTTCCTACCATGACAATCATGGACTAACCCTCTAAAACTGTAAGGAAGACTTCAATTAAATGCTAAGAGTTGCCTTGGTCATGATATCTCTTCACAGCAACAGAATAGTGACCAGGGACTAGATTACTACTGTGATAGACTTGACCATTCTAGCTGTTGAGACAGGGGAGCTCTAGAAAGGTGATGGAATGATTTAAGCCAAGTTTACTGGACAATCTTTGTAAGAGCATGCACTATCGTAGTGCTGAGGGTGATGTAGACATTGGGGATACTACTATAGAGGTTTCAGAAGGGAAAAATGTCAGCGGGACTAGAAAGCATTGTTGTGGTATTTTGGCAAAGAATGTGGTTGTCTTTTTGCCTTCACCTAAAGATGTGACTGGGCTAAATTAAAGTGTTTTGGATCAATATCATTGGTAAAGGATGTTTCAAGATAGCTGTGACATGTGGTTATAAGTGATCATTTTATGCAGAAAGGGGGCAAGCGGGACAAAGAGAAATACAGATAATACAGTAAAGAAAAAGAGCACCAGGAAATGTAATGTTGGAATCAAGTTCTTTTTTTCTTTTGTTTTATTGATTTTACTTATTTACATTTCAAGTGTTATCCCCTTTGCCTGTTTCCTCTCCACAACTCTCCATCTCATCCCCCTCCCCAACTGCTTCTATGAGGGTGCTCACCCGCCCAACCACTCTTGTCTCACTGCCCTAGTATTCCCCTCTGAGGGGTCACTGAGGGTTCACAGGACAGGGGTCTCTCCTCCCATTGATGCCAGATAAGGCCATCCTCTGCTATGTATGAAGCTGGAGCCATGGGTCCCTCCCTCCACGTGCACTCTTTGGTTGGTGGTTTAGTCCCTGGGAGCTCTGGCTGGTTGATATAGTTGTTCTTCCTATGGGGTTGCAATCACTTCAGCTCTTTCAGTCCTTCCCAAGTCCTCCACTGGGGTCCACATGCTCAGAAGATGGTTGGCTGCAAGCACCTGCATCTGAATTGGTCAGGTGCTGGTAGAACCTCTCAAGGGATAGTTATATCAGGCAGAACAAAATTCTTAGTTCAAAGAGATTAAAAAGTTTAGTTGGGTGGTGATGGCGGTAGAGCATGAATGCCTTTAATTCTAGCACTCAGGAGAGGCAGGTAGGCGTCTGAGTTCAAGGCCAGCTTGGTTCACAGAGCAAGCCCCAGCCAGGACTAGACAGAGAAACCCCATCTCCAAAAAAAGGGGTGGTGGTAGTAGGAAGGCTCAGTGGCTAAGGATACTGGTTGTTCTTCCCAGCACACACACAGCTCGTAATCTCATTGACTCCTGGTGAATCTTTTAACACGAAGCAGTATTTGCTCAACACAGCTTTGTTGAATGAATCACACTTTTTTTTTTTTTTGGTAAAACTGAAGTCAGTGGTAACTGAAGAATGTCTACATCACAGGAATGCTGCTTTCCAGCTCAGGACTTTTTGTGCATAGGTCACTGGATTGAGCAATGGTCCCTTCTCTAGACTAGCTACCAGGTAATTTATTTAGCTGTTGGCAGGCCCTTACAAGTAGCCATACAGGTAATAATCACTACTTTGGCTTGGTTTACCTATCATCCCCCAATACAAAGCACATTAAACTCCAACATACATACAGTTTCCTTAGACTGTCTCATTATCAACTATTATACAGCTTTTGCTTTGGTGGGAGATCCACATTTCAAATGAAACAGAAGCACCAGCAAATACTCAACAGCTGGCCCTCAGTGCCAGAAAGTGCTATGCAGAATGCTGGGGAAGAAGTTTCAACTACAGACTTACTGGCTGTGGACTCAATATGCACCAATACTGACTGGCTAGGCAAGATGAGCCTACTGGTATAATACTGGCAGGTCTATTTCAGGGCATGTCCGTCTGCTTTCTGACTGGATCAGACAGAGGCTTGCTCCAGAGGAAAAGTTTCACATTTGGTTCTGAAAACTGGTCAACCCCCCATAACTAAGTTGGGAAGCAATTGCTAAATGGGCATGACAGGCCTGTCAGACTGCCTTCTAAGTAACCATGCTCATGCCACAGAAGGATGCTGCTGCCAGCTAAGAGAAGCTGCAAAGGTGAGCTGTGACTACAGACTGTCAAAAGGACAAAAAATTAACTGATGCATGTTCAGCTATAAATGGGATGTCTGCAAAACCCCTTCCAAGACTCAGCAAATACTGTTGGAGGAAGGGGTGGAAAGAATGTAGAGACAGAGGGATGACACAGAATATTGATTTCTAGTCATGACATGAAGATGGTACTTAACTCATGGCAGCCGTGATGACCCACACAGGATCTCTACAAGACTGGCCAGCCAACACTGAGGGCAGGGCAGGGGAATCATAGAATGTCATTTTCTCCTGAGGATTCAGGTACAGTTAAAGGTTGGTGGGGGACAGAATCTCTTCAGCGGTGTAGCTATTTTAAGGGGCCCACCCACTTGTAAACAAACTCTTACCCATGGCTCCTGGAAATAACCCTAAACAAACTCACAGCACACACACAAATGAAAAAAGGAGAAACAGAGCTAGCATCACTGAGAATGGAACAGGAGAGAGAACGTGCATGCGTGTGTTAGAAATGCATCCTGTCCATGTTTGGAAATGTAATGTCATCTGTTTTTGTGTATAAAAATCAGCGGCCTGCCGGGCAGTGGTGGCGCACGCCTTTAATCCCAGCACTTGGGAGGCAGAGACAGGCGGATTTCTGAGTTCGAGGCCAGCCTGGTCTACCAAGTGAGTTCCAGGACAACTAGGGCTACTCTCAAAAAACCAAATCAATCAATCAATCAGTCAGTCGTCAGTCAGTCAGTCAGTCAGTCAGTCAATCAATCAATCAGCGGCCATAAAAGGATAAACAAGAAAAGACAACCCGGTCCTGAAGAATTACAAATACAAATTTATACATTAAAAAGTTAGCTAAATCCATGTTAGTTTACTGTTTTAAGAATAAAACCTTTTTTTAAAAAGGCTGGTGAGATGGCTCAGCAGTTAGGAACACTAGCTGCTCTTCCTGAGGTCAATTCCCAGCAGCAACATAGTGGCTCATGACCATCTATAAAGGGGTATGATGCCTCTCCTGGCATAAGCGTAACACATGGAAGACTGAGGCACCGTGCATTTGAGGGCAGCCTATGCTCCTCCTGGGCTACAAAAGACCCTGTCTCAGAACCTAACCCAACCAAAGCAACCAAACAAACAAACAAACGCATACCTTGCATCAAGCTGTAACCGAGTCTTTATAAGCCAAATGGGGTTTGTTGCAGTGATTGCAGTAAAACCTAAACAAATATATTTAAAATAATGTCAGAAGACAAAAACCACATTATTCGCATTAAGGATTACATTATATGAATCTATAACAAAGAAAATGTCTACAAATGTTAAAACTATTAACTAATGTAAGCTTTATAGTTTTCATTTTATGTCCAGGTAACCATGACCACCTTTTCACAATTCTGGCCTTCCTAGACGATTTTTTCTGGAGCAGACTCTGACCTCACCTCAAGTGTTCTCCTAACCTACATGAAAACAGGGTGTTCTTACTCTATAATCTGAGTTCATAAACGTGCATTCTAAAACTGTTGCCTGGGGGTGAATCCTATTACCTGCCATACTACATTCAAAGGAATCCTACATAAATGGCACTATATAACTAATATTTTGTTCTGTGGACCAGAAGTTTGGCCCAGCATATTTTTATAAATAAATACTAGCACAGAGATAAGATTTCTGTTACAGTTAATTAGTGGGGCTATTTATTACCCAATTAAACAAATAAAAACTTTAAAAAGTTTGTCTGAAAAGTTACAAATCAGGATTTCCTTCTCACTTCTACAGACAGTGAAGAAAGTCAGTAGGGAAGGCAGCTCTCGGTCACTAACGTTCACCTAGTAACTAGCACTCCAGAGCAGCAGTCACCAGGGTGGGGTGGCTCAGTTTTAGAGTAACTTAGGATTTCTGGAGCAGTATGTTTCTGGAACTATGCATTATCTTTTATTTTTAGGAAAACAGCATAGAAAATGCTATCTTAATGACAATTTATAAACATATTTTATTTATGTAAGAGCATTTATTTTGCTTTCCCAAATAAGATTAGTAACACAAGCTTCACAGAATTACATTTATTCAACTGGCCTTTAAGTTCACTGAAAACTCACATAAAAATAAGAAACCTAGTTATTTTAATACCTTCTATATGTCAAGCAGGTTGCTTTTAGAAAGACATACTCTACTCAGCACATTTAATATGAGAAAAATGCTGTGATGTATTTAATCCTACTATAAAAGTCATTAGAGCCAATCACAAACTTTCCTTGGCTGTTAAAGCTGCTACATTAAGTGAAATGATTTAACTCAACTGTTCTTTTTCCTTCTGCAATATCAGATATTTAACTTTCTTAAACGTGACTTCTTTATGCCCTGTTTTAACACTGTAGAAATAGCCACATCTCACACAAAGGGGTGCCCCAATTAAACCTATTTAGCAAGATAAATAAAGTATGGATTATTAACTTTTTAGTAATATTTAGACTAGTGTTTGTAATACTACATAAAGAGGAGTGAGACCAGTAACTTTGGCATTAGCAGGTAATAACAACCAATTTAAGATATGGAACAGACTGTCAAAGAGTTTCCTTTTAATAAGAGGTTCTTCTCATGAATTTATTCTTGGTGAAAGGAACACATGACTATAGACTAGTTTAAGTATTTGTCTTACATGCTTCGTCTGAGTGCACACTGTTATTTTCTTCTGTTGACTCTCATTTTTCTAAGTGAGCAAGTTAAACTCATCAACTTAAAATTATACATTTTCAGACATAATACAGGTCAAAATACCAACTAAATGACTCCTTGTTGTTGGGGACTGAAACCAGGGCTTCACAGCTGCTATACAAGTGGTCTAATTACAAAGCCACACCCTAACCCCAATTCTTATTTACTAAACGAGAATTGTATCACCGGAATATTTATATTAGCTAGGTGTCTAAACAGTAAGATTAAGAGTTTCTAACTGAAAAGGAGCAGTATAAATCCACACCACTATTCATGATTTTAATTATTCCTAGGAAAAATAACCTGCCTTCTTATAAAAATTTTAAAGGCATAAAGTACAACTCCTTCTCTTGAGCTAAAAATGAAGCTATCCAATTAAAAACTTTCATTCAACTTACTTTTTTGAAAAGATTGCCACCAATTTTAAATTTAAAGTAAACATCTATTTAATTCAAGTTTATGTCCTAATCGCTTTCCAAGTCACAAAATCCCTCACTTTAAGATTGGAGCACCACATAAAAAAAATACTTTAAATTATTACTCAGAGTACAAAATTTTTAATACTCAAATAGTAATCTTAATAGACTTTAAATAAACAATGTCAGAAAGCAATCAACAGGGAATTCTTACTTAACTAAAATTCATTTCTAGATATAATATGTAATAGGCCAACATTAAAATTTAGGTAAGTGAGAGAATGTTATCTTGTAATTGGCACTCCTGTAAGCTCTGCTTACTGTGACTGCTCTGGTACCACCTAAGTATAGACAACTAGCTAATCAGCAAATTACTTACTGGCTTAGATAAAGAATCTAGACATTTACAGTTTTAGCTGTTGGTCCTTAAGAATGAAAAAAATAAAAATAAAAAAAAGCTAACTGAGCTAGAGCTATACAAAGAAACCCTGTCTCGAAAAACAAAACAAAAAAATAACCTGGTTCTTTACAAAAAAATAGTTAAATAGCAAAACAGACATTATTAGGCTAATTAAATCTGGAAAAATATACCCTATTAACCCAAGAAAGAAAACAAATGGAATAAAAGAAAATTTTACTACTAACAAAATCATGTGGTAACAAAGTTTGTGGTTAGCCAAAACTAAACATGTTTTCTTGCTACATTTACGACAAGCACACACAGATGTTGGGCATGGTGATCCTGAAGTTTAAAAATTGCCTACCAGTTTTTAATTCTGCATTTCAGTTTTTGTTACATTTAAGTAAGAGACTAATGTATTCAGAACACCCAATATTAAAACAAACTGGAAAGTACAGTGAGGAATCCACTTGTAGATTAAAAATATATATTGTTCCAGAATCAGTTAAAGCAAAGCGCCAACAGAGGCATTTAGTTAGTAGTATCAGTGTTTGAGAAACTTTAGAAAACTTTAAATGTAAATTTAAGTTGTACATCAAATAAAATTCTACTTGATAAGTCAATTAAAAACATGAACAAATCCCACCTATAGAAACTCACTGAGAATGCTTAAATGAGTGATACCTGCAGTATTGTATTTCAGTACTTATTTCAATTAAGCTCTTAAAAGTACAAAGCATAAGACTAAAGTATTCAAACTATTTTAAAATTTAAAACTACACTAAAACAGCTAAGACCTTATTCACTATAGCCTGCATTTCTTAGAAAGTAGAGACATCAGTTTTTTTAAAAAAAGGGCAGAAACCAAGTATCAATAGATGAGTGGAAAGCACTGTACTAGACTTCTAAACGTTAGCTAAGCAAAGACAAGACAACTGCTATCTTCTAACAGCTGTAGGACAGCACATCGAAACTACAAACTCTCTAACATATTAATATATACTTTGTCAGTCTGTGGAGGTCAAGGCTACTATGGCCAAGCTGAAGACCTCAAGTTTACATGTTAACTGAAAAGTAGACCATTCTTCCTTCTAGAAGGATAACAAAGGGACCATAGTTACATCTTTGTGAAACACTCAACAATGCACACATTGCAATCCACGTCCCACCTTCTACTCAGCTACAGCTACTATAAAATCCCAGGGTGTGTTTCTTATACTAGAGGCTGCAAGAGATACTCAGTTCAGTACTCACGAGGTTTAAGTTAGTCCATATTTCTACAGGAGTGACCTGCGGATGGGGAGCATGAGATGACACGATCTCACTCTTTTCTCGGGAGAAATGTACAGTAAATGCCTAAAATAGACACAGGCTTTTCTGTATCATAACAACAAGCAGTGACCTCATCAGACACATGTGTACAAACTGAATCTCACTGAAGGATTTAAGAAATATTTACTGTGAGATTTTTTTTTTTTAAATTTTTAAGTTAAGAGAATATCAGAATGTGCCTTGTGTTTATAATAAAAGTGCACAGAGTACTGACAATCCCGCCATCTTCAGCAGATTCAGAGTCCAAATACTTACCTAAAAGACGATCAATTTTGTCTTAAAGAAAAAATGCTAACCTTGTCAAGGGAGAATCTAAAAAAAACAAAAAAAACGAGAAGGGATTCTATGTCCCATTTCCTAACACTATTAGCTACCACGAAGAGTGGCAAACACTTTTATTTGTTCTTTAATAATCAGATTATCTAGTGATTAAAATAAGTAAACAAACAGAAACACACAGAGCCCCAAAAGAATATTAAGGTCTGGAACTTTGCGTAACTAACAAAGTACACATTGCTAACAGTAGTACCTGTCACCTGTGACTCTAGCAGTAATACTGCCCATCCAATACTTATGGAATATTTTGGATTATTTTGTATTAATTCTTGTGTTCTACAAAACAGAAAACAGGAAAAATATTCACAAATAAGCATATAAAGCAGCTGTCCAACCGTGCATCTGGCTGAATACTGTAAGGTAAACTTTATATTGAAGGAGTAAAAAAAACACCTAACCTTGCATTTAAGTCATGAAGTTAAAAATCACACACACAAAAAAAAAATACCTTGAAAAAAATGCATTCTTAAAAACAAAATAAATAATATATTCTGTAAGCAAATACTATTCACTAGATATACTGACAACACTAAATGATTATATTTATTGATATACTAGAAATGTCACACTATATAAACAATAATAAAAGCTCATTTCCTTTATACTTATGTTACATGTAAAAAGTATCTGTTTGTCAGGTAAACTTTTAAAAATTAAGAATTACTGTAAAGAAAGAAGAAATTTAATACTATTTTTTGGTATACCAAGAGGTGCCTCGGTGCACTCGGAAGGTTACTCAAAATTATTTCAACAAAACAAACATAAAGCAAATCCCTGGACAGCTAAAGGAAACAGTGTCAGCAGCTGTACGTAAGGAGAAAGGTGGGTAAAACACAGAAACAATCAGCACTGCTTGGATAAAATATCTTTGTAATTGGAAAATGTTTCAGTAAAACAAAAACATACAGTCCATTTTAGGTGTGGCCACTTATAATACTGCCAAAAAAAATGAAGACCCTCTTTAACACCACTTTTAACTAAGTTCTAAAGTTTAAATTACATGTTTTAGTTGATTTGGCTACTACATAAAATGAAATTGAAGAGAAAGGCTGTGTGTGCTGACTGTTGTGGCAAAATTGCCAAAGCAATATGGCTGAGTCTTTTAATGCATTTTTGCTACTAAGGTGACAAGGTTAGCATTTTTTTTAACAGGCAGTTAAAAAATTTTTTTACATGACTTATCTTTAAGTACTTTGTACGTCTAAATCATTCTTCAATGTCCAAAAATATGACCCTAAAGAAAACCCAGAACAATCTGGTGCAGATTATTTTAAGAATAAATGGGGAAAAAAACTACCTGAGTCAATCTGTACGGGACCATTCTGTGTCACCAGCCATGTAGCTACACATAAAATCTGCAAAGCTAAATGTTAATACTAGCAAACAGTGCAAAGAAATGTAGAGGGCATGATTTTCAGAACAATGTAACTGTAAACAAATGAAAAAATATTTTCAAACTACACAGTAAGTACACTGGGTAATAATGTCTGCATATGCATGCTTATCAATTTACCAAAATTCAATGTGGAAAACAGTATTAATAAAGATGCTATACATTTGATGAAAGAATTAAAATTGTGATTTTTACTAAATTACTTTGCAATAAAAAACTGGTAATAAATTTTGTTTATTAGTAAAATAAGTATCTGGTAAGATACTTTGACCCTTTAATATTGCAATATTAAATCTATAATAAACACTGTCAACTTTAAAGTGACTGTTTATCTGTTGATTTTTTATAGTAACATCAACATTTCTTTTTAATTTTTTGGAGTTAGATATAAATAATCCCACTGCCTCAAACCACAAATGCTGAAATCTAGAAATATATTGTTTACCTAATGTAATAGTTGGTGGGTTTATAACTAATTGGCCCAACTTTCACCAGTATCCAGTCAAATATGTAAGAGAAAAACATCCATAATCAACATCTATAAATAGTATAATTAAAAAATTCTAGTTTGTAACTAGGTAAATAATATTACGCTAAAAACTAATTCTCAAAACCCAATCTATCCAGATCAATCCAGTTATTCCATGGATAAGGTCATAAAAACTCCCAGGAATGACCTAACTTATTCAAGATCTTTAAGCTGGCAAATCAGAGGATATAGTATCTTACTTTAAACACTGTCCCTTCCAGCTTCAAAATGTCAATCAACCAACAATTGTAAAATATAGAGCCTTGAAAACAATTTGTAGAGTATATACTAGATTTAGTATATGGCAAAGTTATCACTTTTCACAAATCAGTATTTCAAACATACACTTAGTTGGTTAAATATGTGGTTCAAATTAAACTATTCTAAATAGAAAATGATTAGCAGTTTAAGGCAATCCTTAAGCACACAATAGGAAGCCAATTTATTGATCAACAGCTAATAAAAGCAGCTATTGTTTTATAAAATTACAGGACAATTTGGAAATGAGGCAGATTAATTAATTCTCAGAAAACTGGGAGACATTTCTATTAAGAACTAAAATTCAAGGCTTTGTCTAACATGCATGGCAGCAAATGACTCCAGAATCAGATTGGCAAACCAATCTTTACCACTCATCCTCAGAAGAAGACAGAGACCTGTGAGGGCAGTTTTGTTTCAGAATCACATTGTCATGACATTAAGTTCCTGGAAACATTTCTACACAAGCATGTATACATAAGCCAGTGTCTAAAGTTCAGGTCCAGGAAGCAGTCCAGATTGTGAGGAATGATATATTCTTAATGGTACACCAACTACAGTAACTGGGTCATAATAAGCCTCACAAAACTGCAGCATCTGAGCACAGGACAGAATGGATACCGACAGCACCAAGTATTGGCGGCATGTTCCAGACAGGAAGTCACTGACAGAAACTGAGGAGAGCAAGTGGCAGCTCTAACTCCAGTGGAGGTACCGCTAGACTCTTAAAGCACAAATGCATCAAATATTAATCAATACACAGAAAAATGAATGTATTATCTGCAGTCTGTCACTTAAACCCTTAAATACAAAAATTTAACTGATAACAGATTTTATGTGTAGCAAATGTTTTATTCAAATGGACAAAAACCACTTTGCACACTTTAATCATTAAGAAGCACACTAACCATCTTAATTTGATAGGAAGTCATCATTAACTTTTCCAGGTTTAGAGGAGTTTTTACTATTAAATATTCATACCTGCCATTGCAGCTGAAATCATGTGTACTTGGGTAGAATCAGGATCAAAAACACCATTCAACTTTTCCTTGCAATTTGAATAAGCAGCAAAATATATTGCTCTAAAAATTAAAAAAAAAAAATTAGTTTATTAGTAAAATATAAATCTTCATAATTTTAGAATAGAGAAATAAAATAGAATAAAGTCTAAGTCATATTCAACATAACATCATGTTTACCCATTTTCCCCACAAAGCATGTTTAGTACAAAAAAAAAGCCGAACTCAAAGGCACAGTTCTTAGCAACCATTCTCAGATCACCTAAGCCATGCTCAATACTGACAACTACTTAGCAACTACAAGAAGCAAAAAGAATTTGTGTAACATCCTGACAACAGGAGATTCTATGCAGTGGAGCTGTGGTGGTTATACTTCAGAGTGCTAACTCAGAAGTCAGTGTACTCAGACCAAGTTAGGTAAAAATAAATTTAGAGGTAGAGCTGATCTAGTCAGTCTAATCTGGTGAATTTGAGATTGTATATGTTCTGCACTGTAAGAATACACAGAATATTCATATATTTCCCTTTTTGGGTACTGGAGATCCCACCCAAGCTTCTATCCTCTTTACATATCTTGAGCACAATATTCTTAAGACAAAACGATGATGTTAACAAATGTGATCAGGTCATCAGGTCAAGTTATGTTTTGTATCGTGTAAATACTCCACTAAATTTAGAGTTCTTTTAAACTTTGAAGTACTGAATTATTGCCTGCTGAACCAAATATTACATTATCTCTCAACAATCCTGATTTATAAATCAGTAACAAAGTAGACCAATAACTGATAATGGAGTTTTATTACTACATCTTTTCCATCTGATGTGTATGAGTCTTCTGCTTCTATGTAAGTAAGTGCACCAGGTGCATGCAGAGTCATGGACACCAGAAAAGAGTATTAAATGCTCTGGAGTTACAGATGGCTATGTAACTTCACAAGGGTAATGGGAACTGAACTCAGGTCCTCTGCAAGAGCATCAAATGCTCTTAACCATTAAACCTTCATGAATATATACAAGATATATTCACCTATGCATACACACACATGAATATATACAAGATACATTCACCTATGCGCACGTACACACAC
>JANHMN010000020.1:12411509-12448433 GCA_030674055.1 Rhabdomys pumilio | reverse complement strand
AAGATATATTATTAAAAATATCACATATCGCCAGGTGGTGGCAGTGCACGCCTTTAATCCCAGCACTTGGGAGGCAGAGGCAGGCGGATTTCTGAGTTCGAGGCCAGCCTGGTCTACAGAGTGAGTTCCAGGACAGCCCGGACTATACAGAGAAACCCTGTCTCGAAAAACAAACAAACAACAACAAAAAAAAAAACCCCAAAAAACAAATCAAAACAAAATAAACAAACAAAAAAACCCAGATGCTTGCAGTTTGTTGATTTTTTTTTTGAAAAATATCAAGTTGTAAACTTTATTACTAATTAAAAATGAAGTTTTTAAAGATCTCAACTTGACCAGATATGAAACAATTTAAAAACCATTAAAGGTGTATTGAGAAAAACCAGGCCTTTTTTTTTCCCCCCTTAAAAAACACCACTAACTGTTTATTAACAGTGGCTATCTAGAAGGAAAATAATGAACGTGTAGAAAATACAACCAGTAAGGCAATATATTTAAAGTGGATATGCCGCTTTTTTCACCCTTCATTTTTATAATGTAAAATATGGACTGTCTTCCTTTTAAATGTTTAAGGGGATCCTCTTGCAGAGGACCTGAGTTGGGTTCCCAGCACTCATGCTGGGTGGCGCACAACTACCTGTAACTTCAGTTCCAAGAGATCTGATACCCTCTTCTGGACTCCATGGGAACCTGTACGGGTGTATGTTCATCATATGCACACAAACATACATACAGGATTTTCAAAAACAACTCTTTAAATTTTATTTCATGATCACTACGTGTGTACGTTCTTGTGTATGTGGAAACCAGAGAATAACTTTAGGAGTGCATTCTTCACTTCCACTGTTGGTTCTAAGTGCTGGACTCAAGTCATCAGCTTGTAGGAAGTTCCTTCCAGGACACACTGAGCATCTCACTACCACCACACACTCACCCAGCATCTTCCCTCATATGTAGCTAAGCCCTAGTTTTAAATCCAAGATAATGTTGCTCAGCCTCTCAATTACAGGTGTAGGCAACCGAATTCAACACTGAATACTTTCTTAACATGAAAGTGAAATACAGTAAGTAACAGGATGTGAGCGAGGTATGTAGTTTGAAGGTCAGAACTAGGTGTCCACGTACACCCTAAATATGAACTTTTCTGAACAGCATTTTACCATGGAAGAATCCAGATGCAGGGGACCTGATCTCGCCTTCTGACTAGGCACACATGTGTACATACATTTGTGCAGGAAGAACATTCATACATAATAAATGTATGTTTTAAATGCTTATGTATAATCAGGTAACCCTCTGTAATTTTAGTACTTAGGTATATCAGGCAGGGGCATGGTAAATCTGAGGTTAGCAGGACTACCCAGTAAGACTGTCTCAAAACAAAAACAAAGACATCCCTCCATACACATACACCAAACCCTTTATTTTCTTTGAAGATATTTTGTTTTGTTCTTTGAAATTTAAGAGTTACCACAGTCAGAACTATTTATTTCACACTTTATTTTCCAAATATGAGCACCCTCAGTTTAAAGTAAACACTACACTCTCTCCTTACAACATGAAACCTGTGTACACAGTACAATGAACTTCTGTCAGCTCCAGAACCAAGGTTTTCTTTGGCGACTCAACTATCTAACTTCCCACAAATACTGAAATGTACTTGTTTCTGCAATGATTATATACGATACCTTGCAATAAAGATGGGCAGAATCTTATTAGCCCCCCCCTTTTTTTTTACCTGGAGGGAGCCACCCCCACCAAATTGGGGCCTAATCCTCTAAACAACGAGCGAGGGCCCTCTTTTTCCAGGATGACCCTGAAAAGAGAAAAGCAAATTATTAGAAAGAAATGTTCTTCTATCACCCTTTACTAATATCCTAGAGCAAAGCCAATTTCTCATTTATAAGTATCTTTCAGGTCCATTTCATTACTTACAAAAACACCCTTTGCAGGAGGCGGGCACAGGAAAAGTTACTGTAGGATCAAGCGATATGCTAACGACAACAAAATGGCGTATTCTCTCTAAAATAGCTAGCAAGGTGCCCCAGTGGGAAAGGCACTTGCCATGCAGCCTAAGGATCTGACTTGGATTCCTGAAACTCACCTAAAGGTGGAAAGAAAACTGATTTCACACTGTTAACTGATTTCACACAGAAAACTGATTAGCCTCTGTTCTCTACATGTATACTGTGGCATGTATATACCCATATACACATGCACAAAATTTCTTAAAATTATGGTTTTAACCAAGAGTGCAGACTCATGCCTGTAATCCTACCACCTGGGAGGCCGAGATAAGAGGACCATCCTAAGTCTGAGATTAACCTGGACTTGAGAGTGAGTTTCAAGTCAAGCTGAAACCCTGTATCATGATAACAAAAGTTAATAAGTATATAGTGATACTGACTTGCTCTTTCTCTTCCATCTTCTCCTCTCTCCCTCTGCTTTTACTTCATCATAAGAACTTTCAATTATCTCTCTAAATTTGTTTGCTTGTTTGTTTTTAAATATAGATGTCTCGGTTTTTTATTGTTGTACTGAAACAAGGCTTCATTATGTAACAACAATAGCTGAGCTGAGTGCTGAGGATCAGACTTCACACTGAAAATTTTGCTGAATAGTTGTGAAAAAAAGCATATTAAGACAAATAATTTAATAGGTGACAATAAGCAAATATTGTACAAGACATTTATCTCTAGAATGAAAAAGGGACAGAGAGTCTAAATCATAAAAGGCTTTCTGAGATTAAGTAGTTAATAAAGTTACCGAGGTGAGAAGGGACAGGGATACTTTACTTAAAACCAGATAAGGGGCACATGCCTGCTAGTTTACATTTAGGAGGCTGAAATAGCTCAGGCCAGTCTAATTAGACTGACTTAGAGCAATAAACAAACAAACATAAAGCAAGACAGGCAGACCAACTGCTTCTCTGAGTATCTATATACTCAAGAAAGATCTCTTAAAAGGCAGACGAATGTAATAGTTAAAGATATGAGCTGAGAGGCAAGACTTTTCTTTATGAAGTCCATGGTGTTATCGGTGAGAAAAAGAGTAACTTTTCACTGATCCAATTTTACCATAAGAAAACTAAACAGCATAGTGGTATTGGGTTTGGTTCTTTGGTGATTAATTTATAAAGAGATTAAAGGAGAGGATGAAAAACTTAAGAAAATGGTGGTGGTGGTGGTGGTGGTGGTGGTGGTGGTGGTGGTGGTGGTGCATGCACGCCTTTAATCCCACTACTGGGTAGGCAAAAGCAGGTGAATCTTTTCCGAGTTTGAAGTCTGCCTGATCTACATGGAATAGTACCAGGTCAGCCAGTGTTACATAATGAAACCTTGTCTCAAGACAACAACAAAAACCTCCGAGAAATCTATACTTCAAAACAAACAAACAAATCTAGAGAGATATTCGAAGTTCTTATGATGAAATAAAAGCAAAATCACTGAAAATCAGAACAGAATATATTTCAGGGGTCTAAGGGAGAATTTTAAGAAAACTTAATCGATTAACAGCAATGTCAGAATTGTGATGCAAAGATATATTTCCTGGAACTGGGGGGATGGCTTAGTGGTTAAGAGCCACTGGCTGCTCTTCCTGAGTTCAATTCCCAACACCCACACGGTGTTGGCTCACAACCACCTATAACCATAGTTCCCGTGGAATTTATGTCCTCTTCTGGTGTGCACATATTTAGACAAAACACCCATATACATAAAATACATGAATAAGTAAAAAAAGATACATCTCCTACATCAATCAATACTTTTCTGAAATTGTGTCATTTGAATTTAATTCAAAATTGCTGAGTTTTATTCTACCTTTCATGTTCTTGGGTAACCAAGCTGAACAAGTGTGACGCAACTTAGTAGCAAATGTAAACACCCTGGACGAGCTCATTTAGTCCTACAAAACAAACACTAGGAGCTCAGCTCAAACAGATGCCAGTCAGGTGAGCTGATAAGGCAGACACACAGTCACTGGTTCTAATACAAACCTAAAGACATTTCTGGAACTTGCTCGTAGACCAGGCTAGCCTCACACTCAGAGATCTGCCTACCTCCATCTTCCAAGTGCTGGGATTAAAGGTGTGTGTCACCACAGCCAGTCTTGAAAGTGAATTAAGTCCAGTAATATAAACATGCTATTTTTTTTCCAAATCATCAGAAAATGACAACACAGAGATATTTAAAAACTGGGATAACTGTTTCAAGCTGCAGCTGTCTAGGTTATATGTTCTATATTTTATAAATGAAAACAGACTGCCAGCAATTAGATGCAGGTACTTGTGCACATATGTGAACATTAAGCACACAGTAATAGTCAGTGCAACACTACCTTAATTTCAAAAGTAAACAGAACAGCCATCTGGGCATGGCAGCACAGAGGCAGGCCTGTTTCAGATACTGAATTCTAGACCAGTGAGGACTACACAGTGAGACCTTGCCTGAAAACAAATCAAACAAAATTTAATCAATTCAAAACAAAATATTGATGATACCTTTAGAAAAGAAACCCACTGGATAATGTAGAAAAATATACTAAATATATATAATTTGGAAATACTCCATTTTACACAATCTAGATTGTATTACTCCTTTATGGCATATCACCACTATTAAGTGTGATTTATAATTATAGTCTGACTTTTGAGTTTTTCTAAAGAACCTTTTAAAATATGTAAGATAAAAACTAAGCATGTGGGAATTACTAAAATCACAGCATCAAAAACAAAATCCATGAATTTTCACTCTTACTTTAGACAATGAAGAGGTCCAGGGGACACTACTCGGTTGACACTGGCTCCAGCCATGGTGTTCAGCTGAACTTCAGAAATATATAGTGTCACAGAAGATGACTGCAGCCGTGTTTTGACAACTTCCAATGGACATGTCAGAATAGCTCCCACTGTACCACCACATCTATAAAACAAAACAAAAACAAAACCCAGTAAGTCCAGAATACAGGCATCTAACCAGTCAATGAGAATATACACTCCAACCTAGTGCTCTAACCCAACATTACTAAATTGAAAATCTTGAAGACTAATTTTTTCGAAAGTTTTACTTACTTGACTGCAAAGAAACACTTCCAGTTACTAAAAGAGAACTGAGGGAGCTATAGAACTCTGTCATGTTGTAAATGGTGGCCCTCGTACCCACATACCAGAATAAAATATGGAAAAAATGAGCTTAGTAATTTATACAGAAAGTACAATTAGGTAAAGTAAGATTTCCAATAATGGTTTTTACCAAAAATGACTGACGGACTGAATGAAGGCTCTAAGGGGTGCTCCTTGCCCATGGGCAACTCATAGCTCTGTCAGAATCTACAGTGTGTGAATTATATCTCATCTTTCAAATTTCTAATCCTTTAAAAATCGCAGAACTAATTCTAAGCAATAGGACAAAGATAAATTACTTATAAATAATCATACTTATTTCTAATTTTAAGTCCTCCAACACTCAAAGGATAGTACAAAACATATAGTTTTATAGTCATTATCGGTTATGTCCATGTATGCAGAACAGGCAGTTAGTGAAAAAAATAAACAACAAAATCATTTTATATAAAGGCTGATCATCAGAATAACAAAATACTCTTGGCAAAACGTATTATTTAAACCAGTTAAGGAAAAAAGAACTTAAGTAATAATCTAAGCAATTATTCTCTAAATACAAGTGTAGGACATTTGCATATGTAACCTAGTTCTCATGAGGCTGAGGGAAGACTGCAGAGATAACACATCGGGTAAGAGCACTTGGTGTACAAGCATAGAATCCCCAGTACCCATGTAAAGCTAGACAAGGCCATACAGTGCATGCCTATAACCCTAGAACTGACCAGCCTGGGCACAGAATAAGATACTGTTTCAAAAAAAACATAACAAATTGAAAACTCCAGTCACAATGGAAAAATG
Organism: Rhabdomys pumilio; assembly: GCA_030674055.1. NCBI lineage: Eukaryota > Metazoa > Chordata > Mammalia > Rodentia > Muridae > Rhabdomys > Rhabdomys pumilio. Next base: position 12,442,513 of record JANHMN010000020.1, on the reverse strand, counting down.
GAAACAATTTTTCCTTACAGCACTGAAAGCTACCCAGTGAGATTCTGAGAATAACAACTCATCAGAGATTTACTTATTGCAGTGAAACAGGAGCTAATGGAATCCAAGGTTAATATAGAAAATGGGCATTAGAAAAAGGAAGAGGGCTGTAGAGATGGCTCAGCAGTTAAGAGCACTGACTGTTCTTCCAGAGGTCCTGAGTTCAATTCCCAGCAACCACATGGTGGCTCACAACCATCTCTAAAAGGATTTGATGCTCACCTTCTGGTGTGTCTGAAGAAAGAGCGCAACACTGTACTCACATACATAAAATAAATAAATAGCCGGGCAGTGGTGGCTCACGCCTTTAATTCCAGCACTTGGGAGGCAGAGGCAGGCAGATTTCTGAGTTCAAGGCCAGCCTGGTCTACAGAGAGTTCCAGGACAGCCAGGGCTACACAGAGAAACCCTGTCTCGAAAAAGCATGCATGCATGCATGCATAAATAAATAAATAAATAAATCTCTTTTAAAAAAAAAGAAAAAGAAAAAGGAAGAAAAGCAGCCCAGCACAGGAATATATTCAGTATCATTCAAATAAAATTTCAAATAACAAACCATTAAAAAGAAATTATTTCAGGATCCAGAATGGGACCCACATGGAGTAGCTCTGGGTCTGAAGCCTACCATTCCAAATATAAAACAAAGAATACTTTATATTGATATAATAACTATGTGCCATTAAGAAAATTAAACCTAGGCCAGGCAGTGGTGGTGCATGCCTTTAATCCCAGCACTTGGGAGACAGAGGCAGGTGGATTTCTGAGTTTGAGGCCAGCCTGGTCTACAGAGCGAGTGAGTTCCAGGATAGCCAGGGTTACACAGAGAAACCCTGTCTGGAAAAAACTGAAAACCAAAAAACCAAAAAACCAAAAAAAACCCAAAACAAAACAAAACAACAACAACAAAAAAAAAACAAGACAAAAAAAATTAAATCTGAAAACCTGTATCATACTAAAATTTAAAACTTGCACTCTTTGACAGAAACTTTTAAGAAAATGGAAAGACAGCCAAGGCTAATTTGCAAATCGTATGCCTGACAAAGTCCTACTACTCAGACTCGGGTTGGATAACCCTTTAACAAGATATTTAGCAGAATTTACAAATGATAGGTGTATTCAAACAAGCACCGAACATTTTCAGTCATCGCCATCTGGGATATAATGGGATACCCAGCTATTTATGGCTAAAATTAAAAAGGCTGATACTCGGGACAACTATATCAGAAAACAGAATGACACTTTCCACAGGTAGAGATACATGTAAACTGTAACCTCACACCTAGGTTCTGACTAGACAGAGACAGACAGAAAAGCTGAAATGCCTGTTTACAAATGTTTATAGCAGCTTAACCTGTAGTGACCAAAAACTGAAAAACCACACAAATGTCGGATCAAGGACTGCTGAACTGTAGTACATCTATAATTGAATACTATTCTATTAAAAATAAAATAATGGGGCTGATGAGGTGGCTCAGTGGTTAAGAGCACTGACTGCTCTTCCAGAGGTTCTGAGTTCAATTCCCAGCAACCACATGGTGGCTCACAACCATCTGTAATGAGATCTGACGCCCTCTTCTGGGGTGCCTGAAGACAGCTACAGTGTACTTACATATAATAAACAAACAAACAAACAAACAAACCTAAAAAAATAAAAATAAATAAAATAAAATATTATAATAAAAAACAACAACTTAGGATGAATCTCAAACATTATACTCCTTGAAAATACCTGTCAAAACATGGCTATAATTATGAGATTTTTCATTTTTATGATATTCTTGAAAACGCAAAACTAGAAAGGCAGAAATGAGATTTGTGGTCACTAAGTAAAGTAATTTGTAAAGACTGCCTGCAAGAGATTTGAGAGAATTCTTGGGATAAAACTTAATGAACTCTGAACTTAAGTGAGTGACACACATGTCTGACAGGACAGCTGAGGAGAACTGTAGAGAGCAAAGAGACTAAAGGAAGTAGAGCAGTATAAGCTGGGGTTAGCTACGAAAGACAAGCCAAGCCAGGCCAATCCTGAAATAAATGGGGTGGATGACCTCCAGACCCCGTTCTTCCTGACAAGCTATTGGTAGTCGACAGCTGCTAGAGTAAGTACTTTCTAAAATTTGAGTGCTGTGGCTACTGGTACAATTTCTACACTCCAGTGGATAGCCCAACACCCAGGCACACCAAAGCAGCCCTAATTAGATACAGTGGGTATATGTACATGTACGTGTATGTACGTGTGTGTGTGTGTGTGTGTGTGTGTGTGTGTGTGTGTGTCTGCACGCACATGCGTGTATGAAATTAGGGGACTGTACTGAGGAATATGGGAGTGTTGGAGGGAGGGTTATAGGAGTAGATATATTTCACTGCACAAGTATGAAACTCTTAAGAACACAGATCTTTAAAAGGCTGTGCTGGTTAGTCTTCTGTCAATTTGATACTAACTAGAGTTCTATGGGAAGACAGAACCTTTATGGGAAAAGGCTCTCAACAGCTTGGCCTCTGGGAATGACTGTAGAGGCATTTCTTACTTAAGACTGAGGTGGGAGGGTCGAGCCCACTGTGGGCGCTCCCACCCCTGAGCAGGTGGTTTTGGGTTAAGAAAGCAAAACCAGCAGCCTATGGAGAGTAAGCAATGTCAACAGTGTTCCACGGCCTCTGTTTGAGTTCACACCTCCCTTCAGGTTCTTGCCCTACCTGAGTTCCTTCCTTGGCTTCCCTCAGTGATCTAAAATTAAGAATATGTTTAGCCAAACAAACCCTTTCCTTCCCAAGTTGCTTTTGGTCGTGTATTCATCATAAAAAAAAAACAAACTAGGACAAAAGCCAAATGTGAAAATTAGTAATATATGAAGTATTTGGAGCTGAATGCATTTCCACTATGCAAAAACATGGACCCACACACCCATGCTCCTGGGCAGGAGTCAATTCCCTGATCAGCTCAAAAACCTGAGTTCAAGTTTAAGAAGGGGCACCAGATGCAGATGCACTATCACAGTCTTTTCAACTGCAGACAAGAAAGACTTTGTTAGCCAGAGAGAACACAAAAAAGAGAAAACACCAGACTGCCAGGTGCCTCCTGAGTACCCAGCATCACTGGGTAAAAAGGTATTTTATTTTTATGGTATCATTACTGCACAAGAGTAAAGCACTGTGCTACAATGCATTTTATGCCTAAATGAACACGAACACCACTAAATATATTAAATCTGCAGTAGTAGCTCATTTACGAATGTAAGATGTGGACGGCATAATTATTCTAAGCTAAGCAAATAACTAGTTAACGGCAAGGCCTGAGAGCCATGGTGCAGGCTTCACAGTTCTAGCTCTTGGGAGGCAGAGGCAGAATCAGAAGTTCAAGGTTATTCTCAGCTGCACAAAGAGTTCAAGCAAGTCTAGACTAGCCCTATCTCAAAACAAAAACCAAACCCAAATACTATGCAATATTATTTTAGCCTTACTCCAGCTCTCCAGTTTCATATCAGTAAATAAATTTTTTATAAGGCAATATTTTAAACTTTTTAGAAATGCTATTTTGCATAACCAACATAATCATATTTTTAAAAATTAGCGAGATGAAACAGGATCACAAGCTCAAGGTCTGTCTAGGCTAGGGTGTTCCAAGACAAGCCATGTCAACTTAGTGAGATCCTGTCTCAAAATAAAAAGAAGGCTGGAGCATGAGGCTCTCAGTTTCCTTTGCAGAATCAAGATGGGGAAGTTTCTGAAATCAAAACTAGCTGAAAAGCCTCTAACTTCCCATGCAGGAAGTTCTAGTTTCTAGGTTAAAAATCACCAGGAAGGCGAAGAGTTCAAAAGCATTCCTGACAACTATCAGAAAAACAAGTAAAAGAAAAAGAGAAAGACCCAGCCAGACACGACCTCAGTTCTGGAGAAACAGAAGAGAGTGGACCTGAGGCTTGTGGGCTTGGTCTACATAGCAAATTTCAGGCTAGCTATGGGTATATAGCAGATTGTCTCAAAGAGCAAAAGACATAAAGAAAATGACAAACTAGAAAGAAAAATTAACTACCTTAAGTCTCACTGGCTGTAGACAGGCTTCTCAGCAGCCCACTCCAAGTACATTACTGTAGGCCCCAGCATCTCCCCACAGCTTTCTCCTCACAGTGCTTTTCTCCTCTGACCCAATGGTTTGGCCCTGAGTCAGAGTGACTGTAGTGTGGTAGTCAATTAGTCTGCTAATGTGAGTATCATACTATTTAAAAGTCAGAATTCAAAGTTATTTCTGTAAATCACTCATTTGCTCCATGTTTTCTTCACTGGCAATTCCATGGAGAGAACAGCCAAGTTTGAGACCAAAGAACATTAAAAAAAAAAAAAATCATTATAGCATCAAAGATCTCTAGATTATGAATCTTACTGAACTATAAATGGCATAATACCATTAGTATACCCAAAGTAACCTCAATTATTTCTTCTTAGTCAAAGTACCTGGATCAATGCACATTTTAAAAGTTTACAGACAGTAGGCAAGGGCGGGAGCAATGGCTTCATGGTTATGAGCACTGGCTGTTATTCCAGAGAATAGAAGTTCAATTCCCAGCAGCTACATAGAGCTTCACAGTAGTATGTAACAGCAGCTCGAGGAGCCAATGCTCTCCAAGTGTACCCGAAATGTATACAGAACACAGATCCATGGGCAGATAAAACATCACACACACACACACACACACACACACACACACACACTTACTTATAGGCCATTGTTAGGTAGAGTGGTACACATCTGTACGTTAGCACTTGAGGCTAAGGCAAGAGGACCAGTGCAAAACACTGCTACCCAGAAAGGGAAGGAATAAAGAGAGGGAAGGGAAGAAAAGGAAAGGAAAAGGAGAAGGAGGAACCAGAAGAGTAAAACAGCCAAGATCACTTAGAGAAGTAAGATAATCATATATTCTATGCATTAATCTACAGACTATTTAAACCTTGTTTAATTCAACAGCTTTATTTTTGTGTCTCTCTCTGTCTCCCTCCCTCCCTCCCTCCCTCCCTCCCTCCCTCCCTCCCTCCCTCCCTCCCTCCCTCGAGACAGGGTTTCTCTGTGTATCTCTGGATGTCCTGGAATTCACCCTTTAGACGAGGCTGGCCTTAAACTCAGAAATCCATCTGCCTTTGCCTCCCAAGTGCTGGGATTAAAGGTGTGTACCACCACTGCCTGGCAACTCAACAGCTTTATAAGACAATTAGAGCTCTTCTACTTTTATGTTTGTATAGTTAAGTTTACCCACCTTTGAGGAGTTGCTTCTATTTGCTTATGTACATAAGAGAAAATTTCTGGCATGCCAGTGGTCAGCTACTTTAGTACCTGACTACTTTTTACCAATCTCTTGAGTAAGCGGCAGAGTTGAGCAAGTCAAGCTCAGTGTAACCAGGAGACTGTTTAAAAGCACAGAATATTAAAAAAAAAAAAAAAAAAAAAAAAAACCAAACCTCTGCAAACAGACCTTATGAGAAAGCAGTGTGCCCACTGAGGGCTTCAAAGTGCTTTCCCACACAAGCTTTCCATGGTGCATAAGGACTAAGTGGAGAGTGAGAGGATGAGAAGGCAAAGGAGAACTTTTCACTGAATAGCAAGCAAGCAGTACCAAGCAGAGCAATCTCAACCACCATGCTAAGAACCATGAACCTGGCAGGTGCACAGACACAAAAACAGTCGTTATAGTCTCAAACTACTGAAAAGCTAGAACCAGTTCTGGTGTTTATAGAAAACGTTTACTAAACAAATTGATGTGTGGGCACAGGAACCGAAGAATATTCAAAATTCTGTTGAAGGAAAGGGCAACATGCAAGAAGTGATTCCAAGACTGACTGTCAGACAGACATACGCTGCCTTCCTTCTGAGGCTTTGAGTGTGCCCGGGCCAGGACACTGGTTAGACAGGCAAAGCCTTTTCTGAGTAGGTAGGTGTGCAATACTGACTTGTGTGCACATCTTTAAAGGTGCTTAGGAATCCATCTTTTTTCTCTTTACACAAACCTATTTTCTCAGACAAACACAGTTTACTTTGTACAAGAAGAATGAACAGGCTGACCCATTTTTCTGTTTTCAATACACCATCTCACAAAAAAAAACACTAAAAACCAGTTCACAAAATGGTTAGCCAATCTTGGGGGGGGGGGGTGTTGTTTATTAAAGCATATGGTCCATCTCAAAATTCTGAAAACCTCAATAAGGAATTCTTACCCCCAACTGTTTCTTTTGCACCTCATTTGTTAACCAATATTACAAACTGAGCATTGTCTCCAAAACTGTCGTATTTAAGTCAAGAAATATTTTCGAAATGGGTAGAAACATTCCCTATGTTTCCTATAGATTACCATGAAAAAAGTAGATTTTAAAGATGGGGATATTTACAGTATGTGTAGAATTTCTGGTATAGTAAAACTTAATAGGGTGTTCTTACTTTGAATACTAGAGCAAAATAAAGACTAATAATATCCAAAAATGTCGATCAACTGATAAGCATAGACCTGTAGAAGGAAACTATCACATAAACCAAGATACAATTGTAGAATACCAGACTAAGAACTAAAAGATCCACTGTGGAAACAAAGTATGCAGAAGAAATATGATACCTTTTTTTTTTTTTTTGGTTTTTCGAGACAGGGTTTCTGTGTATCCCTGGCTGTCCTGGAACTCACTAGCCCTCGAACTCAGAAATCCGCCTGCCTCTGCCTCCCAAGTGCTGGGATTAAAGGCCAGAGCCACCACCGCCTGGCATACGATACATTTTGAAACAGTGAATTTCCCCCATAAATAGATTAAGTTACACTTAAATCTATTTGCTTCCCTTTGCATCAAATTTGAAAGTAGTCCATCAGTTTTCTATCTCTTTCCTGTTCCAATCACATTTCTAACCCCTTGTCCTGTAAACACCCTATCAAAATCACTAAATCAGATCAGGTCCAATGGCTAAGGGCTCTAAACATAATTTATAGATAGTAACACTAGAAAGATCAGCATTTCTTCCTTGCCACAGAATACGTGCCTTGAATTTCAGAATACACTTTCTGATTCTTCTTTTTTCCCCTTCTCTTTTTTGAAAGAGGATCTCATTATGTAGACCAGGCTGGCCTGGAAACCTGCCTGCCTCTGCCTCCTCCTTAAGTGCTGGGATCAAAGGCAGGCACTACCTTGCCCTGCTGGCTCTTCTGCCCTGATGATTCTTCCTGTTCTGTTTTTTTTTTTTTTAAATTTTATTTTTTATTCATTTTATGTCCCACTCACTGTCCCCCTCCTGGTCACCCCCTCCCACAATCCTTCCCCCATCCTCCCTCCCCTCTGAGCAGGTGGGGCCCCTTGGGTATCATCCCACCTGGCTCTTCCTTTCCCACTGAGGTCAGACAAGGCCTCAGCTAGAAGAATATATCCTACTTACAGGCACCAGCTTTTGGGATAGCCCCCATTGTCTGTTCTAAGTTTTTACTGGAGATCTGAACTTAAGTCTCCATGCTTAGGCAGTAGCAACTCCCTGAATGAACCATCTACCAGACCCTTTCATGGACATTTTTAAGTCAAACTGGCAGAAACCCAAAAACTCTGCTTCTAGATGAAAAACAATGAGACTACCAACAGCTGCCTTTACACAGCTTTGCCTTTAGACTACCAGTACAAATGTCAACAGATTTGTGAAAGGCAAAGAGTATCATACTATTTTTATAAACATGGTCTTAGAATTTAAAACCACCCCAAGGGTTCTTGGGAATTCTAAAGTCTGAGCCCTAAATCCATCCCCCTACACTAATCCACTACAGGGAAATAGTTTAAGAATACTGTTTTAATAGTTTAAGAATTCTCTTGGTTTTCCAATCCATTAGAGTGAATTCTCACAGGGGATATGTCTTAATGTTTAAGATACCGCCCCCACCATTCATAGGTTCAAATCCAACTACCTAAGGTAACAAACAGTAGCTGGGCTTTGGGGACGTGAATAGATATTGAGGGCAGAGACTTTTATCTGAAATTATCATCATAAAAAAGTACTGCTAGCTAGTAGCCTTTCCTACCACTTGAAGACAGAGTGGGGATGTAGTCTGAGGAAGTAGACCCTCGACAGGCATGCATGCAATTTGCCATCACCACCACCTGGACTCTAGAACTGGAATAAATACATGTTAACTTTTTAGATGCCACCTGATTTATGGTGTTTTGCTATAGCAGCCGAAAAGGTCTCAGTAAGATGCAGGATGGAATTGGGGAGACATGACTCAATGGGTAAGAGCACTTACCGGGTGGATCGTGGTGGCCAATGCCTTTAATCCCAGCACTCAGGAGGCAGAGGCAGAGGCAGGCAGATCTGAGTTGTAGGCTAGCTTGGTCTACATATTGAGTTCTAGGACAGCCACAGCTATATAGAAAGACCCTGTCTTGAAGAAAAAGGAAAAGAAGGAAGAGGAGGAGAAAGAGGAGGAAAAGCAAGAGAAAGAAGAAGGAGGAAGAGAAGAAAGTAGCACTTACTGGTGTAGCAGAGGACCAGTGACCAGTTCCAGGATTGGCCTGCTCAGATTCTTGCAAACATGTGGTGTACACACACACACACACACACGCACGCACACGCACACGCACACGCACACGCACACGTATACGTATACACCCACATACACAAATATACTTTTTGTTAATTTTAAGGTTTATTTTACTTGATGTATACAAATGTTTTATATCATGTATGCCTGTTGGATCTACTAGAACTGGGTTTTTGGACAATTGTGAACATCTGAAGTACAGTGAAAATTAAACCTTATTTACATTCTTTTTCTTTTGCAGGCTTCTATGATTTGTCTCTGTAAATTAATTAACCCAACCACGGACCTTACAAATTCTGAATGTTAACTCTGGCAAAAGCATAATGAGATCAAAGGGTGCCTTAAAGAAAGCACGAGTTAAGCACATGGGTATGTCATTCAGACCCCAGGTCCGGTACTAGTCTGTTTCAAATGTTCCTATTTAACAGTACAGCCCCTAGTAAAAATCCTTCTGGGATCCTGCTGAGCCCACCTGAGTATACACCACTTTAGTTATCAAGAAAGGAACTCAAAAGCTCCCATGTTAAGAAAACCCTTGCCTGCCGGGTGGTGGTGGCACACGCCTTTAATCCCAGCACTTGGGAGGCAGAGGCAGGTGGATTTCTGAGTTCGAGGCCAGCCTGGTCTACCAAGTGAGTTCCAGGACAGCCAGGGCTACACAGAGAAACCTTGTCTCGAAAAAACAAAAACAACAACAACAACAACAAAAAACAAAACCTTGCCTAAGAATAAATGCCACTATGAAAGTTTATTCTTGTTTCTTTTAAGGTATATTGAGCATAATCCAAAGAATACCTGTATGTGAGGAAGTTCAGGTATACTAGTGTATACAATCCTACCATGATAAACAAGCCTAGCAATTATGAAAAATATACTAAATTATTGCCAAAATAAGCCATTTTGATATATAACTTGGACATGTTCAATAAGAACATTTCCAATATAACCTGCCTTTTCATCTCTGTATGCTCAGATCATACAGCACTGCCAGAATATTACAGAGAACAGAGTTTATGGGCTGTAGAACCGTCAAGACTTCTACAATTACTTATTCCTCATTTTACATGAATGAAAATGTTTGACTTCTACAATTACTTATTCCTCATTTTACATGAATGAAAATGTTTGACCTTAGAGAACGTTTTGGCATCTGTATTTTTTCTAATTTTTATTAAAACCTTTGCTATCACACCTACCACTGTTTCTATAGTGTGTATGTATATACACAAGGACTATATACGAATATGAGACCGAGATGAAATGGGAAGGAAGGGAATTCACAACACACATATCTTGTTAACATTCTTCTACTGTGCACGTACTAGACTTCTTGGGAAGTGGAAGAAATGAACTGACATTTTTGGATCCCACAATAATTCTCCATTCCAGCCCTCAACAAAAACAAAAAGCCTACATAGGATGGATGGCCTAAATTCGCAAGTATTTATAAACACAAAGTGATGATCCTAGCACAACTGGAAAATTAACACAGACTAACATATCATACACAAACATGTGCTTTAACAAAACCTGCATACACACACACACACACTCACACATATATGAAGCCTGAACAAAGATAACAAAGGAGCCAGGAAGGGCTCTAGTCTTAAGAGACTCTGCTTCACAGGTGATGTGATTAAAGAATTCTGTCCATTTCTTAACTCAAAATCCCAACCTGAACTACAAGTTAGGATCTTCTAACTTTCAGGTGTTTCAAAAAAATCTAATTACAAGTTGAAATTCAACTACTACAAGACAATAATACATCCTGACTTTCTCCTCCTCCACATGCACACACTCAGGGAGAGAGAGAGAGACAGACTGACTAATAAAATGTTCTAAGAGCCTGAGGATGGAGCCCTGTGGTGGAGAACTGGATTAGCATGTGCAAAGTACAGGTACAGGAGACATTAAATTAGCCCTTTACTGGCAGTAAACATTTCAGAAACACAAAAAGCAAACTGGATCTCATAAAATTTTGTTTTAATGCCAGAATAGTGGACGGTTCAAAATTGGTGGATCATAAATGTTGAATGATACGTGTGCCAACTATGTAAAGTACTGTCATTATTGGCAATAGAATCCTCACACATTAACTCAAAGCAAACAACCATGCAAAGAATGCGCATGTACGTAGCTGATGCAAAAATCAAACCTCGGAACTACTTTATTCTATTATATAGGTTAAAAAGTTAATTCACCATGGCTATTTTTTTTGTGTGTGATAATTTTGTAGTCTTGCAGGTAAAAGTCCTAACGTTGTTCTAATTTCTCTAACTAATTGGGAAGGAACATATCGAATGAAGGGAACAACTTGGCTCAGCAAAATGGCTGTAGCATTCAAGCTGGGGGGAATCAGCAAACCAGACTTCAGGCTCCATACTAATCCTGTATACTTATATAGTTAAATATTCATCTAATACATGACTTCTCTCAACCCATCCCTACCCCTTCTCCAAAGCAGGGAGTGCTCGGAGGGCTGCCTTCTCCCTTATTTAAAAAAAATAAAAAATAAAAAATTTCGAAGTCACTGCCCTTTTTGCACCATCTCCTGCAAACAGTGGCAGGCGAGGGAAAAAAAAAAATTCCGAAGCTGGAAATAACCTCCGGGCACCGCGGGCGAGAGCACTGCAACGCCTTCTCCGCCGGCTACGACGCGGGCCAGGAGCAAACGCGCAGCGGCAGCCGGAAACAAGGTCGCCCGCGAACGTGGGCAACGTGAGGCCCAGTCGTGCGGGACGGGGAGGCCGAACCTGCTCCCATTTTATCGCTAGGCCGAGCCTCCTCCGTGAGGCCGCGGTCCCTGTGCCTCCGCTGTCGCGCAGTACAGACGAGCTAGGCCGCGACTCACTCCCTGCCCCCGCCCAGGCCCGGTGTGGCCTTCGTAGGCCCGCAGCCTCCTCCCTGCGCGCCCCAGCGACCTACCCCCCGGCAAACAGATGCACCAGCGTGTCCCTCTGGCTCATTCTCTCTTCTGCATGTCCTCCGGGAGCACAGGCGGGACGGGGACCCAGCAGGCCGCCACGGCCAGCGGCAAGGGCCAGGAAGGGGGACGCTGGGGAGTGGGTGGAGCTGCCGCTGCGGAAGGCCACCCGCGAACCCACTCCGCGGGGTTCCTGCTCCAGCTAGCTCCGCCGGACTGCGCAGCGCGAGTCGTGAGGCGTCCGAGGTCCCTACATAAACAGAAGCTCCTATTGGGTTAGGCCTCGTGACGTCACGAGATTCGCACGCCTCTTTCACGTGATCGCCGAGGGGGGCTTCTCAATGAAGGGCCGCGAGGCAGGACGGGAGTGCTTGCTGGAGTGTAGTGGATCTGCTTGCACTCGCACCTGACCCGCTAATCCGGAAGGCTGCCCAGCCCTCGCCGTTTACCTGCGCTGGCCGGTTGGAACAGTCTAGGATAAAACCCCAGCAGCACAGGGCCATAGCAAATTTGTGGGTTTAAGAACTGAGCCTTTCTGCTTCCCGGTGTTTGCCTTGGAAACCACTGAAATGCTTGGAAAACCTTGTGCGAAGATACTCGCATGCACTCTCACAAGCAGCACAGTATTAAACGTGATCATTAGACATCAGTGTTAAATTGAGATCTGCACGGGAGTGGTGAGATCAATCACATATATATGCCATGAAAGTGATGCAGGCTCACTGTGAGGCTAACCCTGGATGGTCTGTGGCTTGCTCTCCAACTCACAGGGACCTGCATACCTTACACTCCCAAGTGATGGAATTAAAGGCGGTCCACACTCTGCGGAACATTCCTGAGATGGAATGCAGACAGAATTCCTAACAGGAATAAGGGAGAGTCACATGAGAGAAAAGTGTTCAGTAAAGGGCAAGTAGATAAAAACGTGAAGGTTTACTACAGGAATAAACTAGTTACTTATTTTACTGATCAACACGTTTCTTATATGTATATGTAGGGCTAGGGAAAGTGTTTTCTTTAAACAATGGCCATTATTTCAAATTTTTGTTAACTGGTTATTATTTGCAAGGTACAGGTGAACCGTCAAAAATAATATAATAGATAGCAATATGCTAATCACACAGAAGGAACAGGAATACGTTTCATTATTTCTTTCTCTCCACTCCTGCCCCCATACAACTGCCTTTCCATTTGCAGGGCCCCTGTCACCCTTTCTAGCCCACAAGAAAATTTCCTGAGCCACTTTCTTATGGGCACCACTTGACAAAGTCTAACTAACTGCCTTAGCACTTTCGTGTTTGACTGGCACCTAAATTCCTACAAAATGTACATACTGCAAATGTTTATGCCACAGTAGAGGACTGGGTGTGTAAATTATTTACAGCTTCTGAGCAGTGCCGAGTGTCAGTGATAATGTGTTCCTTATTTGATTATTATTATTCGGGGAGGAGCACGTGACGTGCAGTCAAAGTACTTTGCCCAGGGCTTACCCAATTCATCCTAGAAGAATTGGAATTTAATCCAGTAGAATCTGACTTCAGAACTTTATTTGTTGAAATAAGAACTGCCAGCCGGGCGGTGGTGGCGCATGCCTTTAATCCCAGCACTTGGGAGGCAGAGGCAGGCGGATTTCTGAGTTCGAGGTCAGCCTGGTCTACCGAGTGAGTTCCAGGACAGCCAGGGCTACTCAGAGAAACCCTGTCTCCAAAAACCAAAAACCAAAAACCAAAAAAAAAAAAAAAAAAAGTGTGGTTTGGTGGGTTTTAATATATTTTCCTGGTTGTGCAGCCCCCACCTACCTATTTCCGGAATCCTTCCTCACCCCCAATGCAGCCACGTGTTTGTTAGGAGTCACTCCCATTCGCCCCTCCTCCTCCCTTCAAACCACCGATCTATTTTCTATCCCTCTGGTTTTGCCTATGCTGCACATTACTTATAAATAAATACATATTTTTAAAACTTATGTATGGCCTTTGGTGTGAGGAATTTTTCACTAAAAGTGTCTTCAAAATTCGCTCGAATTTCGCGGCAGGATACAGGTGTTTCGGCCTTTCATGACTGATAACTCCTTGCTTGACTGAATATAGTCCGCATTCAGAGAATGACCTCTTGTTTCTACCCTGAGGCTGTCACCAACGCTGCTGCTGTGAATAAGTTCTATGGTCATGTTTGGTACAATAACAGTTATTCCTGGATCAGTGACAAGTCGTTGTTGCCGGTTCCTTTTCTGTCTCTCTGGGAGGCCACTGTAGCCGCAGACCCGGCACATTCTGCTAATTCAGGCACCATCCACTGGGGCACCGCTGCTAAAGTCCATTAGGACTCAGAGTTTAGCAAGCCGCCAAGCCTGCTGGGTCCAAAGCACTGTCACAACCTTCCTTATCTCTCTGGATAGGACACTGCTTCAATGAATTCTTTCCGCAAGCCCCGTTTGCCCTTTCTCCAAGCTTTTGTGAGCTTTCCTGAAGGTTGGTATTAGGGCCAGGTGAATGGAACCAATGAAGCTTCCCACAAAACAGTTTACCCAACCCTTCCAAATTTTTACCAAGAGGGCTTCTGGGAGATACAATCTCTTAGTTACTAAAGGATCAAAGTGATATTCCTGTCAGGATGGTTGGTCACAATCAGATGAGTACCTCAAAAACAAAGGCCTCAACTTCCTGACTAACAATGGTTTCTAATTTCAATTGCTAAAGAGTTGAAGAAAGTTCTTAGTAGCTATGGGGGGTAGGGTGCAGTAGAGCACTGTCAGACTGAGGTCGCAGTGTTTTGGTCTCTGTTAATCTCTTATTTTTCTTCTCTGTTTTTCTGTTATTTTTATTTCTTGTAAGTTTAGAAATTCTTAAAAGCTTCAGCCCTTGGGTTGGCAACAGCAGTTTTAAATGTTTGGTGGGGTTTTGTTGTATAAGGTTGTATTGTTGTGGTAAAACACCATGACCAAAAGCAACTTGAGGAAGAAAGGGTTTATTTCAGCTTCGGGTTCCAAAAGAAGAAGTGTGCATCACGGTGGTGGAGAGGCCTAGCTGTTGGCATGGTGCCTGAGCAGGAAGCTGGGGACTCACATCCTCAGTGGTGTCCTTGGAAGCAGGCAGCCAACTAGAACTGGCCCAGGTCTTCTTAGGTTAAAGCCTGCTTTCAATGATGTATTTTCTCTAGTAAGGCTCTCCAAACAGTGCCACCAACTGAGGACCAAAGTATCCAAATGCCTGAAACTATGGGGGACATTCTCATTCAAACCACCACAAAGGTTAAGCAGGTGGCCTTTTATGTGCCTTTTCTTTGTTCTTCTTCCTTCTCTTTCTCCTTTTCTTCTTCCTCCTTATCCTCTCCCTCCTCTTCCTCTTCTTCTCTCCCTCTCCCCCAGGAGTCTCATGCATCCTGGCTGGTCTTCAACTTATCTGAGGGTGACCTTGAACTTCTGCTCCTCCTGATTCCATCTCCCAAGTGCTGGGATCATAGATGTGTGCCTCCATGCCAGCTTTTTATGTAGTCCTGTGGTTTGAAGTACGGTTGCTGATGGACCCCAGGACTTCATGCATGCCAGGCAAGCACTCTACCAAGTGGGCCACGTCCCAGGCCCCTTTTAGCAGTAAGTTCAAATGCAGAAGGGTTTAAAGAAAAAAGTTAAAATCTTGTCAGTGTTTTTTCTCAAATCCTACTTTTCAGTGGAAACCTTGGTCACTATCCTTTCGGATACTTTGTGCCACAGTGATGACAATCTCAAAGCACTCCATATTTATATAGCACTTTGTATGGCCAGACCTTGATTGCTTTCTTGAGTTACAATTGACATGTAATAAACCGTACACGTTATGCAATATAGTTTGGTGATTTGTATATGTATACACCAGAAGCACCGCTGTTATATCCACCAACGCCTATCCACCCCACCCTCAAACCTCCTGCCCATTATAGCTTTCCAGTTTTGCACTTAACTTTTGTTTAAAGCATGTATTTATTTTATGTATACAAGCACATTTTAGCTGTCTTCAGACACACCAGAAGAGGGCTTCAAATCCCATTACAGATGATTGTGAGCTACCAAGTAGTTGCTGGGAATTGAACTCAGGACCTCTGGAAAAGCAGTCAGTGCTCTTAAATGCTGAGCCATCTCTCTCCAGCCCTCTAGTTTTGTTTAACCCTTTTAGGAAACCACTATAAATTCAAAGACATTTATCTGGAATTTAATCTAAATAAAACCACAAAACGCATACCTAAATACATACATACCACATATGCATACGTGTGTTGTCTTTTTTTTGTTGTAAATAATTATTCTTAGACTAATTCATATAGTAGCAAGAGTCAATAGCTCATTTCTTGTCTTGCAGCAGCCATTTAAATTGTACGTAATATTCAGTTATTACAAATAGAGTCGTTATGAATATTCTTGTATGTGCCTGTGTATAGATACATGCTTTTGTTCCTTTTACGTTCCAGGCAGTGTTGCAAATACTTAGGAAATATTTAAATTAATCCTTTTTACAAGCATTGTAAGGAAGTCCCATTTCACAGACAGGAAGTTGAGATACAGAAGAGTTAACGGGATTTATCAAGCTGACCCAACTTGCAAGTGATGAGCTGGGCTAGAAATGGAAGAAGTCTGGTTCCAAAGTCTGTTCTCCCATCCTTTTGTCCATACTGATAGCTCACTAGCCCTGCCCTCCCGCAACTCGCTAAGAATATAAGCTGAAGGGCCCCCACATTGAGAATATAAACCGAAGGTCCTACAAAAAAGTGAACACCTGACCGGCGGTGGTGGCACACACCTTTAATCCCACCACTTGGAAGGCAGAGGCAGGCAGATTTCTGAGTTCGAGACCAGCCTGGTCTACAGAGTGAGTTCCAGGATAGCCAGGACTACAGAAACCCTGTCTCGGAAAAAAAAAAAAAAAAAGTGAACACTTTTGGAAAGAGTCACCAGAAGATAAGGTCTAGAGAAGACAAAATATGCATTTATATCTGAGCCCCAGATGAATTATCCCAGGCCAGTAACTTCCTCCTGCAGTTTAATCTCCCCTTGGGTGCCTTCCCATCAGCGGTTCTGAGACACTTAAACTCAGTGATGTTTACTGACCTAGCTACACTGGTGATAAGCATTCAGAGGCAGGACCGGAGGTAGATAAGGTACTTGTTGCAAAGTTGATTTTTTTTTCCTATAGTGAAACAACTGTTTCCTCAGGGAAATACTGTGTCTCAGAGTCCCAAAGCAAGTCCAAGATTCCCGGAAAACCCTCAACGTAAAATAAAAACTTTTTGATACAATCTATTTTGATCATATCCTCTTCTCTCCACCAGCTCCTCCCAAACCCTAGCCACCTCCCATCCACACAACTTCATTTTCTCCCTCCACAAAACAAAACAAAAAGACAATCAAAACAAACAAAATGTTAACAACCGGGCGGTGGTGGCCCACGCCTTTAATCCCAGCACTTGGGAGGCAGAGGCAGGCAGATTTCTGAGTTCAAGGCCAGCCTGGTCTACAGAGTGAGTTCCAGCACAGCCAAGGCTACACAGAGAAACCCTGTCTGGAAAAACCAAAAAAAACAAAAAACAAAACAAAAGAAAAATGTCAACAAGACAAAACCTATGAAAACAATATGAAACGGAAAGCCCACAAAAAGACAAAACCAACCAAATGAACAAAGAAACAAACAAAAAACATGGAGTCTCTTTGTGTTGGCCAAATACTCCTGGGTGTGGGGCCCACCTAGAAGTCTGCCGGGAGGCATGTCCTTGGTAAAAAACGGATTGCCTCTTTTCCAGCACGCATCATTTGCAAACAGCTTCTTGGTTAGGGATTGAACTTCCTGTCTACCTTCCCTTCTCAGTGCTGAGACAACCACAAGTGCATTATATATTTTAAAATAGGCAGCCATAGCCGGGCGGTGGTGGTGCACGCCTTTAATCCCAGCACTTGGGAGGCAGAGGCAGGCGGATCTCTGAGTTCGAGGCCAGCCTGGTCTACAGAGTGAGTTCCAGGACAGCCGGGGCTACACAGAGAAACCCTGTCTCGAAAAAAAACAAAAACAAAAACAAAAACAAACAAACAAAAAAAGGCAGCCGTGTTCCCCTGAGGAATGCTTAGTGTTTTATTGACCCATAACTTAAATGAGATACTAATTACTGATATCTCAATTGGTGTTACAAGATGAAGAAAACAAATCACCTAATGTATGTACATACATGCAGAAACTGGGCACATGGCCTTACCTTAGCTGGCGTTTATAACTACTTTCCTCTACTACTCATTCTGTATTTCCCCCACTCTTAGTAAGCACTTCAGCAGGGCTTGTTTCTCTTCCTGGAGGGGTGATCCTCATGTTCATTCCTGAAGAGTCTTTGTGCCATCCTGTTTATATTGGTAGTTTCCTATTGAGTTTAATCGTAGCAAATGCAGTACCAAGAGATGCCCTGAAACAGTGCTTCTCAAACCATTGGTCACGACCTATTGGGTGTAAAATGACCCTTTTACAGGGGTCCTCTAAGACCACTGGAAAACACAAATATTTATGTTACAATTCATAGCAGTAGCAAAATTACAGTTATGAAGTAGCAATGAAAATAATTTTATGGTTGGGGCTCACTAGAACACGAGGGTCATTAAAAGGTCACAGCATTAGGAATGTTGAGAACCACATTAGGGCATAAAGACTCTCCTGCACCCCAGGCAGAATCTTCCTTGCCTCTAATATGGAGAAACAGCTGTTCCCCCTCGTAGTCTGGTTCAGTCACCCTCCTACCACTGTTATTCTGTCCTTAGCCAACAGGGCACCAGAAGCCCTAAGTGGCCAGGGGGAGGTCTGAGCTTCCAGTTCAGTAGAATATTTGTTATGTCTCCAGGCAAAATTGCTCCACTGCCTGGAACCACATCTTTTAGGCCAATAGAATTTAAGGTCATGGGAACAGGAAGGAAAAATGTTCCAAATGGGTGATTGGGGGTGATGATGAGTGAATCCATTCCCACTTCCAGCCCTTGACTGCAGTACCCCCTGAATCCTGGCTGTGGGAGAAGCTATACCACATAGTGGATGCTGACTCAAAGTATATACTGCCCTCTTTTGAGAACCCTCAGTCCTCCTTGTTACTGACTGGCCCTTGGTCCTCCAATGGCCATTCCAGGGTTCTGTAGAGATGGCCAGTGGTTAAGAAAACTGGTCACTCTTCTGATGGATCTGGATTCAATTCTCAGCACTCACCTGGTGGTTCACTGTAACTCCAGTTGCAAATGACCTTACACCCCCTGACTCACACACGTGGCATGTGTGTGACATACATACATAAATGAAAAAAAAAAAGAAATAAAAAATAAAGGACATGATTGCTTCTAGGTATGGTGGAAGGGAAAGTTTATAGTAGATAAAAGGAAAAGCATAGTCAGAGGTAGGGGCATCTTGGAGAGACCAGAGTGAAGATGACCCTGAGCTGGCCCTTGTGAGGAGATGAAAGAGGGGAGAGGGGAGAGCCAAGGAGAAGCTGCTAACCCAAAGGGGCTGCCTGAGCCAAGAGACTGGCCTAACTAAAATGGCTGAGTTATACAGGGGCCAGAGGAGCTGGGGGGAGGTAGTGGAGGAACAAAGCCCAGCCCAATATCTGGGCTGGAGAGTTCAGGCTAAGGGACAGGGTATGCCAGCCAGGAGGGCCCTGTAACAAGTAGGAGCTGAAAAATCCAGGAAGACCCTGGCAGCCAGCATCTGCTTTGTTATGTTCATAGGCATTTCAGTTAGCCATTTGTCCCAGATTTGAAACCTAACAATCCATAAAAAAATTTTTGTGTTGCCGGGCAGTGATGGCACACACCTTTAATCCCAGCACTTGGGAGGCAGAGGCAGGCAGATTTCTGAGTTCGAGGCCAGCCTGGTCTACAGAGTGAGTTCTGGGGCAGCCAGGACTACACAGAGAAACCCTGTCTCGAAAAACACGAAATTTTGTGTTAATTTTTTTCTATCAAAAAAAAAAAAAAAAACCTCAAAAGAAGGTCATTTTATAGTTGTATCAAGTCAGCTACTTCAGGATGATGGGGAATAGGCTAAGACCAGTGGATTCCACGAACATGGGTCCTCTGTTGCATTTATCTGGCTGTGGAGTGAGTTGTGTGGTCTGAAATAATGACGAGTAGAATGCTGTGGTGATGGATAAGGCACTCTGTAAGCCCGTGGATAGCAGTTTCGACAGAAGCATTATATCCAGGAATGGCAAATCCATAATTAGAGTACGTATCTATTCCAGCAGGTACAAAGCATTACCATTTTCACTAAAGAAGTAGTCCAATATTGTCAATCTGCCACCAGATCACTGGTTGGTCACCACAGAAAATGGTGCCATATCAGGACCTCAGTATCAGTCTTTGCTGTTGACAGATCTGGCACTCATCTGCACCTGTAGCCTGGTCAGCCTTGGTGAGTGGAAGTCCAAGTTGTTGAGCCCATGGATGACTCTGCCACCACATTTTATTCATGGGCCCATCGGGCAATGACAGGGACGGTTGGGGAAAAGGCTGACTGTGCACAGAATGGTCATCCCTATCTTCTTGACTGAACTCCTCTGCTGAAGTCGCCTTTTGATGAACATTTATATGGAACACAAGTATCTTCACATCCTTTGCTGAGTTAAAGAGATCTATCCACATACTTCTTCCCCAGATGCTTTTCTTACAAACTTTTCAATTATACTCTTTCCAAGCCCCTAGCCATAACTCCTTTAGTTACCTAGTCTATGAGTCAATAAAGAATCACACATTTGGTCACTTCTGCTTTCAAGCTGTATGTATAGTCATATACTTCCCAAAGCTCTGTCCACTTTGAAGACATCCCTTCACTGGTGTCTTTCAGGGATATCCCTGAAAGGGATTATAATGTCACAGCTGTGGTGGTGCCTGCATAACATGCAGAATCATCAGTAATCCAGGCTCTAGTCTTCTCTTCATTAGTCAACCAATCATGGGACCCCAGAGACTATAAACGCATGCTTGGGAATGGAAGACATTATAATGGAAGTAGATTCTATAGGCATTTGAACAACTTCTTGTTCCCAATCACAAATCTGTCACTTCTATTTGATAATAGATTACTCTTGTACACATTCTACCTTATGGCTCGGTGTAGTGACAATTTTGGAGTTTTGGTTTCTTTTAAAAACACAGAAATAGTATAAGAATATGTTTTCATTTTAATCTCATGTGTGGGATATGGGACAAATCACAGCAGCTGACTACGATTTGTCTAGTGCTCTGGCAGGGGTGTGATTTTACCAGCTGCAGATAGTTTCTTTGATTGTGTGACGTTTGGAATTCTGGGGACTTTTGAGACGGTATATAAATGTTCGAGCCCTGAGAAGTATTCTTGTTGGATTGTTGGTCACAGTTTGGTAAGTAATCATGTGCAAAGAAGAAACAACAAGAATAAGTTAGATATTCTGACAGCAAAGATCAAACTTGCTCCAAGGAACTTGATGTCCCTAATCACCAGGAAGTAGCCTATTTGTAATGTTGCCACCTTTCCTCTCTATCCTTTTTTTCTCTCCTATTTAGTGTTATCGGCTGGAAAGCCTGGGAAAAGGGCTGGAGAAGGGTGGAAGAAAAAGGGATCCACAAAGTACCAAAGACAGCTATAGCTTGGTTGGTCAGATAATACCCAGCTCATGATGGACAACTCAGGTCACATGGTAACTTGGTGGCCAGCTGTCAAACACTCAGTTTCCACTCAACAGTCCCTTAAAGGAGAATAGTTGTCAGATAATGGTAGAGCCTTGTTCCAAAGTCCCAAGAGTCTCCTTCGTGATTCATCTATAGGAGCCTGACAAAAGCTCCCTATCTACCATTGACACCTCAAAAACCATTGGGTTTGATGGATCATATAGTCCCAGTGGTAGATTAGCCTGAACAGAACCTGGACTCGTTGAAGAACTCTTCTTTTCCTGTTCCAGGACCTACCCGAAGCTAGGAGCTTTCTGAGTCACTTGATATATGTGTCAGATTAACACACCTAAGTGAGGAATGTATTGTTTCAAGAATTCAAATAGGCCCACTAATGTGCTTCATTCTTAGTGATGGGAGGTCATTGAATTTATTTTCTATTCTCCGATGTGCATATGTATCCCCAAGTCCAAAGTGGTTTCTACTCGATAGTCACAATGTCATGAGTATAGTGGGCACTGTGATATTTTGTGG
Source organism: Rhabdomys pumilio (assembly GCA_030674055.1). Taxonomy (NCBI): domain Eukaryota; kingdom Metazoa; phylum Chordata; class Mammalia; order Rodentia; family Muridae; genus Rhabdomys; species Rhabdomys pumilio. Next base: position 12,420,837 of record JANHMN010000020.1, on the reverse strand, counting down.
GACAGACAGATGATCATGGTCCCTTTCACTCAAATTATGACACAGAGCTGGAGAGCTAATATGCCCTTGAGGTAAAACTACTGGCCTTGCCCCATGGAAGCAAATTACTTCTGGTAGTCCTGGGGAGAGTTACAGAGAAAAAGGCATTTGTTAGATCAATACCTGCATACCATATGCCAGAAGATGGGTTAATCTGCTCAGGTAAGGAATACACATCTGGTACAGCAGCTACAATCAGACTCACTACTTGATTGCAATTTTTAGAGTCAATTGTCATTCTCCATTATCTCTCTACCTTCTTCACTGGCCAGCTCAGAGAGTTAAAGGGAGATGCGGTAAGAACCAAAATCTCTGCATCTTTTAAGTCTCAGTAGTGGCGCTAACTTTTGCAATCTATCCAGGGATGTGATATTTGCTTTTATTTCAGTATTTTATCTAATAGAGGTAACTTAAATGGCTTCCATTTGGCATTTCCAACCCTCCTTCTACAGGTCAGGGAACCATTGTGGAAACTGCCAAACTCTAATTATGTGTTTTCCAACTATATATTCTGAACTGGAGAATGAACCACAGAATGAGTTCAGGGACCTATACTGGACTCACTGTGAGTCAGACTTTAACCCAAAATACACCAATCGCCTTATCTCCATAAGCTCCACTTCAAGTGAAGGGTAACAGTGATTCTTGAGTCTCCAACAGATCCCAGAAAGTCTGATTATTTCCTTCCTCTCAGTGCACAGTTTCCTTTGTAAAGGGCCTTAGGTCCCTTTGAAGAAGGATTGAGAAAAGAGTAACAGTACAACTTTTAGGTATTTTTCAAGGTCCTTCTTCAGGAGGACCTGAACATATCTTTATTCAAAAGGTCCTGAGTCTAAAAACTGGCTCAAGTTTAGAAACTGGTCCACGAGCTGAGATTCCCTTGTATTATGACCCAATGTAGCCTTCCTTCCATTTGTTTGAGCATCTTTCTGCTTAAACAGATGGACAAACATGTAGCATTCTTGGAAACACCATGACTGATTAGCCAGTACCAAAGGTTCCTATGAGTCACCCCTCCGTAAAATGTACTTTGCCTGTGCTCACCATTATTTGTCAGGCCATTATGGACATTGTTTATGTTTCCCATTATGGTGATTATGCTTACCTTGCCTTTGAGGATTCAGTGCTGCCATCTGGCCCCTGCTGCTCTGTGGCCCAATTGAACCCATCTCAGTCTATCTAATTGAGCAACAGCACCTCCAACCTAAGGTCTGGCAGAAGGAAAGGGGCGACAATGGACTTCTTCTAGTGTGCTCTCACCGTTTTGGGTCTTATAAAATTAGTGAGGAGCATGTCTGTTGGGCCTTTACAATGTAATAGAGGATTAGGTTTTACACTCTAGCATCTGAGCTTCCCTGAGCCTTAAAAGCCCCGCATCAACACTAAGTTAAAGGATATCAGCCATCTCCTGCTCCTTTTCAGAAGGCCACCTTTTGGCAACGTTTCAGCCAAACCAATCAAGCTTTTGACACCTTTTCTTAACTGTCCAGGCTTCCATATTGTATTAGTCAGGGTTCTCTAGAGTCACAGAACTTACGGATAGTCCCTAGATAGTAAAGGAATTTGTTATGATGATTTACAATCTGTAATCCAACTAACCCAATAATGAATGGGAAGTCCCAGGATCTAGTAGTTGCTCAGTCCCACAAGGCTAGTAGATTCCAACAGACGTGCTGGCAAGTAAATGCAAGCAGGTGAAGAAAAGAATCTTCCTTTTCCAATGTCCTTATGGAGGCCTCCAGCAGAAGGTGTGGCCCAGATTAAAAGTGTGTTATGTACCACTATGCCTAGATCTGGAACTTGTTTTGTCCCAGGCTGACCTTGAATTTTTTGTTTGTTTGTTTGTTTGTTTTTCGAGACAGGGTTTCTCTGTGTAGCCCTGGCTGTCCTGGAACTCACTCTGTAGACCAGGCTGGCCTCGAACTCAGAAATCCGCCTGCCTCTGCCTCGCAAGTGCTGGGATTAAAGGCGTGTGCCACCACTGCCCGGCATAGATCAAATATCTTGCAAATCAGATATTTACACTAGGATTCCTGACAGTAGCAGCATTACAGGTATAAGGAAGCAATGGAATAATTTTAGGGTTTCAGTCACCACAACATAAGGTACTGAACTGAAGCGTTAGGAAGGTTGAGAACCACTGCTCTAAGGCTTCAGAGTTCTAAGTCCCAACCTCCCACACATCTCCATCTCAAGATACAAGTTTCCTTTTGTTACCACCAGTGCCCTTACTTCAACCACCAACACACAAGCCTGGGGCTGGTGTTTTCATTATAATTCAGCCAATTTTACAGTGAGGGTTTCATTTGGTTTTCCACAATTTGAACTCTGTGGCTGGCCACTGTTGAGAAGATGCCCTTCCAGGGCAAGCTTAGAAAGCTTTAGACTGTCCATGCTCATCTGGAGCCAGCCAATTGTATCACGGGGTTAATTCTTCTTCCTTGTTACTGTATCCTGAGATGCTACAAGTCGGTCAGTTTTATCAGGAATCTCATTCTTTTGTCAATTTATCCAGAGATGTGACAAGCAACCTAAGAGCGTCGCTTTCTTTTTCACACATTGTCTAAAACTATGCATAGTCAGATGCGGCCGTACACACCTTCCATCCCAGCACTCCGGAGGCATAGGCAGGCAGACCTCAAAAGGCAGAGTATGAGGCCAGACAGGATACACAGAAGACTTTAAAAAAAAATGGGACTGGAGAGATGGGTGAGTGGTTAAGAGCACTGACTGCTTTTCCAGAGGTCCCGAGTTCAATTCCCAGCACCCATATGGTGGCTCACAACCTCTGTAATGGGATCCGATGCCCTCTTCTGGTATGTCTGAGGAAGCTACAGTGTATTCCTATACATAAAATAAATTCTTATTCTTAAAAAAGAAATTAGAAAAAGTTTTATGTATAGAGTCACTACATTTCTTGCTCCTCTCAATAGGTAAATCAGCTAATCAAATGAATTTACCTCAGTAAGTTCTTCAAATAGTTCACACTATGGATTGTTCATGTAGTCCGCGCTTCTGGGAGAGGCTTCAGGAACTGTAGATGCTGGCAACTTGGAAAGCCTGCTCCAAATACTTAAAACAGTTCATGTGGTCCTCTAGAACCCCTCCTGGCTCAACAATCTGGATTAACCAGGCTTCTCTAGAAGAACAGAACTGATCTATGCATATTAAAAATAGATTTATCTGAGTAGTGTACAAGCTGTGGTTCCGCTAGTTCAGCAGTGACTGTTTCCTGATGGAAAGGCTAAGAATCAGGTAGTTGTTCCGACCGCAAGGGTGCGTGTCTCAGCTGGTCTTCAGTCTATGCTGAAATTCCAAAGAAGTAGGTTCTAGTACCAGTGAGGGAATTCCTCAGCAGCAGGGTAGAGAAACTTTCCAACACCAGAGAGGGAAAACAGGAAAAAGCAAAAGGCTTCTTTCTTTTAAATCATTTATATGGTCTACAACGAGAAGATATGGCTCAAATTTACAGTGGGGCTTCTGATCTCAAATGACCCAGATTTAGGGTGGACCTTCTAGTCTGAAATGACCGAGATGTAGAGTGTGTTTTCCCACACCAAATAATCTGATTAAAAAAAAACCCAAAGCAAACAAAAACAAACAAACAAACAAACAAACAACAAACCAACCCAATTGATTCTACATGTAATGAAAGTGACATCCAGGATTAACCATTCCATGTCCTCACCCACATTCAGTGTCCCCAAACAAACAAAATCAATGTAAGTTAAACAGTCCAGATCAAACAGAGAGAGGAAAGAATTTGAATGACTCTTAAAAAAAAAAAAAGAGTTTAAAAAATTGATCGCATGTCGGGGCAAGTGGACCGTACCACCGGACAGAAGGACTGGTAGGGTTGAGTGAGCCCAAACACTGTGAAACACAAGATTGAATAGGCCCCAGTAGGCGTGGGCCCTGCTCCCTGCCAAAACCTGTTCTGGAACGCTTAAGCACGACACCCCATTGAGAGGACTTTAACAGTCAGTCATATGGGAGAAACACCTGAAGTCCTTCCCCATACTAATAGAGAATCCTTACCGCCTCAAATGGAGCCAATGGAGCCTACCTGGATCTCACCGTATTCCTCAATGTTTATAAAGTCCCTATCCACATGGAATAAAGTGCACAGGTTATTTCACCAAGAATCGTCTGAGAGTGGCTGTTTTACTGAACTGTAACATGGGGAAGAGTTTTTTTTTCCTGAAGCATTCATTGCTGGACCTTAGACCTGCCTGGCAGCCTGGGCTTACGACCCTGCTTGCACCTGCTGTCGCCCACTGCCGGCTTGTCGCTGCGGTTGGCATTGGCTCTGGTAGCGGACCAGACCTGAGGCCCTGGCTACCTGCCCTGCACTGCCTTCCCTTCTGAGAGCAATAACACTTTGTTGGTTTTGGGCAGAATCAGAGATCCAGGGAACCCCCATGGAGGACGACAATAGCAAGCTCATGAAAATACATTTAATGTATCAATCACCAAGGCAGTAGAGATCAAAATCAAAATGAGGTACTACATCTACCCACAGGATGACTGGATAAACAGACAAAAATACCCAAGTAGCAAGGTTTGACCAGGTGTAGAGAAGTTGGAACTCTTGCTTCCAATAGGAAGCAATGCAAAATGTTGCCGCTGTAACGAGGGACTTCACGAAGCGTCCCCAAAAAGTTAAGCAGAATTTCCATAGCCTCTAGCAGTCTTACTTCTGGGCATATACCCCAAGACATGAGAGCAGGCACTTGAAGAGATAATCAGATGCTCACAACAGCATCATCCAGTACAGCTGAAGGGGTTTCTCTAGCAACAAGTACACTAATGGATGGACCACATATGACATACGCATGCAGAGGAATGTTACTCATCTTTAAAGGGAAGGGAAACTTGTGACACAAACTGCAGCGTGGAGATTTTAAGTGAAATCAGCCCGGACGTAAAAAGGTAGATGTTTCATGCTTCATGAAGTACCTAGGATAGTCACGCCACTGAAAAAGAAAGTAGGAAAATGTTTACCAAGGGTAAGGGAAGAAAGGGGACGGAAACAGGGAGCTCTTGCTTGATGGGTACAGAATTTCAGTTTAAAATACTGGAAAAGTTCTAGGCATTGATAGTGATGATGGCCACACGATAATGTGAATGTACAGTAGCCTCTCTCTCTCTCTCTCTCTCTCTCTCTCTGTCTCTCTCTGTCTCTCTCTCTCTCTCTCTCTTTCTCTCTCTCTCTGTGTATGTGTTTGTGTGTGTGGTGTGATGTGATGTTGCTGGATATCAAACCCACGGCCTGAGTTCTTGAATTTTTCAGATAGAGTCTTACTGTATATATTAGGCTCCCCTTGAACTTGCTTTGTGCATCCTAGGCTGGCCTAAAACTAACCCCCCCCTTCCTTACCTTTCCGAGTGCTGGATTTGCAGGCATGCCCCAGCACACCTAGCTCATGACTGTGCTTAACACCAATAAATTTTATGTTCCATAGTGGTTGATGTATAAAATTTTATGCTGTAGATTTTTTTTTTAAACCACAGTAAAAGTGTGTAGGCAGTTCACATGGTCATAAAGTAAATATATACTACTAGGAAAGTTACAAGGAAAAAAAATCAGAGCCTCCCAGTCTCCCTGGCTCTTCAATTTTTTTACTCTATGAGGGACTAAAAGATTTAGTTTTTAGCTTTTAGTTCCATATCACTTCTTTTTCTTAAAAAAATTAAGAAGAGAAAAGAAAGGTAAGTTCACAGAGACAGAAACATAATAGGAGCTCCTGGGAGAGAAAGGTTATAGGAAGTTTAATCTTTAATGAGGACAAAGCTGAGTTTGGGATAACGGGAAAATCTGAAAAGGGTGCCGATTAGCAGTGATATGAGTCTACCTGATGGTGCCGAGTTACACCGGGAAGGATCAAGGTGGAAGGCTTGGGGTGGGGGGTGGGGGAACCTGGAATCCTAGCTGCTCAATGTTTTAAATTATAAAGATTCAGGTTCAGTAGATAGATATGGTTAGACAGATCTCAGGGGAATCTGATCCTTCCTAAGGCCAGCCATTCAAGAGCAGGGGAAGCTGGAATAGTAGACACAACGGAACTGCAAAACAAAGGCAATTTCTCGTATTTAGAGACTTTATACAGTAGTTCTCAACTTGTGGGTTGTGACTCCTTTGGGGGGTCACATGTCAGATATCCTGTATATCAGATATTTACATTACAATTCGTAAGTTATAAAGTAATAATAAAATAATTTTATGGTAGGGGGTCACCACAACATGAGGAATGCATTAAAGGCTAGCAGATTAGGAAGGTCGAGAGCCACTGCCTTAGAGGGTAGGAGTCTCTGAGCTTGGAGAGAGGGGTTACTGAGTTTAGAGGGGAAAGCCTCTGAGCAGGTAAGTGAGGGTCATACATAAGACAGAAAGCTGTAACTTAGGAAGCAAATCCTTATGGGGCTGTTACATGGTAGGTGTTCTGCAATCTAGGGAGAGCACTGTATGATATGGCTAATGCCCTGTATCAGGAGTAGCCTAAGTAATCTAATTTTTCAGCGTATGTGTGTGCATGGTGGGGGTGATGTCCAGGTATGGTGACACTCACCTTTAATCTCAGCACTGGGGAGACAGAGGCAGGAAGATTTCTGTAAGTTTGAGACTAGCCTGGTCTACATGGTGAGTTCCAGGCCAACGAGAGTTAAACAGTGAGATTGTCTTAATACATACATGCATGCATATATACATGCATGCATACACACATACGTATATACATACATATGGGCTGGAGAGATAGCTAAGTGGTTAAGAGCACCTGCCCATTCTTCCAGAGGACCTGGATCTGGATCTCACCACCTATATGAGTGGCACACAACACCTATTATTCCAGATCCAGAGACCCTCTTCTGGTCTCCTCAGGCACTGCATGCTCGCAGTACACATAATGTCTATGTAGGGGAGAACTCATCAGGTAAAGTTGTCACCAAACCTGACAACCTGAGTTTGATCCCTGAATCTCAAATAGTGGAAGGGGAGAACTAAATCCTACCAGTTGGTCTCTGACTTCCACACATACCTTGTGTAGTGTGTGTGCACCCCATCTTAGTTAGGGGTTTCTATCACTGTAATGATATACCATGAACAAAAGCAAGTTGTTGGGTGGGGGAGGGTTTTTTCCTTATACTTCCATATCATAGTTCATCACTGAAGGAAGTCAGGACAGGAACTCAAACAGGACAGAAACTTGGAGGCAGGAGCTGATGCAGAGGCCATGGACAGATGTTGTTTGCTTGATTGCTCCTTATGGCATGCTCAGCCTTGCCTTCTTATAGAACCCAGTATCACCAGCCCTGGGGATAGCACCACTCACAATGGGCTGGGTCCTACCCTATCCAGCCCTTTAGCTGGACCTTTTGTAGGCATTATCACAATTGACATTCCCTCCTTCCATATGGCTCTAGCTTGTCTCGTGTTGACATAAAGCTAGCCAGGACACCCCCCAGTAATAAAGAAAGTAAAATACAATAAAAGAAGGAGGCTAGCAGAGACGGCTGAGTAGTTTAAGGATGTTTATTATTCTATCAGAGAATCTAGTTCAGATTCCAGAACCTACATTAGGAAGCTCAGCAACACCTGTAAATCTAGTTCCAAGCTCCGATGTCCACTTCTGACATTTGCAGGCACCCACTCCCCAATACACAAAGTAAGAAAATAAATATTTTTAAAAAGAAATGATTTTGCCGGGTGGTGGTGGCACATGCCTTTAATCCCAGCACTTGGGAGGCAGAGGCAGGCGGATTTCTGAGTTCGAGGCCATCCTGGTCTACCGAGTGAATGCCAGGACAGCCAGGGCTACACAGAAACCCTGTCTTGAAAAACCAAAAAAAAAAAATATATATTTTATAGGATAGGGAACGGGGGCGGGGGGAAGTAAGGCCTGTCTTAGTTAGGGTTTCCATTGCTGTGAACAAATACCATGACCATGGCAACTCTTATAAAAGCAAACATTTAATTGGGACTGGCTTACAGGTTCAGAGTTCAGTCAATTATTATTAAGGCAAGAAGCATGGCAGCATCCAGGTGGGCATGGTACTGGAGGAGCTAAGAATTCTATATCTTGATCAGAAGGCAGATAGAAGAAGTTTGTCTTCCAGGCTGCTAGGAGGAGAGTCTCAAAGCTCACTCCCACAGTGACATACTTCCTCCAACAAGGCCACATCTACTCCAACAGGGCCACACAACCTAATAGTGTCACTCCCTGGGCCAAACACATTCAAACCACTGCACAGCCAAGGGGTTTATGACTGTCTATTGCTATTCTGGCTACCTCTTGACGAAGTTGGGTAGTTAATGTCAAACCCTCTCCCTTTATCCTATGCCAGTTGGACAGATGGACATCCTCGAGTCAGAGATTGGTATCTGTATTCATGCATCAGGAGGATATTAGACACGAGTCCATGTGGCATGCTAGCTAGAGGTTTGAGGTTTCCCAGAAGGCCACAGCAGTAAGTGGAGTCAGCTGAAGAGTGACTTTCTTCTTCTGCTTTTTTTTTTTTTTTTTAATATTTTTAAAAAAATATTTTATGTACATTTCAGACATACCAGAAGAGGGCATCAGATTCTATTTCAGATGTTTGTGAGCCACCATGTGATTGCTGAGAACTGAATACAGGACCTCTGGAAGAGCAGTCAGTGCTCATAACGTCTGCACCATCTCTCCAGCAAGAGTGACTTTCTTAAGTTTTGCACCACATGTATGTGAGCTTGGAGGAGGTGGTATGGTGTGGAATTAATGTGCATATATAATCCAAACTGTTTAGAAGGATCACTGAGCCAAGGAGTAGAACACAGCATAACAAAAACCCTTTCACTTTTTTTTTGGTTTTTTGAGACAGGATTTCTCTGTGTAGCCCTGGCTGTCCTGGAACTCACTCTGTAGACCAGGCTGGTCTCGAACTCAGAAATCCGCCTGCCTCTGCCTCCCAAGTGCTGGGATTAAAGGCGTGCGCCACCACTGCCTGGCCATAGGTTTTAAAAATGATGATTATTTCCAGTTGGGACTAGCAATGTCCTGAGATGGATTTTGAGTGATCAAGTCCTTTACTGATGACAGCTACTCACAACAGGGGATGCTGGGATAGGAGACTGAACAGTAACTATCACATTTACTAATAACAACAGGGGATGCTGGGATAGGAGACTGAACAGTAACTCTATCACATTTACTAATAACAACAGGCAGATTTCTGAGTTCGAGGCCAGCCTGGTCTACAGAGTGAGTTCCAGGACAGCCAGGGCTACACAGAGAAACCCTGTTTCGAAAAACCA
>JANHMN010000020.1:12364792-12406778 GCA_030674055.1 Rhabdomys pumilio | reverse complement strand
ACCACCACCACCACCACCACCACCACCACCACCACCACCACCACCATATGCACAGCATGTTGGCTGAAATGCTTTCCCGTGATGAACAATTGAACCTGGTTTCCTTGCTTAACTCTTTTGAATCTAAATGGATGGATCAAAACTTTAAATATGGAAGTCAAATCAAGAGAATTAGAAGGCAAGTCAAAGAACACAAGAAAATATTTGCAAACTATTGTCATATACAAACTGTGTTGTGGCTTAGACCTAGAATACTTCTCTCTCATCCCCCCCCCCACACCTCACCCCTTGCACCATAAGCTCTTGTGTTTGAATTCTTGGTCCCATATATTCTGGTGATAATGTTTGAGGAGGCTGTGGAGTCTTGCCAGAGGAACTGTGCCACTGTGGGCAGCCCTTGAAGTTTTTGTACAGCCTGGCTGGACTTGCCATGTGTTTCCTGACTGTCGATGAAATGTGACCAGCTGCCCTCTGCTCCAGCTGCCACGCCTTTCCACAAGGATGGACTGTAAGTCTTTGAGCTGTAATTCATTAACCAAATTAATGCCTCTTCCCTTAAGTTGTTTCCTGTCAGGAATTTGGCCCCAGCAACAAGAAAATACAAGACTACTTATTATCCAAGATGTTTTAGTTTAGATACAAAGGTTATCTTCAAAAGGCCCATATGTTGAAGGCTTGGTCCCCACTGACAGATTTTTTTTAATTGTTGTTTTTTTCTATGACAGGGTCTTAGTATAAATCCCTGGCTAGTTTGGAACTCACTATGTAACCTAGACTGGTCTCAAATTCAGAATCTTCTTGCTTCAGAGTCTCCAGTGCTGGGACTACAGGTATGAACCATCATAAATGGCTTGGATCCATTTGAGAGTTTATTGAACTATAAGATCTCCAAGCTAATCAGTGGATGGGTCCACTGTTGGGCTCACGACTTGATAGCACTGTCAGGAGTTAGTGAAACTAGTAGGTAGGGAAGGTTGGAGGAAGTAGGTTATGGGATATATCTTTGAGAGCTGTATCTTGTGCTGGCTCCTTCATCTTTCTCCTCCCCTCCCATTTCCCCCTCCACTCATCCTCTTTCTTCTTTCTCCTCTCCTCCTCTCCCTCCCCCTCCTCTTTCTTGTCACCCCCACTGTTTCCTGACTACCTTCAGGTGAATACCTTTCCCATCACATGCTCCTAACCTTATAATAGTCTGCCAACTTCATGCCTAAAGCCATAGATCCAGGTGACCTTATAGACCAAAACCCCTGAAATGAAAATCCATAATCAATTCTTCGTCCTTTACACTGATTCTTTCTGGGTATTTTTCCATGAATACCCAGCCTTGAAATACTAACACAAAAGTGTATGAAGAACTCTTAAAAGTCAACTAACGATAAAAAAAAATCTATTCAACTCATTCTAAAAAGTGAGTGTAAGACATGAGACAAGAGAAGACACACAGATGGAAGTTAGGCACACAATGTCAACTTTGAACATTGGTCCACGACAGTGTGTTGGCTTGTTTTAACAAATATGGCGTAGGAAGTGGTTAGTGGCATAGGCTGCATGTATGTAGGTGGTATGTGTGACCTTTGTGCTTTTTATTATTCCTACTTAAAAACATCTATTAAAAATTAACCCACAAGAAAACAAAACTATAAAGCCAAGAAGAATTATTAATAAAATAAAAAAAAACCTAGTTAATTCCAACAAGTGGGTAGATGAGTAAATTCTGGCTTATCCAGAAAGTGAAACTGTACTCAGCAATAAAAACAGAATGAAGGAAACCTGGGCATGTTGGCACGGGCTTGTAATCCTAGCTCTTCAGGAGACTGAGGCAGAAACATTGACACTTCAAGGTCAGTCTGGGCTACTGTGAGTTCAAGGCCTGCTGGAGGAGCTTAGTGAGAAGTGGGTGAGCTGGTGATGGCCGTAGCTCAGGTAGAGTAGTTTCATACAGCTCATACAATCTGGTATCCCAAAATTCACTGAAGGGTATTTTTGAAGTGGCTATATTTTATTGTATATAATTTATATAAAATTTGGTTAAAAATTAGATAATAAAAGTTTACAATAAAACTTGAAAGATTTTAAAAACAAATTCATAACAGTGTGATATGGAACCTCACTTAAACATAGCCTAAAGCTATAAGAGAAAAAAATTGATAAATTCAATTATAGAAATAAAGACCGGGCAGTGGTGACACACACCTTTAATCCATCACTTAGGAGGCAGAGGCAGGTGGATTTCTGAGTTCGAGGCCAGCCTGGTCTACAGAATGAGTTCCAGGACAACTAGGACTATACAGAGAAACCCTGTCTAGAAAAGCGGAAAAAAAAAAAAAAAAAAAGGTTTTTCTCTTTGGGAAAAAAACATTTGCAAAGTAGAAAAAGAACAAGCTAGAAAAAAAGATTTGCATTTGCAGCTTGGCTTGTTTCCTAAATAATCTTCTTGGGATAAGACACTAGAACAAAGCTATCTTGTGTTATGATCTAAGCGACTGATGTCAGTCACACCATGTGTCAGATCTCACTTGGGATGTTTACTGGGGTATGGGGTATGTGGAGGCTGCTGCTGACTGAGGTGGAAGGGAGTGAGAGGATGGGGACAGGAGGAGTTGGCTTTTTATAAGAGAATATAGCCCAAGTGCATGAGGAGGATTTGGGACTCATGGCAACTGTGGAAATGTGTCGCCTCCTGGCAGCTAGTGATGACATATGTCCTAGGATGATGCTGCCCTTAGGTCCCTAGGTCTCCAGGTCCCTGACAGCAGGGTGTTTGAGATTCCTGATTGCTAACTTGACTCAACTGGAGCCTGGGAGGGCAATAGGGCCCTTCAGTTCTGATGACAGAGAACAGTAATGGGAGCTAGGGTTGGGTTAATCATGGACAATGTGGCTTCCTGGAGAAAGTGGTTGGCAATCACAGTCTGTTTTATTTGCATAATCCCTCACCAGGGACAGCAAAACACAACCATATTAAACTTTGGCTTCTTTCTTCCTTTTTGATGGGGTCTTATCTTGTAGCATAGGCTGGCCCCATTTTGTCTTAGCCTCCTCAATGACTGGGATTATAGGTATGTGCTAATATAATAATAATGTCTGGCTCTTACCTTTCCTTGAAGACTACTGTTGTTTCTCCAGTGTAGCCATTGCTGCAGCTGCAGCTGCTACTGGTGAGCACACATGCCTGGGTTTGGGATGTGTGCACCTATCAAGACCCAATAGGGAAGCTCTGGAATGGGAGAGGGTTTTACTTTCTTTTTTCTCCTTCTGGGTCTTAATCAAGATGAAGAGAAACATCTTTTTCTTTTGAGTTGGATTCCCTAAGTCAAATCACAGAGAGGAAAGAGATGGAAAACTCCACTGTGCTGGGTGTCCTCCTCCCCCCACCTTAGTCTGATGGTTTCTAGAAACCTAGTTTCTGATTAACCAGGGCCTAGTCCCAGATTAGACTTGATGACTCGACAGATCACACATGTAGCCCAGGCTCCTTCTCTCATGGCAACTCTTTCTGCTTTCTAAATAAAGATAGCTTAGCTTCTAGATCAAGGTCAATTGGTTAGAATAACATGCAGGTCTGGTCGGATGCTGAATCCTGTCCAGAGCTGGTGTCATAGTGTCAGGGCAACCTGTGGTTCTCAGCTCACTTGCCACTGTTTCATCTCTGAAGGCAAACGGCCTAGTGGCCTTGATTCTGGCCTCTCTCTCTCTCTCTCTCTCTCTCTCTCTCTCTCTCTCTCTCTCTCTCTCTCTCTCTGTATAGCTCTGACTGTCCTGGAATTCTGAAGACCAGGTTGGCCTTGAACTCAGATCCGCCTGCCTCTGCCTCCTAAGTGCTGGGATTAAAGGCGTGCACCACCACTGCCTGGCTGATTCTGGCTTCTCTTAGAGGGAGACCCTTGTCCCTGTAACCCAAAGATTCTCCTCTAGTTCTCAGGGTCAGGCAGTTTCTTTGCAGCTGCTTTCTTTTGTTGTGGGGTATCCACCATAGAAGACTGCTCCAACGTGGGTTTAAGCCAATGCAAAGTCTTTATTAGCCAGCCAGTGATTATACTGGACGTTTAGGATCCCAGTGTAGCCCCAAGCCTTTCTCAGGGTGAGCTTTTAAGCACAAAAACTGTGTCCTGGGTTGACATACTTCAGTTAACAAGAATAGTCAGCAGAATTCTGTAGATGCAGAACCACAGAAGCCAGAAGGCAGGGCCAGTACATTTAGAGACTTTCCCAGTACTATGGACTTTGATGGATTAAGTCTTTGTTTCAGTTCTGGCCGATGGTGTTTTCTACATCCTGAGTTTTATAGCCTGAATGGTACTTCCTGATAGATTATTTCTCCGAGGGTGAAATGAGCCAATTCAAGCCGTATTAGATTCTATCAAAGGCAGGTTTATTGGGAAGCTGCTCTCAGGTGCGTTCACTGGACCCAAGGATTGAGGCCAGGGGAGTTGCCACAGGGCGACAGGGGTTGGGGGAGGGGAAAGAGAAAGAAAGAGCTAGAGCACAGAGAGAGAAGAAAATGAGAGGAGACCAAAATGTCTGGATTATATAGGGAGGAGCCTCTGGGGGAAGGGTAGCCCAGCCCCCCTGGGCTGGAAAATTCAAGGTTGGAGGCAGGGTATGTCAGCTGGGAGAATCTGGAGGCCAGGCTTGCTTTGATATGTAAAACATGCACCTCAGTGCCTTGTTCCAGGGTCCAGAAACCAAACACTTCAATCATGGAGTCAGTTGTGCTAAGATGTGGGGGCCTACTTAGGTCTGGAGCTCTAGTCTCTACTCAAAGATGGTGGCAACTTGTCAGAAGTGTGTGACATCTCTTCCAGGAAAGCAAGTACCAATTCATGTGGTTTCAAGGGAGAGGCATGTCTGTCATTAGGTCTGTTACACCTTCCTCAGAGCTATCAATGGAGCTGAGCTACTGGAGCCATTGAAACTTGGAAGTCTTTCTTAACTTTCTAGGTAGCTGTGATGTGACAAGCACTTAGCTAGGTGTTGGAGTGAGCCTCCCCTATTCTGTGCAGTGGACAGACACAAGCAGGCCCTAAGGTGTCCACTGTGAAAAGGGAGATGAGTGGGGTGTGGAGGTATGGAAGGAGACACAGGATTGTTATTGGCATTTTAGGACAAAGCCTAGGGCTACCTGTCTTCAATATGCCAATTAAAGAGACAAGTAACAGTAGAGAAAGAAGAGCCGACAAAGAGGTTCAGTGACTCCAAGCTCATATTCAGGGTTGTAACATGAGGTTGAGGTTCAAAGAAAGGGCAAAAGGTATGCACACCTACATTGTTCTGGTAAAGGTGTGGTCTCATCCATCACTGATCCACCATTGTTGGGGCTCTAGTCGCTACTCAAAGATGGTGGCAACTTGTCAGAAGTGTGTGACATCTCTTCCAGGAAAGCAAGTACCAATTCATGTGGTCTATTGTTTCAAGGGAGAGGCGTGTCTGTCATTAGAATAATTTTCGATCTTGCCAGGATGGTTTTAGAAGACAGAGGAAGTACCTAGCAAGAAGAGATGAGAGAAATTCCTGAAAGCGGTGATGTCTTTCACTCCCAACCAGAGGCAGTCATTTTGGTGCCAGAGAGCTGGCTCAGTAGGTAAAGCACTTGCTAGCAAGCCTGAAGAACGAACCGAGTTCGTTCCCTGGAACTCATACGGAGGAAGGAGAGACAGATTCTCACAAATTATCCTCTGACCTCTACACATGTGCAGTGGCACATATATGCATACACAAGCACACACCCAATAAATGAATGTAAGAAAAATTTTAACTTTTTTTTTCAAGTTAGCCATTCCCTCTTCTCCTTCCCAGTGAGTGAGGTCTTTGTCTCAATCTCACGCCCTTTGTTTTTTGTTTATAGAAGTCCTTACATTTCATTTCTTTCCTTGGAGGATTTAAGACCTATGCAGAACAAATGAATGGCCAGCTAGTCTCCAACTCAGTTAACAAACTGTAACTACCTTTCTTACGTTAGCCTAGGTTGAACCAGGAGCTCTTGAATCATACAACCTCAAAACATCAAGAGACAACAAACACTGCTCTTTCTTCCACTCAGAGAGGGCACATCTGACGTGTTGGGAAGGATGCCTGGTTAGACTGCTGATGGACCCGGTTCTATCACTGGCCAAGGTCCTTCGATTCTCTGAGCTTTGGTTTCCTTATCTGTAAAATGAGTTGCTCTGAAGATTAAACAAGGCAATCCATGCAGAGTCTGGTGTTTTTCCTACTGATTGCATTGGCTTTAACACCATCAATATCATCTGATTTCAAGGTCCAACTTAATATTTCTATTTCAAATCTCTTTCTTTGTGTGTATGGGTGTGTGTGGGTTGGTGCATGTGCACATGTGTGTGCATGCCCATGTGTGTGTGTGTGTGTGTGTGTGTGTGTGTAGGTCAGAGATGATGTTGGGTGTTCTTTTCTAGCACTCTCCTTTTTGAAGCAGGGTCTCTTATTGAATTGATTCTATAGCTCATTTGGCTCAGCTAGATGGTTGGCCAGTGAGTCCGAAGCATCCCCCCGTTTCCACCTGACACAGCACTGGGGTGACATACACTCACTACCGTGCCTGGCTTTTTATGTAGGTGCTGGAGGTCAGAGCTCGGTTCCTCACGACATCTCTACCTCTTCTCTATTTGAAATCCATTCTGTTTGATGAAGAAATAGCCTGTCGAGCCAACAGGTCACAACTTAGGATTTCTTGGTCATTGTCTTTTTACTAAAATATCTCTAACAAAGCCCAGTATGAGCCAGGGCTACAGGAGTCAATAATGAGTTAATTTTTTTTCATAGTGATAGGCATTCTTGGGAAGCTGACTGGGAGTAGATTTCTTGTTCTGAGTTCAGAAAATTCTTGGGGAAGCCAAGAAAGGGAAGAGAAGAACAAAACTGCTTTAGAGTCAACCGTACACTTCTCTGCATAAAGTTTTATATTTTACTTGCTTTGGTGTTGTTGGGATTTCTTTTATTTATTTATTTATTTTTTTTGAGACAGGGTTTCTCTGTGTAGCCCGGGTTGTCCGGGAACTCACTCTGTAGACCAGGCTGGCCTCGAACTTAGAAATCCGCCTGCCTCTGCCTCCCAAGTGCTGGGATTAAAGGCGTGTGCCACCACCGCCTGGCTGTTGTTGGGATTTCTAACTAACTGCTACAATCCTCATTGCAGCTAGCAAACAGCAGAAAATGATTATTAAACCATATTGGATTTTTGTTTTTTCTTTAAGACCATAGGAATGGATCTTATTTCTGTGAAATAAATAAGTTCTTGCCCTTCAAAATTCTGCTTAAAATATACCAGTCTAATATTAATCTGAAAGTATAAACAGTTCTTTTTACAAGACAGCAATGCTATTATTTAAAAAAAAAAAAAAAAAAACCCAACCAACCCAACCCAAAACGGTAAGTGTTCATTGCTTTTGCCACAGTTGACCACATGTTTATCAGCGTGGAGAATTTTCTAATATGGGAAGAATGGTTTTGTTAAAGCATCAGCATTGTGGAATCCAGTGGCTGGCTATAAGTGCTATTTTTAGGGACTCTGTGACCTGTATAAACGTGTTGACGGCTCCAGTGTCTAGTTACCAAATGTGAATAAAACTAGTCCTCATTTAAAAACTGAACTCATTATAAAGTAAGTTGACCTCCAAGGCTGTGTGTTTGAAGACTTGTTCCTTATATAGTACCTGGCAGTGCAAGCTGGAAAGGTGTCCATTCCATTCTGTATTACGTGTGCTGTCAGAAGCCCTTGGAAGGATACTGTGGAAACATTCTGGCATGGACCTTAGCTCTAGGTCACTTTGTGGGTTATTGATGAGACCTAGGAAGGAGCTATTCTCGTGAACATTTTCTTTAGCCCTAAATTAAAATGTGCAAGAGTTCTGTCGATCACTTCCAAGAGTTGGTAGGTCCTAGGGTAAAGAAACTTCACCTGGACTCAAGTTAACTCAAGAAACTTGTTGTCTCGGGAAGAGACTAGGGTTGGCCACTCATTGGGCAATGAGCTGAGCAATCAGTGATGGTGAGGAAACTTTGGTTCCTGAAGCCAGCTTGGAGTACCAAGGAACAGGATGAATGGTAAAGGAAGGCGTAGTTAGAACTGATGTCTCTCCAGGTGCATGACAGAGTCGATAGCTGGTGGATTTTGAGGATCGATATCAGAGATATTATCTATGATCTCTTTAATTTTTCCTCAAGCTGTCCACGGCAGAGCACAGTGGCCTTAAGGATGCACAAAAAGAGAGGAGCACATGCCAGCACCCAAATTATACCTCTTTCTTGAAAGAAGAATCCAAACAGTCAGAAGGCAATCTTACTGTCCCTTTGGGCCTTTTAAGACTCCTACTGTGCAGCCTTGTGCTCACCCAAAAGACTCTAGGGTCTGTCTGGCATGCCCTGGCAATCACTTTGCAAGTGACAAACAGCAAGGAATGTGACTTGTGCAGTTTCCTTCTTCCTCAGGAAGTGCCTGGGGGTAAACTGAGGCTCTGTCTGTCTTGGACAATTGAAAAGATTCGTGAACAATAATTTTAGTCAATGCCAGGTCCTGTTCGATCATTTCCACAGGAGGTCCAGCACAGAGCCTTGTCTTGAGAGAAGCCCCTTGCTGACTTGCCTTGGAGGTGGGGGAGATGTCAGGTGTATGTGTCCGATGTCAGAGCCTCAGCGGGAGGAGCAGAGGTGGAGTTTAGTGTTAGCCATAGTGAAGTGTTCACATGGAACTTCTCTGAGGGACACTAGATAATCTCACTGAGGAAGACGGAAAGGCTTAAGTCACAGTCAGGTTGAGCGTGCAAAGCTGTAGTTGTCAGAATCCACAAAGACACTAATGGAAATGAATCCACCTTTACCCAAGGCAGGGCTATGGGAGCTACTGGGAGAAGTCAGTGGTACGTTGGCTGCAGATAGACACAAGCAAAGGTCACTGTGGTCTCTATCACCGTCTGCAGAGTTGATTCTAAAGTGTCACTGATAAAGGACGCCTCTCTGTTGGCTAGGTGCTCCTTGGCAGGTTGTCATCTCTGTTTTGTGTGGTTCACCTCCGGTATGGGAAATTAGTGTTTCTGTAGACATGCTTCGACCAGGTACTGGGCCTGTGCTCATCTGAGGCGCTTGAACCAAAATGAGACATGGCGGCTTTAGAATAATGAAAAAGGTGGCTTCTAAGGAAGGTTGCCCCTTGGGGTCAGTCAAATGCCTGGATCCTGAGGGTTTCCCCTAAGGATTCAGTTAGGGGAGCAGTCCATTCCCCACTCTGTGTAAACTAGTCTGATTTGGATTTTTTTTTTTTTTTTTGTTACTGGCGACAGAAAGTTCCACCTTTTAAATATCTTTCCTGGGCCCCAGTATAGCAAACCCTCGGAGTATTTGGCTATGTATGAGGTGTGTGCTGATTTTCACCTAGGGACAGGATTGGAGGCTGTGATTTCTAAGGTTTTTTTTTGACTTTGGTGACCCCTGTCATCACTAAGCAAATATGCACTGGCAGGTCACAGAGACACCTTCTGTACTCAATAGGACTCAGTCGAAAGCTGCTTGGCCCTCATCCAAGGCAAGAGTTTACAGAAGTTACCCAAAGCTTGTAGTTAGAGAGCCTGGGGCAAGGACCTGAGCTGGGGGGGGGGGTTCTGTTTGGTTGGTTTTTTGCTTTTGGTTTTGGTTTTTTGAGACAGGGTTTCTCTGTGTAGCCCTGGCTGTCCTGGAACTCACTCTGTAGACCAGGCTGGCCTCAAACTAACTGAGGTTCACTTGCCTCTGCTTCTCTGAGTGCTGGGATAACAGGTGAATGTTACTACTGCCCAGCTAGAGGACAGCTTTTGAGTGAGATTCTAGACCATGAGAGAAGGAAATCTCTGAACCAGTAACATATGTGTTTATCCCCTGCGCTTGCTTAGTGTAATGGGTCTCACCCTTCCTAACACCGCGACCCTCACATTGTGGTGACCCCCAACCATGACGTCATTTTCACTGCAACTTCGTAACAGTCATTTTGCTACTGTTATGAATCACAGTGTAATATCTGTGTTTTCTGATGGTCTTAGGTGACCTTTGTGAAAGGGTCTTTTGACCCCTAAAGAGGTTATGAACCGCTGGTTTAAAGAGAGAGAGGACCTGGGTAAATAGCACTTCACATGACAACACTTTGGAAATAAAGTTTTAGAAAACAGAAGACTGCTTGGACATGGGCTTAAGCCAACAGAAAGTATTTATTTACCAGTCATTGACAACCCTGGGTGTTGGGAACCCCTGTGTAGCCCCGAGCCTTTCTCATGTTGAGCTTTTAAGCACAAAAACCCTGTCCTGGGTTGACATACTTCAGTTAGCAAGAACAGTAAGGCAGGAGCTGAACTATAGAAGCCAAAAGCAAGGTCAGTACATTTAGAGACTTTCCCAGAGCTATGGACTTTGATGGATTCAGTCTTTGTTTTAGTTCTGGCAGGTGGTGCTATCTATGTTCTGAGTTTTACAGCCTGAATGATACTTCATCATGGAGTCAGTTGTGCTGAGGTCTTGAGGCCTACTCAAGGTGCTGAGGTCTTGGGCTCTGTTACAGTTTAATTTTTTGATTTGCCTCATGTTTTAGTTAGGGTTTTACTGCTGTGGACAGACACCATGACCAAGGCAACTCTTATAAAGACAAAATTTAACTGGGGCTGGCTTATAGGTTCAGAGGTTCAGTCCATTATCATCAAGATAGGAACATGGCAGCATCCAGGCAGGCATGGTGCTGGAAGAGCTGAGAGTTCTACATCTTTATCTGAAGGCCGCTAGGAGAATACTGACTTCCAGGTAGCTAGGATGAGAGTCTTAAAACCCACACCTACAGTGACATACTTACTCTAACATGGCCACACCTTCTAATAGTGCCACCCCCTTGGCAGAGCAGAGCATATACAAACCGTAACATCCTAGGTCAACTTTAGTCAGTAGTTGACACATTGGCTAAAAAGCTGGCGCTCCACTCCTAGCAGGATGGTGGGTTCTTAAGACTCGTGATCTTTTGTTTTGTCTTGTTTTGTTTCCAGACAAGGTTTCTCTGTGTAGCCATGGCTGTTCTAGAATTCCATCTGTAGACCAGGTTGGCCTTGAACTTGGAGATCTATCTGCCTCTGAGTGTGAGATTAAAGGTGCCGGCCACCATAGCCTTGCTTAATTGCAATATTTCTTATTTAACTTTTTATTACATTTATTTATTTATTTGTGCTTTCTATCTTTTTCTCTTTGTCTTGGGATGAGCATGTGTGTGCATGCGTGTGTACATGCCATGGTGCACAGCTGAGGACAGCTCATGGGAATCAGTTTCTTCCTCCATCATGTGGGTCCAGGAGGTTGAACTTGGCATTGGGCTTGGTGACAAATGCCTTTGCCCACAAAGCCATCTCACCATGGCTGGTTTCTTAATGTGAAGGATCACTTTGTCCCTCAGAGTCACTACGGTCTATTGGGATCACATACTAATCCCCGAATCAGTCAATGGTCTAGAAGACAGAGATTAGTTTTTTGGGGCCACTGGTCTAACCTTGGTGAGTTTCAAAACTTCATTTTCTGTCACACAGCTACTCATAATGTTTAAAGACAGTTCTTATTTGTCTCCCTTTTCTTTCATGGCAAATCACACACAGGTTAAGACCTATGGTATTATTCACAGCCTCTTAGACCATGGGTTGGGAGCCTGCTGGAATCTTGTAACTAAATGTAGAGGTTGTGAAAAATTTACATGCAGTATGAGGTTTCTGAATGTTCAATGACCAAAACCGAATTCAAACTCAAACGTGGAATGAATCTGACCAGTTTGTGGTAGTGCTTGCCTGGGCTGCAACCTACAGCTTCACTGCTATGTTGGTTTTGAACACACAAAATGTGCACTCTGCACTTGGGGTGCACACATGTCGCTGGCCAGTGTATGCACGAACACTCCCTGACACCCCCTGCTCAGATCTGGGACCGTTGTATGAGCTGTGGTGTTTTTACTGTGTGTACAAATTTCTCTTTCCTTTATAGAAGCGTAATGGTTTAATTTCCAAAAAGAAATTAAACCATTAAAGAAGGACTTTAATGTTTTCCCATTACCATTCCTCATGTACCATGTATCGAATTACTTTATCTTTGGATT
Source organism: Rhabdomys pumilio (assembly GCA_030674055.1). Taxonomy (NCBI): domain Eukaryota; kingdom Metazoa; phylum Chordata; class Mammalia; order Rodentia; family Muridae; genus Rhabdomys; species Rhabdomys pumilio. The sequence goes on along the minus strand of JANHMN010000020.1, from coordinate 12,394,684 downwards.
GTATTAGGTGAGAAAGCTTGATTTTAAAAATTGCTGTTTGCATTGCTCCCTCGAGTTCAGGTTTAGGACAGAAATTCCAGCAATTTCTGAAATGGAGCTTATCACACGTCCACCGTTTTTTACTATGTCCACCGCTTTTTACTATGCACGTATGCAAAGAACGTCTCAGCCTTTGTGATCATAGAATCAGTGCAGATAACTGAATATGTAGTAAGATTTTTATTTCTGGAAAACGTGTGTGTGGTTTCAAGGGCTTATTGGGCAAGCCTGAAACCGGCAGGGCGTGTTCCAGGAAGGATGGAGTGGAGATGGAATGGAACGTTGTCTGTAGGTGGAATCGCTTCTTTCCAAGGGAAGCTTCCGTTCTGCCTTTGAAGTCTTGGAATGAACTGAATGAGGCTAACCCAAGAATTTGTAGGAGAATCCTCCTTACTTAAGGTTAACTGGTTGTGAACCTCTAGAAAATATATTCACAGCAATATCTAGACTAATGAGGGACTCTAAGTAGGAAAGATGACCTATTGAAATCCTGCATTGACCTCCCCGACTCCAGCCTCCCTGCTAGGCCTCAGATCTGAATATCCAGTTGTCTGTCCAGCATAGCCATTAGTCCCCCTGTCTGGCCATTCTCTCAACTTATAGAACCCCCTGTTCCTATTCTACCTCTCTGACTTCTCAACCACTGGCTCAAATAAAACACCCTCTGTCATGTCTGGTTCTCTGTCTCTCACTCGTGCACCTGTCTTGATGTCCCTGTTTCACCATCTCCACTGTCCCCCCTCAGCTCAGCTCTAGTCTGGACACTTACCCAGCGCATGCAACCAGTCTCGCATTCCTGTCTCACTCTCTTCCTAATTCCACATACTCACCAAGTGATCCTTTAAAAAATAGAAGCCAGATTTACCTGATTCCTATTTACTTAAGCTCATCTGTGACTTCCCATGGCTTTCTGGGAATTATCTCTGAAGGCAGAGAGTGTAAGAGAAACAGTCTTACAAATACTGTTTCATTGTTCACTTAGAAAAAACCACCACCGCTGCCACCACCACCACCAATCTGATGTATAGTAATATGCTCCAAGCTGAACTGCCACAATCTTCAGAAGTTCTGCTGGATTTGCTCACAAAAGATCCACACAACTAGACCTGTTGAACATTGGCTATTTCATGGAAGGAGGTGGCAGGGCAGGTCCTGTACCCCTCACCTGGGTATCCAGCTACACTTTTTTTTTTTTTTGAGACAGAGTTTCTCTGTATAGCCTTGACTGTCCTGGAACTAGCTCTGTAGACCAGGCGGTTCTCGAACTCAGAAATCCACCTGCCTCTGCCTCCCAAGTGCTGGGATCAAAGGCGTGCGTCACCACTGCCTGGCCCAGCTACACCTTCTATCCAGGCTGTGCAGTTCTGTCCTAACTGCATGTGGTTTTAGGGGAGCGGTTAGAGGATATTGGTAGAGAAGAGGGGAGGTGGTTTCATCTCTGCAGCCATAAATATAGGGAGCCCTCATCCCTGCTGGCCTTTGAGTGCAGCTACTTTAAAGTCACCCACATACCTGTCCATACACAACCCCTCATTCATTGCTCTGTATCTAGGCTTAATAAGCTCTTCCAGGTGAACATGGTGGAATTGTGCCTTGGTCTGACACTGGGCCTTAAGGAGGAGGAGGGGAAGACATAAACAATGTCTTCCCCAGGGAAGGAATTTAGCAGCAGTGATACAACCCTTGAATTCTAAGGACCAACTGCCATGCACTAACCAGGAGAGGCCTCCAAGAAATCTCTAGAAAAGGCAGGAAGCAGAAGAGGTTAAGAATGGGAAGCCGTCTCTCATATGTGAGTCTCAGCACATATGGCAGTAGAAATGGAGACGTCAGCAGCTGCAGAGATGGCTCAGAGGCTAAGAGCACTGGCTGTTCTTGCAGAGGATCCAGGTTCTATTCCTAGTACCCACATGGCAGCTCACAGCTGTAACTCCAGTTTCAGGGAATCCATTACTGTCTTCTGGTCTCCTCAGGCACCAGGCATGCGCATGGTACACTTAAGTGCAGGGAAAACACCCATACACATAGATTAAAAAAAAAAAAAGAAGTTAAAAAAAAAACAAAAACAAAAAATGGAGATGTCAGAGCATGAGGCATGGCAGCTTTGTTTCCTAAATACAACGGAGAGTGGAGAGCGCTGTACCTTCCCCCAAGCCTCCAAGCAATGTGTTCTGTATTCTGGCATTCAAGACTCTATTCAGAGAAGTTACCGGGGCAGACAATATTTGAACGAGAATGGGATTCCCTCAGAATCCAGTGAAAAATGATAGGCAAGAGAAGGATTAGGAGGCTTTCTGGTTATTTCTGTTCTCCACATCTGACATCCATTCTCTTTCCTGTTTGTTTCTGGGACCAAACCTAATGGGCTCCTCCTCCCTAGGTCCCCAGCCCTTTACAGTCAGGTTAGACCCAGCCAATGGAAAAAATAAGTTGGCAGAGAGAAGACAGGGGAGTATGTTTTCTAGGACTTCCCTCTCCACTGTGGTTTTTAAAGTATGGTCTATTTGCATTACTCCTGTGATTGTTAAAAATGGACACTCTGGTCTAGAGAGATGGCTCAGTGGTGAAGAGTACACATGGCTATTCCAGAGGACCTCGGGTGGCTTACAACTGCTTGTAACTCCAGGTTAGCTCTGGGTGGATCTTATACTTTTGGCCTCTGCCAGCACAGGTGGCTGGAGTTATTTGTTATTCACAAATAACTCCACACCCACTGTACACACATATGGACTTAAAATAATAAAAAACAAATTAAAAATAAAAATTGCAAATTTTTGGCTGATCCTTTGTCTGTTAAGAGAAAACGACACACACCTGCACATGCTCAAACAGGTTTGCCCACTTACATTTCTTTTGAGATGGGGGGTCACACTTTAGCCCAGGCTGGCCTCGAGCTTGTAACATTCCTCCTGCTTCAGCATCCTGAGTGCTGAAATAACAAGCATGGTGTGCTGCTGGGTTTATGTCAACTTGACACAAACTAAAGTTATCTGAGAAGAGGGAACAGCAATTAAGAAATTAGGAAAATGTATCTATAAGACTGGGCTGTGAGCAAGCCTTTAGGGCATTTTCTTAATCAGTGACTGATGTGGGAAGGCACAGTTCTTTGTGAGTGGTTCTATCCCTGAGCTGGTGGTTTTGGGTTCTATAAGAAAGCAGGTTGAGCAAGCCATGAGGAACAAGCCATTAAGAAGCATCCTTTTATGGCCTCTGCATCAGCTCCTGTCTCCAGGTTCCTGCCATGTTTGAGGTCCTACCCTGACCTCTTTTGATGGTGAACAGCGATGTAACTTTCCTCCCCAAGTTGCTTTGGTCATGGTATTTCATGGCAGCAATAGTGACCCTAACTACAAATCACGCGCTGTCTGTCCAGCATCTGTGCAGATTTTTAAATGCTCTTAAATGCTCTATGATGTGAAACCCATTCCTGGCAGACAAATCTTTCCCTACATCTAGTAACCCTTTCTACTTTTTTCCCTTTCATGTCTAGAGGCAGAAAGATCTTCTGAGACTGTCAGCAAGTGGGCACACAGCACACAACCCCTTGCTAGTTGCCATGTCCCTGCTCTCTGAGGCCTGTCTCCTGCTAGAAGCCTATCTGTCGACCATTCTTGGAAACCAAAATATCTGGGACAACAGTGGCACGGTCGGAAGGATAGAGGAGCAGAGAACACACAGGCAGCGGGATCTCTGAACCAGCTGTTTGCTCGTTGATGTTTGCAAGCCTTCGGGGGTTTGCTGTCAACCGGCTCGTGAAGACTCTGATTGCAGGTCTGACTTTGTCATAGGTAGACTGACTCAAGGAGACTTTGCAAATCCTGCTTCTGATGCCTCCTCACAGATTGCCTCTGCCCATCAAGCCTCAGTGAGGTGATATCTTGGAAGAAGTCCGGGATATAGAGTACCCAGCACGTCGTTCCCCAGCTGTGTGATATGGGTAAAGCAGCATGGCCTTTCCAAGCCTCAGGGTTCTCTTTTACACATGTCAACACTGTTGCCTCCTGGGTTGTATTTTGGGAGGATTGTGCAGGATTAGACATGTGGTGGTACCTAGAAGGACTGGCTGCCGAGTAGAAGTCTCATCAATCGGGGATGCTTTGCCTTTAAAAAGAGCCATTATTGTATGGAGTTGGGGCATAATTCAGTTGGCAGAATGCTTGCCTTGTATTCAAGAACTCTGGGTTTAATAGCACTGCATAAAATAAGGATGATGGCAGGTGTCTGTAATTCTGGCACTTAGAAGCCAGAGGCTGGAGGACACACAGTTAAAGGTCATTGTTGGCTACATAGTATGTTCAAAGCCAGCCTGGAACACCTGAGACCCTACCTTAAAAAAAAAAAAAAAAAAAAGAATCAAATAGCTATTGGAGGAGCATCGTATCCCCAAGGTTCAGGGGTCAAACATGGCTGCCATGCATATGGCTTGCTTGTCTTTTAGCGTATGCTATGAGGGGTAGGGATGTAGTTTGGCAGTGGAGTGCTTGCGGAGCATTGAAAATAGTAAAACTAAATTATACTCCATGATTTGAAACTAAAAACGCTCAGTTTGTCTACCAGTGTTCTCCTGCCTCCCAGTGTCCCGATAACCAGAAGAAAGCAAGGCCTGAGACTCACCGGGGGAGAAATGAACTGATCCATGCTAATGCCTGACCCCTTCTGCTTGGAACAGACTTCATCTTGACCCAGACTGATTCCTCTCAGACACTGAAGGGTCTGTTCTGTGCTACCGGTATCCTATGAATTCTTCTAGGTAACATAGTTGCCTGTGTGTAGGCTCTGTTTTCTTTTCATGAGCACATGGCAAGGGCTTGAGAACCCCGGAGGGACGAGTGATTTCAGGAGGACCTGAGCTGGAGGACCTGCCTGTTGTGATAGTGGAAAGTGCTGGACTCCACGTTGGTAGAGAGACAAAAAGGGGTCAGATGATGTTCTCCTGGGACTGAAGTGATTGGGAGAAGCTGCCAGCAAAGTCAGGTTAAGGTCAGAGATGCTAAGTATCCCACAAGTCTCAGGACAGTCTGGCTCAATAAGGAATTGTCTCCCATGTCCTTCCTGAAAACTCAAGTAGGAGAAAAACCTGTTTACGACTACCTACGGCTAAAACCTAATTCTATTTAGTATGTAAACACAGAAGTATTTTTGCCAGCTTTCAGTAAACATGGACTTTTCTAGCAGTGCAATCATTGTGTCAGTCAAAGAGGACTGTGCTTTGTTGGCTTTGGAACTGTGCCATGTCACCGTCGGAACACTGTTCCAGGTCTGGATACCCAGTTCACCTTTCCTTCATCTGTCTCCGTATACAGCAGCTGTATTCACGCTTCTGGAACTCTCGTTTCACAGTGTCCGAAGCAAAGACAAAGAGTTTGAGATCATCGTGATTTAGTGTAAACACAGCAGAGGGCAGCAAGTTCAAGGAGAGAGCGATGGAACACTGAGGGCCCTGAGGACAAGGGACCTTTTGGAAGAGGCATCAAGGACGGCTTTCTGGGAGTCGAAGGGGAGGACAGTGAGAGCTTGACAGCTGACAAAGAGCCCAGTCAAGGCTAGAGGCTACAATACCCAAGGTGTTCCAGGAAATACCAGAACATGGTTATAACTGGAGTTTATGTGCGTGGATGTGGTGGGGACTGGGTGTTGAGGTTTGGGACCTAACAAAAACCTTGAGGCCACAGGAAGGATTTTTATTTTCTTGCTGTTTGGAATGTCACTGAAGACCGGTACTTGTCATCATAGGAACATTTGTTCATTGATTGGGTGAGATAATCTTTTTTTTTTTTTTAAAGTGAAGTTAGATGGCTCCATGGTAAAAGCTGTTACTACCAAGCCGGATAACTTGAATCCTGAGACCTACGTGGTAGAGAGAACCCAGGTCTGAAGACTGTCCTCTGTCTTCTACACATGCTGCTATAGAACCTTGCCACTCAATCAACAGATAAATGTAACAAAACTCTATGAAGCTATAGAACTCAACCCGAGGGAGTACAGGGTCAGTCTGAGATGCGTTGTGGTGCTGGAAAGCAAAATGCTCAAAAGTGGAAAAGACACAGTGTTCAACCTGAAAGAACTCTTCACTGATGAGATATGGGACAATCTGAGCAACATTAACAACAACAAACACGGGAAAGAGGAATGTTGCAGTAAATCTCCAACCCAAATCAGCCCGGGCAAAGAAAACACAACTCAATTAATACGAATACAAGCTGCACACCTAGATTGGTCAGATTTACCACTACGCTACCATCTTCCCCGTCTATGAGAGCCCTTATAACTTGTGGTTTCTCCAGGTCACATGCTTCAGCTCCATTTTCCTTCTACCTCCTCTCTCCTCTTTCTCTCTCAAACTTTCAGCTCCACCCTCCCTTCTCCTGCCCAATCACCAGCTTTGGCCTTTATTTTACAAATTAAGGTCGGGGAGCTGAGTTAGCATCAAAACACAAACAGCCCCAGGGCTATCCACAACAGGAGGATGCTGTAGAAAATTTTAATTCCAACCCAGGGTTTCTACCCCGCCTTTAACCATTTAGTTCCTGGATAAAATTTTGACATACTCAACCTTTATATTTACAATAAGACTGAAACAGCACAAGAGCTGGGCAGACATCTACCCTCTATGTCATTAGAATCTGCTTTCTTATCTTTCTTAACCCCGAGTTATTACTTACTATGCTTCATCTGGGCTGCTCTTAACTCCAATTGGCCAGCCCTCTGGGCTCTGTTTTCATGGTTTACCTAACCCATGGTGGCTTCTCTCTCCTCCTTCATCATCTTCTCTTCCGTGTGCTTCTCCTCCAGCCCCAAGCCCAGGAAATCTAAACCCCATCTATGTCTCTTCTGCCCAGCTATTTTATTGCATCTTTTTTGTTTGTTTGTTTGTTTGTTTTTGTTTTTGTTTTTCGAGATAGGGTTTCCCTGTGTAGCCCTGGCTGTCCTGGAACTCACTCTGTAGACCAGGCTGGCCTCAAACTCAGAAATCTGCCTGCCTCTGCCTCCCAAGTGCTGGGATTAAAGGCGTGCACCACCATTGCCCGGTGACTTCTTTTATTTACCAATCAGAAATAACTTGAGGACAGGTCACTTAAGGCTACCTGTAAACTCCAGGTCTTGGGGACCAATATTAGCACTAGAATACAAGCAACATCAGGCCAACTCACTACATTTCCCTCTCTCTCTTTTTTCAATTAAAAAGGCTTTTTCTCTCAGAGTAACAAACAATATACAGTAGGAACAATTTTGAAACAATTATAAAAATAATTAAGTATGAATTATATTTAAAAGTCTAGTCTATATAACTATATGAGGTACTTTACCATTTATTCTATCTCAATGAGTTTACAATTCTGTACCTAAATCACCTTCTATTTAAACTTGTATACCATCCTAAAACCATCTTTTAAACCTAGAACAACTTCTTAAGTTCTAAATAACTTAACTTTCATTGAGAGACTATAACTATCTAGTCTTCAATCCTGTCGGAGATTTGAGAAGGAATAAATATTTGAGTATATAGGAAGTATAAGAACACAGCTTCTAAAAGTTAAATAATTGACAGAGACAGCTGACTGTCTGGACAGTCCCCAACATTCCATATAACACTGGAGCATCCAACTTCAGCCTTCTGGCTCAGACTTTCTGACAGATCTTAAGTGAAGCAAGAATTACAAAGGATTAACTTACCTTGTCTTGGCAGAGGTTAGCAATTGACTATCCTGTGTCCGTTTGTCCTTTTAGGACAGCATTCTGTCTGCAGATAAAATTAGAGCATATCTTGCTAGTGGCTGACTTGATGCAATCAAAGCAACCACATGGAGGAATTGGTGCTCATCTCCTTCTTTGAAGAGGAATGGGGATACTGTTAGGATCAGACATTTCTCTTGGTCAAAAGGTCTTTTAATAATGAAATAACTTTAAATGCCGTCTTCTGTGGATGTCTGATGCTTTTGAAGACCATGTATCTATACATATCATAACTGGATTGTTAAACATCAGTTTTTTTTAGCTATTTAATATTTGAATAACCTTGAAAACATTTTATTGTAATTAACTAAATTAACATCTAATATGACCATGAGTTTGATTATCTGATATTAACTTGCATTGCTCAATCATCCTAAACAGTTTGCAATAGCAGCTGTTAAAGGACTGGGATTAAATCTTGTATTCTTAAATGAGTTGCATAGGCACGACGCCTATCTAAGAGTAACAAAATTCATTTAAAATTTTGTATCAATATACAAAGATTTATACCAATGAAAACCTTAAACCTGTAACAATATACAAAATTCTGTATCAATGTAGCAAAATATTAACTTCAATACTGCATCAAAATATAAAGATTTCTGCAATGTAAGATTGTGGCTACAAAATGCTTTTGTTTAAGAGTAGGTTTAGTTACCCGGCAGTGGTGGCACATGCCTTTAATCCCAGCACTTGAGAGGCAGAGGCAGGATGATTTCTGAATTCAAGGCCAGCCTGGTCTACAGAGTAAGTTTCAGGACAGCCAGGGCTACACAGAGAAACCTTGTCTTGAAAAACAAACAAACAAACAAACAAACAAACAAAAGAGTAGGTTTAATAATCCATCCCCATTTATCTAATTTCTTATAATATTTCTGTATCCCCCCTTTTTTCTTTTAAACCCACTTCCTTTTACCTAAGGATAGAGAAGAGGAAAGGATAGAAATCCCTGAGTCTAAGCTTCTATTTAGTTTCCTCCCTGTCTGAAACTATAATTATTTGTAAATTATACCTTAAAATGACAAGATATCTATAATTCATAAAATGACCAAAACCATCTACCCCAATTTAAGGGACTGGGAAGATGGACTTCTTGTATGTGCTTCTTGCTGAATTAGGGTGAAAAATTACTGTTTGGGGCCCAACAGAAAATTGAAAATATAGTTAAGTCAAAATAAAGCTAGCTGGCATTATTTGTTGTCCAGTCTTTATGTATTGAGAAAGTCAAGGAGGAACAGAAGGAGGAGGAGGAGGAGGAGAGGGGGAAGGGAAAGGGGAAGGGAAATGGGGAGGGGAAGGAGGAGAAGGAAAAGGGGAAGAAGAAAGGAAAGGAGAAGGAGAAGGAAGAAAAACTGCATGGGGGCCATGTCTGGAAATTTCCTGATGAGTACATATTCTTCTTCTCTGGTCTCTTAAAGGTCTTCTCTACACATGTATGTCCCTCCACATCCCAAATTTTAAAAAATCCAACAATTTCCTGAGTGATGGGACCATTAAAATAAAACCTGCAGAGACACACATCAAAAACCTATTTGGGGTTTTCTGGGACCACACTTTTGAGCCTTTTGTGCCTGAGTGTTTTTACTGAATTAGTGTTTTCCACTTAGTTCTCTTTATAATAGTTCATTGTATGGATATATCACATTTTGTTTGCTGTTCTCAATCCAAGGGTGTTTACGATACTTTTGGCCATTATGAATAATAATGTTATGAACATTTATGTCCAATTTTTAAAATAAACAGAAATTTTCAAATTCTTTAAGGGGGTATATCTAAAAGAAGACTTGTTGGATCACACGGGTAGTCTTCATTTAACCTTTAAAATTATTTATTTTCTTAATTGAAAATGGACTTTTGCTGGGCGGTGGTGGCGCACGCCTTTAATCTCAGCACTTGGGAGGCAGAGGCAGGCAGATTTTTGAGTTCGAGGCCAGCCTGGTCTACAGAGTGAGTGCCAGGACAGCCAAGGCTATACAGAGAAACCCTGTCTCGAAAAAACAAAAAACAAAAACAAACAAACAAAAAACAAAACAAAAAACAAACAAACAAACAAAAAAAGAAAATGGACTTTTTAAATACAATATATTGGGATCACAGTTTTCCCTCCCCCATCTCCTCCCAGATCCCTCTCATCTTCCCACATATCTAACTTCATGTTTCCCTTTTCTCTCTGTTTAGAAAACAAACAGGCATACAGAACAACAAATAGGCTGGACCAGGAAGAAACTCACCATGTCACATAATAATTAAGACACTGAATGCACAGAACAAAGAAAGAGTCTTAAAAGCTGCAAGGGACAAAGACCAAGTAACATAAAGGCAGAACCATTAGAATAATACCCGACTTCTCAATGGAGGCTCTAAAAGCCAGAAGGGCCCGGAGAGATGTTCAGTGATGTGTCGTTGGGAGTCTGAGGTTGGTCAATGCAGGAATACTCACATCACAGAAGTTGGTGCATAGTACACACAGAACTCTGCTTCTCGGAGTTCTAGTTGCTAACCTCAGCTCACAGTCCACTGTACGGCTTCCCACTGTACGGCCACCCGCTGTTCACTGAGACATTCCAGTTTGTCCTCTCTATGCTCTGTATTCAGCTTTTCTTCCAAGAATTTAATTTATTGCTTAAAGAGATCACATTTGGACAGTTTCTTTTTAAGAGACCCATTTGACAAAGACAGGTGACTGTGACAGATCATACGGTGTGGCTCACATTAATTAGTAAGGCTTCCTGAAGTAAACAGGTACCTGGTTGTCCTGAGTTGTACAGCTGAGCGATACTAAGCTATTACTTTTCGGGTTTTGGAGTAAAACCCTCAGAGGTCCCGTTTCAGTATGTAGCCTATGTATTCTAGCAGGGCACACACATCCCCATCGTACATTGTAGAAGGCTTACACTCAGATATGCACACAAAATCTCTTTAATGGTTAACCCCTGGAAGCCTTTCACTGAAACTCCCGGCAAATTAAAAACAAAACCAAACAAACCGATGAGTTTTAAATTTTATTTTACAGGTCTGCCCTCTGGTGGTGAATTTGTAGAAACACAGGTCGATCGCTGCTTGTCACGTTCTAGAAAAGAAAGCTTCACACACCAGCCATCAGCTGGGTCCAGGCTGGAAACGTAGAAAAAGGAAGATGGTGTTATGTAAGAAGAATGGGGAATTGTGGGGATTTTCTGAAAATCTCATGCCCTCGCTGACAGGGAGTTAAGGACCGCCTCTTAAATGTACATCTAGAGCCGAGTTCATTGTCAGGTGGACCCTGGGCAGATACCTTCTATACGATCTTCACAGCATCCACCCGGTATTTCAAAATAGTTATTAGCTATGGATGTATGGAGGTGGCAGAATGTTTGTCCAGCAAGAGAAAAGTTCTGGGTTCAGTCCTCAGTACAAAAAAAAAAAATAATTGAAGTTGATTGCATTCGTGGAAACTCTTCCCAGCGTTTCTTGTAAACATCGGAGTATTTGGCAGCCCCAGGTTCACACTCCTGTTTGGCAGCAAACTGGTGATACTAACAACGGCTGTTTATAGAACTTCTGAAATGTTGTCATGTTTAAGAACAAACTATCTTGACTTTCCCAGGAAATGAATTATCTCTGTGGAGTTTCTAACAGACTTAGCTGGGCTTTATTATGCTTTAGTGACAGCTTCTACCCACGTGAGCTCAAGCCTCAATATCTCAAAACAAGCCCAGATAGACCTTGGCCACGAAGAGCAATAAAAGCATGGCTGTATGCACCTGAACTCCCAGCTACTTGGGAGGTTCAGGCAGGAAGAACTCTTGAGTCCACAAGTTCAAGACCAGATCACATACCTTACTGATAAAAAAAAAAAAAGGAATTCAGTGTTTCCTCCTGCTGGGCCACATGGGACATCCTGGGGCCTGTGGGTTAAGGCTGTCATCACCAATCTAGAGGCTGCTTCACACAGACCTTTTTCTCCACTTTCATGCCATGTCAGGCTTTCTCCTGGGACAGCAGGAGCCACCTAGAGTTACTGAGAAACAAGGGCTTATATCACTTTGGTGGCTCATTCCTGAAAACAGATTCTTGAACTACTTTAAGTGCTAGTCACTTCTGCTTCTGAGGCTCCAGACATTGCCGCCCTTTGTAATCATTTAAATTATCCAATAGTTGCACCAAGACACGAGAGGCATAAACTGAGGCAAAAACCAGCTAGCTCAGCAAGGTCGCTTTATTTTTTTAAACTATATACAAAATATTTATAAGCCTGGTCTTGTAACTAACCTGCTAGCTCTGTAGAGATTTCTTCCTATCTGTGTCATCGGACTGAGCTAGTCTGAGTTAGTCTACCTTTCTTTTGAGCTCTCCAAACCCAACAGGGCTCTTTAGTTCTATTTCCTAGAATACTGTGTTACCTGTGTCTTGTCTGCTGCTTCTCTGTTGTTCCTGAAAACCCAACGAGAAAACTCTTTTTTTTTTTTTTTTAAAGGTTTTTTTGAGACAGGGTTTCTCTGTATGGCCTGGGCTGTCCTGGAACTCACTCTAGACCAGGCTGGCCTCGAACTCAGAAATCTGCCTGCCTCTGCCTCCCAAGTGCTGGGATTAAAGGCATGCGCCATCACTGCTCGGTGAGAAAACTCTTATCTCTTACCCAGAGCTGCTTCCATAAAGGCTCTTCCAAGGAGGGAGAGAGAGAGAGAGAGAGAGAGAGAGAGAGAGAGAGAGAGAGAGAGATATCAAAGGTCCAATTGGACTTAATAAGAGAAGTCTCTATCTCCTCCCTCACATCCTTCCTTGGCACGCTGATCCATGTCACCGTCCACCGGTGGGGGTGGGTGTGCTCCAAGCCAGGTCATTGATGTAGCTTGGGGCCACTGAGCTGACTTTGCCCCTGGTCATAGAGCAAAGAGCACACATCCTCTCCCAAGCAACTTGCCTTAAGATAGCAGAAACTTTTCATTCTTTAGCATTCTTATCTAAGGAGGCTTTCAGAGGCACACCCAAACTGCCTCTCTTCAGGATACACCTAACTGCATCTTATAGCTTGTATATTTTGCCATCAATTAGGTTTTCTATGTATGATAATCAAACAATCTCTAACAGCATAGTCCATGCCTGCCCCTGGTGTCCAGCACAGGGCTGTAGCCGATGTTCTAAGGGCCCCACGTGGATTTTGTTTACCTCATCCATGCATAGGTTTGACCACAGTGGCTCTGGCTTCAGGCACCTCACTGGATCTGGACAGCCCTAAGGCGCAAGTCCTTCAGACCCTGTGCAAGTTCTGTGGAGGTGGCTTCCTGCAGGGCAGGCTGAACCTGATGTATGGTCAGAACTGCAGCTTAACTCACCTCAACCAGTCTTAAAAAGCAAGAGAGAAATTCCAGAAATGAGGAATCTTATTTGCCTCAGGTTTTTTCATTATGTAATGTTATTTACGCGTATGTGAATGAGGTGTGTACATGTGTGTACGTGAAGTGAGCTTACACGTGTAAGCTCATGCATATTTATGTAGAGGCCAGAAGTCCCTCCCTTCTTCCCTCCTCTCTCTCTCTCTCTCTCTCTCTCTCTCTCTCTCTCCTTTTTGTTTTTACAGGCAGGATCTTACCATGTAACTTGGACAGGCCTGGATTTCACAAGAATTTACTTGCCTCTACCTTAAGGGTGTGGCATGACTGTGTTCTATCACATTCTTTTATTTGTTTATTTACTTTGTTTGTTTTTTCAAGACAGGGTTTCTCTGTATAGCCTTGGCTGTCCCGGAACTCACTCTGTAGACCGGGCTAGCGTTGAACTCAGAAATCCGCCTGCCTCTGCCTCTCAAGTGCTGGGATTAAAGGCGTGCGCCACCACTGCCTGGCACACATTATTCTTTTTTGAAACAGACTCTCTTACTGAACCTAGGTCTCACCATTCTGACTAGACTGGCTGGCTAATGAGCTCCAGGAATTCATGTGTCTGTCCACCCCTCCCAGAACTGGGGTTTCAGGCGTGTTTCATGTCACAGACAAGTCTGACTTTTACTTATATACTGGAGATCTGACCTCAGGTCTTCATGCTTGTGTAGTGTCGCAAGCACTTGGCCCACTGAGTCATTGCCCAGCCCCCATTATGTATTGTGCATTTCATAAAAACACACAACACTCCAAACTGTTTGGAATAGTAAGCAGTCGTTTCCCCATTAATTGGTATTCTCCCCCAGTTGTGTCCCCTAGCCCTGCCCCACGGAGAGCAAACTGCAATCTGATTTTATTTTTATAATTCTCTGGCTAACTAATTGATTCTAATTATTTGTTTAGATGAATTTTCTTTTTTTTTTTTTTAGATGGATTTTCTATGTTGTCAATTATATTATCTGAGAAAATTAACTTCTTTTCCTTTCCAGTCCTCATGCATGTTTCCTTTTCTTGGCTTGTGGTACCAGGGTTCCTGAATTAACAGTCCCGAGAAGTGGCAAGAGGAGAGGGTTTTTGTTTTAGTCCTGATTGGAAAAATTTCATTATAAACCACGACATTTATTCTAGACCTTGATAGGCATATCTTATCAGGTTAAATACTTTCCCTTTCATTTCATTTTCTGAGCATAACAATTACGACTAAATTATGAATGAGTGTTGAGTCAAAGGATTCTTCTGTGTCTATTAAAATGATCATATGTTTATCTTTCATTTTTTTATTACAGTGAGTTTTAAATATACACGAAAGCAGAGGCCCATTCATTTCCTGCTATTTTTCTATCGTCTCTTTTCTGTTTTTTCTGTTGTTGTTGGAATAATTGAAAAAAAAATCCACACATCCTATCACTCCTTTTTTATTTTGTTTTATATTTTATTATTATTATTTTTTGAGACAGGGTTTCTCTGTGTAGCCCTGGCTGTCCTAGATCTTGTACTTTAGACCAGGCTGGCCTTGAACTCAGAGACCCACCTGCCTGTGCCTCCTGGTGCTGGGAATAAAGGTGCATCACTACTTCCTGGCTCCTGTGGCTTTATCTGTATATGAAACAGAACAGCAGATGAGGGAAGTAAGGAGGCAGAGTCACATTGTCCATGTTCACACCATGTTCCCCCTCACAATAACGTAATAACGGTGACATCTTGATCACCTGATCTCCACCTGATGTCATATTTTCTTAACTATGGTGTATATTGGTTATTTCATTGCTGACGCAAAATATCCCAAGAGAAGCGATTTTAAGGTGGGTTTATGTTTCCTCACAGTCGCAGGGTATAGTCCATCGTGGTGGGGAGGTCCTAGCAGGCAGGACCTTGAAGCCGCTGGTCATCTTGGCACGCAAGCAGGAAGCACAGAGCAATGAATGTTGGTGCTCAGCTCACATTCAGAGTTTTATTCAGTCCAGGACCCCATCCCATATAATGGAGCCACCCACTGTTAAGTTGTGACTTCCCATCTCAGCCTAACCTAGGTAACCCTTCACAGGCATGCCCAGAGGATTGTCTCCCAGGTGAATCTAGATCTTGTAGTTTTGATAAAATTGGTCATCACAGGACTGGAGTAAAATGAACATACCTTTTACATACTTAAAAGCTCCTCCTCTTTCCACAAATGCTACTGATTTGACAAAGAAATTGCTGTAGGATGTATCACATATGTATTTGTTCAACTTAGTTTATCTCATATTTTCTACTTGATTTAACCCTTGGTCAATTATTCTATACACTATTCTATCCTCTGAATTTCTGGCATCTAATAGCCAGAACCAAAGAGTTAAGATTTTCCTTTTAATAAATGTGAAATATCTTTTTGGGAGAACTCCTGCATGGGCCGTGCATTGTCCTTCCTGTCCCACCTCCTAGGAGACTGTCTTCTGCAATGACCCTGCTCCGGTCACTGTGCATGCAGGAGTCTCATCCGCCTACAAACAGGCTACTGAGCAGCTTTCACGAGAGATTTTGGCAGCTACGGCTGCTCACTGTCAACGTCTGTGGTTTTTATTAGAGGCTGAAGAACAATGGCTTTCTAAGCCATTGGGTCTTTCTGAGTTCACTAGCTGTCTCACTATTCTACAAAGAAGAAAATTTATCAGTCATTTGGTTAAACTAAAATGCAATCTGAAGAGAGGCAGAACAAAATTTTGCTTTCTCCCCTCTTGTGGGTCTTAATAGGATGGGCTGATGTCCCACTAGCCTCCAAAATACATCTAGTTGTGACAGTATAAACCAATGGATTTTCCATATTTGTTGACTAAAAATATCATCCATCCATCCATTCATCCACTCATCTCTCCCTCACTTCTTTCCTTTCATCTTTTATTTTCTCTTAACTTTTTCTTTTGGGGACAAGGTCTCATGCAGCCCAGATTAGCTTCCTACCTCCATATTTCCATTTTCCATTTGTCACTTATACCTGCTTCATAATGTGTGCACTTATGTATGTACATGTGTGTGTCTGCCTGTAATGTGTTTTGATCTATTTGAAATTAGTGTCATTCCTGATACCTACATCTTCTCTCTTGGCCAAGAAAGCAGAGATCATTTTTAGCTCGCACTAACACACGATGTCTCACTGCCCTCTCATTCTTTCCTCTGTTAGCTGTTGTAGAGCAATTCTCAAGAGTCCATAGGTGTATATGCTGTGACACGGTCAGACACTTGGCTTCTCCCAGGGTACCGTAGCAGTTTGAACTGCTAACATTCTGTATTGCAGACAGCAGGTTCTTGTTCCAGACCCTTAGGGGTATGGGGCTGCAATTCTCCTGTAAATGCTTGGCAGGGACTCTTTACAGAATGTCTTTAATGACCACAGATGTCTCTAATATCTTTGGGTCTGCCAACCCATATGGCTAAGCAATGGGGCTCCGATCCTATAGTGCCATAGAGTTCTAGTATGTTCAGAGTCCTTCAAAGTTGGCAGTCATCTGAAAATGGAGAGTCACAATGTTCATTCCACATAGTACAGGCTACTCACGATGCCCAAAGCAACTGATTTCCTGTCAGTATGACAGACAGAGCTTGGAGCATCAGTATGGCCAAGTCCTTCAGATGACACTGTGACAGAAGAGTTAACAAACCCAACTGTAAGACTGCAAATGTGCTGCTACTCAACCCAGGTAACAGGCAGTATCTGGCCATCCTGATTGGTCCAGACTGGTGACTGCACCACAGGCTGCACCCACCCATCCCTTCTAATACAGACACTGATGAGGCTGGCCAGCTTCATAGCTACCAGGCTGTACCACTGGCACAGCCTCCATCTGGTTTTGATAGGTTCTGCTCATTGATAAGAAGGGGCCTATGTATCTTTGGTGTTTGTCATCTCCAGTGGCCTGCATGTCCCTTTGCCTATGTGTGCAGTTATTCTGCAAATGGCCCATAGCCCTGCTTCAGTGAGGATTGGGAGAAATGCCACATTCAGCATTTGTGGTGTTCCTCATTGCTGGGACCTTTCTAGCCAGTGCAGATGGGCCTTGGCTGCGGAGCTAGAGGATTGTTTTTTTTTTTTTGTTTTTTCGAGACAGGGTTTCTCTGTGTAGCCCTGGCTGTCTTGGAATTCACTCTGTAGACCAGGCTGGCCTTGAACTTAAAAATCCACCTGCCTCTGCCTCCCAAGTGCTGGGATTAAAGGCGTGTACCACCACTGCCTGGCTCGTTTTTTGTTTTTGTTTTTGTTTTTTTTCACGGCAGTGGTAGACTCCAGCACGTGGTTGCACACACTGGCCTGTGACCATTTTTGATTATTCCTGTCAAGTGTAGGGTCCTGGTATCGCTGCTGGGGCTTCTCTTAACTCATCATTTAGCACAAACAGCACAAGTTAGACAATGTCTCATCCTTCCTGCCTTAGCTTGCTCAGACGCTAACCACTTTTATCCAGCTTTTTTCGATTTTGTTCAGGATTCCGAATGTTTTTTTGTGCTCTTCTGTTAACCTTACAGATCGGATGTTGTTATTAATCTTTCATGCCGTCAGTGCTGGTTTAGATTTACCTACAGAGTTTCCAGTTTCTTTCCTCACCCTTTCTTTCAACTACTATCCTTTCCTTCTGGCACCTCTTTGTTTCTTCCTACAGTGCATGCTTTGCTTTTGTGAGGAATTAGTCACAGTGGCTTTATTTACCTGACATCTTCAACATCCTTTCCACCAGCTTTCCTTTAGACTGAGAACCCACATGCACTAGAGTGCACATCATTAAGTGCCCTGGAGTGCATGCTCCCAGTGGCCTTGCGGCAGCTCCTCCACAACTCTCTTCTGCCGACAGCCACCCTCAAGGACCGCTTTCCCCTTGTACCACCCGAGAGTGGCTTTACGTGTTCTTCATTTTAAATTTAAACTCATTGTCATTCCTTTTGAAGTCCTGGGGACCAAACCCATGGCCCTGTGCATGTTAGACCAGCACTATTCCACAGAACTGACCCCCAACCCTTGTTCTTAAGAGTTTACAAATAAAATGGAGCCATGCGTTATTCAGTGTTCTGTTTCTGGATTTCTCCACCTGCCGTGATGCCTGTGAGATTCACTCATATCGTGTCTCACAGTGATTCATTCTTCCTTTTATTCTTTGTCCCCTAAACATGCGATTGTTTTTCTGGTCACTGTTTTACTTACATCCTCTGGTGTGAGAGTTCTGCCCGTGGTTTCACTATCCCAAACAGCACAGGAACTATGCTTTGCTGGGGACTAGCCTGGGCATCTGCTTGCACAGAACATCTGTATTTATCACTCTGTGCTTCATGTCAACTTTGAATAGCTTACCTATCATATATATGATATATACACACCTATACTTATCATATATATGATATATATGTATGTCATATATACCTATCATATCATATGTCATATGATAGGTATATATGTATGTATGTGTATATATTCTATAAATATATGATAGGCTACCTATCATACATATATGTACACATATACACACATATATGTATATATATACACATATATACACACGCATATGTACACATATCTATTTCTATAAATATATGATAGCCTACCTATCATATATATATACATAGATATATTTCTATAAATCAACTGATTCTCTTGTGTTTGAAGGCTTGAGGCTAGGTCTTTTCACTTACCTATGCTAAATCCACTGTTTTCTGTTGGATTTTTCTTTGTGCAGCTTTGATTGGAGTTTCAGCCTGGGAAGTCAGAGGACCCAGGAAGCCATAGAACCAAGCATCCTGTCTTGAAGTTCCAGAAATGTGATAGAGAATTACTTACCTTTAAGAAACTTTAGCTCCTTCACTATAAAAAGTCCACTGAGGGGGTCAGCCTTGTTAATCAAACGGTAGTATCTGGCAACATACCTGACACATAGCAGGTTCTCCAAGTAAGTCTGTTGACCACATGAACAAGTGAAGATAGTAATGCCTCTTTGTGGGGCTGTTGTGAGCTTTAAATAAAATATGTGCTAGGTGCTCAGTACAGAGAAGACACTGGGGGGTGTGAAAACCAAGGTAGCCATCAAATACTACAGTCTGAGTCAGAGAGCTCTGAAACTTTCTATAGTTTCTAGGCTGAGCGAGAAGGATCAACCAACAATCCTGGTTCTGGGTGGTACACTAGAATTCACTTACACTAATTTTCTCTTGGCCCCCACTTCTTACAGTGCTCCAGTCTGTCCAAGCTGCGTTTGGACCTTCTGCATCACAAAATGGCAGCTACCGGCTGTGCGTGCTTGATTCCACCTAATTAAATTAGTTAAGTGAGTGCCACTCAAAATCCAGTTGCTTAGTGCCAGCAGCTAGCCCCGCCTCCCCCGCCCCCAGGTGCTCAGTAGTCACACATGGCTACTGAATTCCACAGAATAGATCCAGGACATTTCCAGGATGGTAGAAAGCTCTGCTGCAAAAGGTTGGCTCCAGTGAAGCAGCAGAAAGCATTTGGTGTGAAGTGGGGTCACTAATGGGAAGGGCAAATTATAACTCTGAGCTAGCAGGTTCCTGAGTTTCACAAGCAGGGAGGAAGGACAAATGGTCAGATTGAAAGAATTTTGGGGCAGAGTGAGGAGCAGCTGTTGGGTTCTGGAACTTCACGATTTACTGAGCAGAGCAGGGGCATAGCTATGTGACCTCCTCAACCCATTTTCCATCTGTAAAATGGGAGGAAAAGCATTTTCCCCATAAGGCAGTCATCAGAGGAAGGGCTGATTAAGTAGAATGTGCTTAGCAGTGGAACAAATGCAATAAGGTGCACCAGGGGCTAGCTGTGCTATTAGTAAGGCTCTAACTTGAGGATGGTGTTTGGAATAGGTATGGCTCCTATAGACTCATGTGTTTGAACACTCAGTCCATAAGGAGTGGCACTATTAGTAGGTGTGGCCTTGTTGGAGTGGGTGTGGCCTTGTTGGAGGAAGTATGTCACTGTGGGGGTGAGCTTTGAGGTCTCCTATGTTCAAGATACATCCAGTGTGGCACACAGTCCTCTTCAACTGCCTGTGGATGAAGATGTAGAATTCTCAGCTCCAACACCATATCAACATGTCTGCCTGCACATTGTCATGCTTCCCACCATCATGATAAGGGACTAAACCTCTGAAACTAAGCCAGCCCCAATGAAATGCTTTCCTTTATAAGAGTTGCTGTAGTCATGGTGTCTCTTGACAGCAATAAAATCATGACTAAGGGACTGACAGGCTGATGAGAGCTTTTCTTTCTACCATTTCTTAAGGAAGCTCCACCCTCTCACCCCCATCCCCACTTTCTTCAGGCCACAGATCTCTATAGAGCTCCCAGACAAAACTCCAAAGATTGAACTCATTTCCTGTTAGTCCAAACCTTACTTGCCTTGTATTTCATTCGTAAACTGGAATGCTGACTTGAGACATGGAGCTGCCTTTTAGGTAGGAAGCAAATTGTAGCCATGAGCCTCCCTTCTTCCTGGGTCTATGTCTGAAGCATTTCTACAAGGAAATTATTTACCATCACTGTGTTTTAAAAATATTTATTTAATTTTTTAAAAAAAATATTTATTTATTTTATATCTATGAGTGCTATGCTATGTCTTGACACACACCAGAAGAGGGCATCAGACCCCATTACAGATGGTAGTGAGCCACCATGTGGTTGCTGGGAATTGAACTCAGGACCTCTAGAAGAGCAGTCAGTGCTCTTGAAAAGAGTTAAAGATTTTAAGACCCTAACAGACTAAATGGAGCCAAGAGTGCAGATCAGCTTGTTCGTGCACTCTGGGTTCCAGGAACTTGGCTGACCACAAGATGGATTAAATAAGATTAGGTTCTTGAGAAAAGCTTGTACAGGATGTTTTCCCATGACTGTTCCTTGAGCCTTGTCACACAAACTGAATAATGGGCAGGTACTTTCCACAGGTACTTTCCTTTGGTACTTTCCAATGATTCCCCTTTTCCTTTAAATACCCTACATTCCTCAAACTCGGGGTTGAGACTCCTTTGCCCCTGCGTGGGTTACGAGTCTCGGCCTCAATGCGTTGATCCTGAAATAAACCTCTTGCTGTTTGCATCAAGATCAGTGTCTTGTGAGTTACTGGGTGGCTGTGAATTCCCGAGGTTTATGTGAATTCATGAAAGACACCTCCCCTCTTGGGGGTCTTTCATTCTTAATCATTAAGCCATCTCTTCAGCCCCTTAAAAAGATTTATTTGTATTAATTTTAATTGTATGCATGTGAGTGTGTTTGTGTGTGGGTATATGTACATGTATGTGGGTGTCTGTGAAAGTCATAGAGTTGGGTCCCCTGGAGCTGGAATTATAGACAAAGGTCTCTTTGACAGGTCCAAACACTCTAAAATTGGTCTTTCTCCCTTCACTCCCCCCTGCTAAACTGTTAGATTATATTCCTAAAACTAGCCCCCAAGGTCCATTCTCTTATTTGGCCACTTCCTTATGTCTGACTAAAATTCCAGGGTTGAACTATCAAAATACCAAGGTACTAGCTATTATCATGTCTATTCAGGACTTACCAACTCATCCTGACATGGACTTCCCCTTTTCTTATCCTTAAAAAGTCACTTCTACAAAACCACCTGCTGTCTGTCTTTGTCTGATCCAGAGGTAGAACCCCACCACCACCCCCTTGGTGGTAATAAATCTCCTTTGTGCTGGGACTCTGGTGTCTAGGTGTGTTCTGTACTGACTCTGAGGGCCCCCTTACAACAAGCATTTGTAAGTCACCTGATCTGGGTGTTAGGAGTCAAACTCTCTCTATGTAGATCAGACTGGCCTTGAACTCACAGAGATATTCCTGTCTCTGCCTCCCAAGTTGGGATTAAAGGTGTGCTCACCATGTCAGCATTTATCATAATTCTTTTTTTTTTTTTGTGGGAGGTGAGGGGCTGTTTTGAGATAGAGATTCTCTGTAATAGCCCTGGCTGTCCTGGAGCTCACTCTGTAGACTAGGCTGGCCTTGAACTCAGAAATTCACCTGCCTCTGCCTCCCAAATGCTGGGATTAAAGGTGTGCACCACCACTGCCTGGTTTATCATAATTCTTATAACTTCCACGTTGAAGGGCTTCTGTGTACTAGGACTAAATAAGCCACTTTACATAAATTGTCACGTGAGTCATGTGTTTGTGGAGGAGCAAGGTAGGGTTCAGACAGTAAGATATCTCCTGCCATCTTCTCAGAGGGCAAATATTGACGACCTCTTCAGGATGGTCACTCCCATCTGTCTTTCTCATCACCCTCTCTTTCCTTGGGGTAACCAGCTGGTCAGGTTTTAACATGCCTCACTGGAATTGTGGGAAGGAGAACAGAGGCAGCTACGGTAAGTATAGATGCAACAGGAAGAGGGTGGCTTAGGGTTTGGAGAGAGCAATTAACTGGAAAGGGAGGAGGAGGGAGCAGTGCAGGCTTGGTGTGGGGTTGTGTGTGTGTGTGTGTGCGTGCGAAGTGTGCACTCTCTGAAGACTAAGTCCTAAAGGAGAAAGAAAAGCTGTACAGTCCAGGCAGCCGGGAGTGGGAAAGGCTGGGGATTGACAACACAGGTCATACTCAAGGCTGGTTTCTGCCACCTTTGCCAGCTCTTGTTGGGTTTCTGTCATGTAGATCTAGGTTTGCAGGAGTCAGAGGACAACTTAGTTCCCTTCTACCTTGTGGGTCCTGGAGATCCAACTTAAGTTGTCAAGCTTGCATGAGGTGCTTTACCCACCGGACTGTTTTATCAAACAGAGCCAGGTTCTCCACACGTAATATATATTTGCCTAAAAACTTCAAGTAGTATATATGGGGCCATCATCCTGCTTTTTAGATGTTAAAACCAGCCAAAGGATGGAGAAGTCAATTTCCACACAATAAACCACAGGGCTGGCATTTGAACCTAGGGCCTGCACATGCTTTCCTGGATTTTTTGAGGGAAACTCTAATAATATCCTTTCTGCAACACAGAGGAATTCAATCTAGTCTTTTGTAACTTCAAGAAGTTCCTGGTGGTTATTACTTGGTTAAGTTTTCTAGAGGGTTTCAGTGGGGTTGAACTGAATGCATCTACAAAGTCCTACCAGCAGGTGGCGAAACAAAACCAATAACTCAGGACACAGCCTGACTCTTTCAAGGAGGAAATGCCTTTCAACACCGGTGTGCTGGGCAGGTTGGATATCTGGCTTTGTTTTGTGACTTCTGGGTTACTGAGTCCTCCAACATCTTCCAGGTGATGCTGTTTTAGGCTTGCTAAGGTCTCAGGATGAAGTGCTTGTAGCTATCCTGTCTTCCTATTGGTTCATCTTCTCAGGTATCTTAATGCCCTTCTTTATTTCATCTGTCCCCCCCTTTGGTTCCTCTGCCGGGAGGACCCCTGCCATCCCCAGCCTGGTTAATTTGTCCTATCTTTGGGATTTCCAGGGTTTCCCGCAGGGAGGGGGCCTACTTCTGGTCCAGGGTGGGAGGGATCCCTTTTTTTGTGTGTCTTCCTTTTATGGCACAGATGAGTCTGGGGTCCCACTCTTAGCTTGGCTGCCTTCCTACTAGGCAGTCATTTCCCTTAAGTTGTATCTTGGCCATCTCAGTGTCAGCTGCCCGGCTCTCCACGTCCCCCCCACACCCCAGTGACAGTTCAAAGCTAAAAGGCATTGAAGCATAAACAAATGGACAGGTGAGTGCTTACAGAGGGGCCATGGGACTTAGGTCCAGAGGCTTTTGATGATCCAGAGTCTTTAGTAGACATTCGAAGGGGACCTCTTCCAGGGGAGAGTGGCTGTCTCTGTTCTCTAGGATAGGGAGTTTGTGTTTTCTGTCCAATTGTTCCTAGCTTTCTCACAGCAGCCTCTTTGAAGCTCCTTAAATACCCCCAAGGAAGAATGCATGTTTCTTAAGACATTAAAAAAAAAAGAGTAATTTAAATAAGTAGAAAGAAAAAATGCATTTTAATTGCATTATTATACTAATTTATGTCTCATGTCCGCCTGGAAAAAAGTGCTTTTTCACAGTGTGAGAGCCCATTAGGGTTGGGAGTTGAGACTAATTGATTCAGACGTCTACTGAGAGACAAGTGGGCTTTGTTTCCACCACGCTCTAAGCAGGTGGGTAAATAGACTGCATTCTCAAGGCCAGGGGTTTTCATGCGCTCCCAGACCACAGTGTCTGTGCTCAACGCATGAGGTTATGGGAAACATTTCAGATTCAATCCACGGTACTCCCTGTCACTGAAGGAAGGTGACAAAGAATGCTACTTCATCTAAGATAAAGGATGAAGGAGACACTATTGCACATCATGATACATATATAATACTCATGGCTAAGAGTGTGTGTGTCCCAGACTGGGACAGGCTCCTAACTGGGCAGAATTGGCCAACTACTTTGCATTTTATGTACAAAACAAATTTTCTTTCTCTCTCTCTCTCTCTCTCTCTCTCTCTCTCTCTCTCTCTCTCTCACTACCTTGATCTCAGGATGTGGAGTGTTAGGTATGCATCTGAAATGTTGCCCAGTTTCAAGTGTCAACAGCTTGCTCTGCACCTGGTTGGCACCTAAAAATAAAGCATTTTTAAATGTATGAGGGAAATATAATAAGCACAATTACTTTATGTGTTTTTCCTCTATTTAGTTTATTTTATTGCTAGTTTCTCAAACTTTAGAGTTGAGCCCTTAACTTGAACTTAGTCCTTGTTTGAAATGATCTTAATGTGAAATGTATAACTGGGTCATGGGTTGTGTCTTAGGGTTTCTATTGCTGAGATGAAACACCAAGACTAAAAGACAAGTTGGGGGAGGAAAGTGTTTATTTACTTACACCCCCAGATCACTGTTCATCATCAAAGGAAGTCAGGATAGGAACTCTAACAGGCAGGAACCTGGAGGCAGGAGCTGACACAGAGGCTATAGAAGGGTGCTGCTTACTGGCTGGCTTTTCATGGCTCATGCAGCCTGCTTTCTTATACAACCCAGGGCCATCCGTCCAGGTATGTCACCACCCACAATGAGCTGGGTCCTCTAATTAATTACTAATTAAGAAAATGCCTTACAGCTGGATCTTATGGAAGCATTTTTCTCAATTAAAGTTTCCTCCTCTCAGATACGTTTTGCTTATGTCAAGTTGACATAAACTGTCAAGCACACTGGGTAAAGTGTAAAAAACATACTACTGAATTAAAGAAGCCAAAGCAATGACACTCAATGGCCCCACTCCCCTTCTACTGTGTGTAGAACAGGAAAAACGGACCCTTGGGAGGGGTTAGGACCATGAGCACACTTGAGGGGAGATAGTGTCTAAAAGTGGAACATGAGGTAGCCCTCTGCCATTTTGGAAATATTATATAGAATGTCAGCGGAGGTTGTTACACAGTTGCACATAGTCCATCTATGTCTACATAAGTTAAATATGTTCAGCTCTTAAGAATTATGTATTGTTTATTTGCTGATTATAACTTGTTACAAATGTAGACAAAACCGGAGACCTACCCTTCCCCCCAGGGAAGCCATAAAGTGGCTAACATTTGCTTCTGTTGCTTTCAGATTCTCTGTATCTTTGGGACCCTGGTGACACTCTATTTTTCTGTGAGCTCAGCTGAAGATGTAAAAGAATATTTCCAGCATTTTCCGTCACTTATTACCTTTTTCTTGTGGATGTGACAGAAATCTGCCACCCCGCTGGAGTCTCTTCTGACATAAATCACATTTGCAGGCATGCCACAGGTATTTCGTGGGGTAGAGCATACATATTTTAGCTTCTTCTTATTTATTTAATGAAAATCACACATATTTATAGGGTATAGTGTGACAGTTTGATACATGGATACAGTGTGCAATGACCAAATGTCATTTCTATAACCCCTAACAATGATCATTAGTGTGTATTGGGAAACTTCAAACTCTTCTAGTCCCTTATAAAGCACATGACAGTTCGTTGTAAGCTAAGTCACCCCATTGATGTGTCACACACAGAGCTTATCCCTCCAGTCTGAGTGTATTTTAGTACCTGTTATCTGAGCTCCATCCACCCCTCCTCTGTCTCTCCTACCCTCTAGTGATTACCACTCTGTTTTCTACTTCTGAGAAATCACCTTCAACTTCTCTCCTTGAAAGGGGAACATGTAATATTAGTCTTCCCGTGTCTGGCTTATTTTACACAATGCCTTCCAGGTCCATTTACGTTGCTGTAAGTGGCAGTATTCTTCTGTTTTTTAACTGAGAACACAGGGATTTCTCGGTCACTTTGGCACATGTTTGCATTCAGGGACAGCCCCACAGTGCGTCCTTTCTTAGAATGGTTTTTAAGGGATCTGAGGAAAGCAGCCTTTCTGCGTCTGTGGAAATGGCCCCTTGCAATGTTTATTGTGTTGAGTCTGCTGGAGGAGACATGTGCACAGGTTCCCATAGGGTGCACAGAGGCTCCTGAGAGGAAGGTTCTGACAGTCCCATATTTACATGGATGTTTCAGGTTTAAAAGTTGAGGTGTTGCATACTTTATGGTCTGACACCATCTAGTATGAGGCCTTTCAGTGATAAAGGGGCATTTGGTATGAAGCCCAGGCTCAAAAATGGGGTCTGAGGGACCATTGAGTGGACAACTTCTGATACAGGGTGTGGTTTGAATAAGAAGTCCTCCATGACAGTCTTTATTCCAATACTGTTGAACTTGGGGATGACGACTGGGCTTTCTTGTGTAACCCAAACGACCTTGGAAGGAGAATCAAGCATGGCGGACATGTGGCTTGTGCAGGGAGCAAGAACAAGAGCAGCATCACTGCTGCAGCAGAGAAAGAGCTCATCATGTGGGACTAATTGGAAAACAAGTCTACAGGTGGCAGCCTGATCACCGAATGAGGTCTGCTTTACAGGCAAGGCAGACTTTCCTATTCTTTCCCCACTCGGATTTCTGATGTGGGGCAGAACTCTTCGGTGTGAATAACCTGCAGTGTATAGTGGACTGGTGTCTTGCTTGACTAAAAGCAGACCCCGCCCCCTCTACTCTTTTCAATGATAAAAGATGAAAACTTGTTTAACCTGCCAGCTTCTCCTGAAGAAGGCACACTCGTGCGGTTTAGTTCTTGCCAAGAGGATTACGTAGAATTCTTATTTCCTACTAAAAGAGGACCTGTGAGGTGGCCCAGCAAGTGAAGACTCTTGCCATCAAGCCTGACAACCTGAATTCAGCCTCCAGAACTCACTCCATAACAGGAAAGAACAGACTCCCACAAGTGTGTCATGACACCTGTGAGTCCTTTGTCCCCTGCAGAATAATAATATAATAAGAAAATTTCAAATTAAAGGCAAACCTGTTTGCCCTTGGATTCTCCATCTTCCTCACTGGAGGCATGGTAGCCTTCCTGTGACCACATATAACAGACCAAGGATCAAAACTTCAGACCCTGGATCTACGAGGGTACCTGCCAATGGCATTCTTGCTTTGGAAGGCAAATGCACTCTTATCTGGATAATCCTCTGTTAGTTTTCTGTTGTTCACAGTGGAAGCTGTCCTTTAATGCTACAAGGATAAGGTCTCAAGGTGGCAGATACTGTACTGCTTAATAACAAGGGCTTGCAGCTAACGAAGTGATTAATTGGGAAAACAAAAGAAATGTACTCATGTGGTAACCTCAGCTGGTGATGTGGATCATGTAGTTTTAGGCATTATGTCATCTGTTCCCTGGGTAGCATCATGACAGCCAGGGAGCAAGCGCCATCAACCTTGATACCCTCGGAGGTGGAAGCCCAGAGATACTCAATGAGGAATTTTCTAATTATGTAAGTAATACATGAACTGGAACGGCCATCATCATGGCAAGGATAATCTCCTGATGGTGGCACATAATCCTTTGTGTCGCAAGCACTTGGGTGACAGCTGCTTGAATAGCTGTGTTTGGTAAGCTATCTATTACCAACGGGGAACAAATAAATATCTGTCCTAGAAGGTAGTTCACATGATGATGAGCCTTCATAAACTCACAAGTCTCTTCTATGGGATACGGGGGATTTCCCACCAGTTTTGAAGGTGCCTGTCTTTTAGGAGAATTCTCATTTTGACAAGTGTCCCCTGCCTGGAAGATCTCATTTTTAAAATTCACTGAAGAATCACTCTGAAGTGTCCACCATATAAAGGAGACTTCTAGCACTCCCTCTTTCTTCCCTTTGCCCTTTGTGGGAGGGGGATCCACATTTCTTGGAAGCAGAAGGGTTCCATATCTATCACTTCTAAATGATGGTTTAATAGTTTGCTTTGTCCATCTGAAGAATTTACATCCATGTCTTTGCTGCATCTTTAGCATCCACTGGCTTTCAAAGGAAACTTCTTGACTAGTTGGTTTCATAGTTTTTTTTTTTTAATCAATAAGACTTTCATTATTAGTCTATTTTTAACGATTACTGCTTCAAGGGCTGTCTTATATATCTTTTGCCCCCACATATGCATCATCTTCAGGCTTCATGGCATCTCAGTGGCCCAAGGGAATTCTTTTTTTTTTTTTTTCCGAGACAGGGTTTCTCTGTGTAGTCCTGGCTATCCTGGAACTCACGCTGTAGACCAGGCTTCAAGGGAATTCTTACTGTTTCTCTATTTGGCCCATCATTGACGAACTTGCCTGAGTGATTTGCTCCAACCACATTTTCCCCTCCAGTGGAAGAGAACTGGGTATGGAGAGCTTTTGGTGCTGCTTGACAGGAATCTGACATTGGTCAAGGACAAGGAAATGGGCTTTAGGCAGGAATCTGACATTGGGCGATGACAAGGAAGTAAGTTCAGGCAGGAATCTAATTTTAGGCTAAAACTGAGAAGTAATTTCAGTCAGGAATCTGTCTTAGGCTAGAACAAAGAAGTAGGCCTCAGGCATGAATATGACTGTGGGCTAGGACAGAAAAGTAGGCTCAGATTTTTTGGTCATCCTGACAAGCCCTTAGAAACTGATCATGGCTTATTGCCTTGCTTGTTCCTTGACTATTTGCATGTATTGTATTGCTAGTTCTTCAACCTAGAACTGACCTAAATATTTGCATGTAATTAAAATGGTTTAAAAACAAATTGAGAAAAAATAAACCCGCCTCAGCCTTCAGCCTCAGAACTGGCTGGGGTCATGCTACAATACTGTCTAATTGTCTCTTTTTTTTTTAATCCTCACTCCTGCACTGGAGAACATGTTGACTCACTGAGCTGGCTTGGTCAACTGGGCCATGATGATCTCAGGTTCTTTGGAGCTCTGGGTCTTTCCAAAGACCTCGGTAATGTTGTTGGACCGTAAAATCAAAATGTTGGACTGTAAAATCCAAAACCAGGGGACGCGTTCCCCCAGAAACTCACACGGACTGGATTTGCTGTAACAACATGAGGTTTAGTGATACTGGTGCACCAGGGCTCCCTTGCATTGTAGGCAAGAGAACCCCAAGTTGAGGTTAAGAGCAGTTTTTATACAGTTTAAGGGGTGGACTACAGAAACAGTGACTAGACACAATATGATTAGCGGAACAGTGTGACTTTTAAACCGATTGGTCTTCGGGGAATGAGGTAGCAAGGACCTCCTTTATCTGTAAGTGGCAAGGGTTGGTTTGTCTATGTCTACATGCTCTGGGTCTTTCTCACCTGCAGGTGGGTTTCCTCCCCTGTGGTCTGAGAAATGTTAATCCACTTTTCCTCTGAATGTTAATCCAGCAGGGTAATCCAACAGGTGTCCTTGGACTAAGGAATGTGCTACTCCCAGGATGTATCCTGGGGCAGTTAAAAATTAATTTTAGCCAGGCAGTGGTGGCACACGCCTTTAATCCCAGCACTTGGGAGGCAGAG
>JANHMN010000020.1:12328562-12364782 GCA_030674055.1 Rhabdomys pumilio | reverse complement strand
GTAAATATAAGTATTCCCAAATAAAGAATAAGGAGATAAAAGAAAGAAACGAGTGAAAACCAGGAGGGAAAGCATTAAGTTTTGTAGTTTCATGTGTGGCATTGGTGACACATGGTGGGATAGGAGCTCCAAGAAGAATTGGGCACACCCATCCTGGCCGCCTTGTTGGTTGCAACCCACATGCCTTTTCTCTGTTGGGGCCAGATACTGGGTACTTGCGCCTTTTTTTCAGCAGATGATCTATGTCTCTAACATTCTGAATTCACCATTTCTCCCCACACAGCTTAACTCTTTACCTTCTCTTATCTACTTAGGGGCCAGTCTGTCAATTTATTATTATTATTATTATTATTATTATTATTATTATTATTATTATTATAAATAAAAGATCCTGGCTGCAGATGTAGCTTGGTCACAGAATTCTTGTCTAGTATGTACAAGGGCCTGTGTTTGAGTCCTAATGCTGCAAAAGTAAATAAACAAACTTCAGAAAATGAAATCATAGAAAGAACCTTGAGTCCTAATCTCCGACCATCTCCCAGTCTACCTGCCCCCCTCCCTTGGAATCTACAGAGGTTGCGCTCAGTCACGGTCTCTATTCTCTATACTCTCTCCAACTCTTTTCTTCCCGTCTGGATGCTGCATCTACATGTGCTGAAAGCTGTTCTTAGCCAACTTCCCTTTGTCTTCTGTGTGGACAAATCCGGCATCACTCTTCTGTTCTTATTCCTTAAAAAAAAATAATAAAATTGTTGGGGTCCAAGAGTCGCCTCACAAACCACACAAACACCAATTGCAGCCAGACACAGATAGATGGTTTATTGAATGCACACACTAAGACTGATCAATCAGGGTCATAGCTCAGAATTTGGGGTTGAGGCTATTACCCCAAACATCTTTGTCAGCTTATCAGGCTAAAACTTCAAAAACCACAGTGAGCTAATAGGCAGACACAGGAAGTGCTGCCCAGTGGTCAGCTCTGACTCAAGTCATTTTAGACATAACAGTTCATATTGACCTTTAATTTGATGGGCCCTATGCAAAGCTTTGCGGAATTTCTTAAGATCAACAAACTTCATACAGAACATAAAAGGGTATGTGGTCAGCATGACCTTGCTCTGAGTTATTTTTTTCTGTGTCAAAAACTGGCAGGCATATTACAGCAACAATATAAAATAGCTGGCAGGCATGAAACAAAATGGCTACAGCTATGCTGGGAGGGGGCAGATCTCAACAAATATACTTTTAAAATTACTTTATTATTTTTGGTATAGTTGTGTATGTGCTTGCACACACATGTGCGTGTGCCATGGAGAATATGCTGAGGTCAGAGGTCATGTTGAGGTCAGAGGTCAACAGTGATCCTCTTCTTTCCTCAGATGGCGCTGGAACCAAACAAACACAGGTTGTCTGGCTTAGCGGCAGGTGCCCTTCCTGCAAAGCCTTCTCCAGAGCCCTATTCTCATTATTTGTGATCTCTTCATGGCTTCCACTTGGCAATGTCTTCCCAGTCTCTGGGTTGTTCTCTCCCAGCCCCTCCCCTCTATCACCTCCGGTCTCTTTGGTTGACTTCCCAATGTGAATGCCGGTATTTTCACAGCAGCCTTAAATCTTATTCTCACGTCTCTCCGTGGTCCCTATACATAGTGTCATGGATGCTCTGCTTTAAATGCTGTCTTTTTTTGTGTTATCATTTCTTTTTGTATTTATGTTTTGTTTTTGCAGAACCGAGGGTGGAACCCGGAGTCTTGAACATGCTAGGTGAGTGCTCGGACTCTGAGCTACGCCTTCAGTTCTCTTTCAACTCTCGAATTTTGACAAAGGGTCTCACTAGGTTACTCAGATTGGCCTTGAACTCATTCATTCTTTTGGCCTCATTCTCCTGAGTAGCTGGGATTGTAGGCCTATACTCTGAGGCCTGGCTGTATGCGATGTCTTTTAAATTTCTACCCCCAACTTAGATTTCTGAAGAGCTCCAGACTTGGCTCTCCATGTGCTTCTCAGTTAGTGATCCACAGTGGCTGTCTGCAGCCACACAATGTCCAAACCGCTTTGTCCTATCTTCCCACTCCTGTAAGCAACCTCACTGTCTAGCTGCCTGCCTGGTTCAGGGAGCTCTTTCTAATATTTGTTCCACCCTCAAACTACAAATCCCATAAGCTCCCGGCAACAACAAATCACATCCCCTCCACCCAAACCACACATTGCATGAGCCTTGTCTTCTTGTTTCTCTCTAACCATTTCTTTTTTTGTGCTGTGGTTTCAGTCCCTTCAAATTTGACTGGTCTGCTGTAGTCACAGTGTAGCTCTGGCTATCCTGGAAATTGCTCTGCAGACCAGGCTGACCTTGAACTCACAGAGATCCGCCTGCCTCTGCCTCCTGAGCTCTGGGATTAAAGGCATGCGCCACCACAGCCCAACTGATCTTGGCATCTTAATCCAGTGTTTCTTTCTACTTCAGGCCATTTCGTGTTGTTCTTCATATATAAACTTTCACAAATCTAAATAATTTCACAGGACTCTGAGGCTTTAAGCCCTATGGGTGGCTTTGTAATGTTTTAGAACAGATTGTCAAATCCCTTCTAGGTTGGCCCTACCTTCACCCAGGATCAGATTTTTTGCTTTTACCTGTGTCACTGTGGTGAGTCATTTGGATTGCTCTCCTTCCATTCCAGGCCCTCTGAAAGCTTAGTCTTATCCCTGAGCCCGGAGCAGTCTTGCCCTTGCTCTCTCTGGCTCCTTCTCCAGTGAGTGTTCTCTAAAATAATCACACCTGTAAAACTGCCAATAGTCTTTGTCACTTTGCCCTGCTGGTCTCCATCATGGCACTTCTTTATCCTGTATGCCATCTTCCTTTTTCACTCCAGTGTATGAGTTTGTTCACTGCTCAGAGTCTACTGCAATGAGACTTGTTGAATCAAGAATAATGGGTGAGGTCCAAACTGGAAGGTTTACCTTTGGTCTCAGTTGGCTGTGTCCTTCCTAACAGTGACTGTGGAGGCTGCTACTTTTGGTTGCTTAGCACCTGCTCCTGTTATGTTGTCTAGAAACACAAATGGCACATGGCAGGGAATGAAGCTTGTCGGCCAGGCTGAATTCTTTGTGGTCATGGCTGGAGTTGTTGCTCACTTCATTGACTTGAGTGTGTCGCCAAGCCCCATGGGATGGACTTGGTAAAAGACATTCTTTTCTCACTGGATATCAGGCTAAAAGGATAAGATCTTGAGGCCAATGAGGCCCATAGTCTGAGAGAATAAAGAGGGGCAGAGATACTGTGGTGGTTTGTATATGCTTGGCCCAGCGAGTGGCACTATTTGGAGGTGTGTCCTTGTTGGAGCAGGTGTGTCACTGTGAGTGTGGGCTTTAATACCCTAGTCCTAGCTGCCTGCAAGTCAGTATTCAGCTAGCAGCCTTCAGATGAAGATGTAGAACTCTCAGCTCTTCCTGCACCATGCCTGCCTGAACGCTGCCATGCTCTGGCCTTGACGATAATGGACTGAACCTCTGAACCTGTAAGCCAGTCCCAATTAAGTGTTGTCTTTATAAGAGTTGCCTTGGTCATGGTGTCTGTTCACAGCAGTAAAACCCTAACTAAGACAGATGCCAGGCAGAGAGAGATGAAGATGGAGCCAGTGCCCTTGGGTTCAGGTTCTTTGTCTTTCTTGGTTATGACTGGAAATATTCCCCCTTTAGGCATTGGCTTTCTTCACTTATAGACAGACTAAGTGGTGTACTGGAGCAAATTACGTATTCACTCAGTGTCTCAGTTTTTTTCTTCTGTTAAATCAGGTTGATGTTTGACCAGCTTGGCTTAAGAAGCTCCTATAAGGTATCTTAGTTAGGGTTTCTATTGCTGCAAAGAGACTCCATGACCACAGCAACCTCTTACAAGGAAAACATTTAACTGGCCCTGGTTCGACAATTCCACTGTCATGATAAGGGGCCAGGTTGGGGAGAAGGGACATGGTGGCAGGCAGCAGGATTAGCAAGAGAGCCACTGGGCCTGACTGGAGTCTTGAAATCTCAAAGCCCACCTCACTTCCTTCAACAAGGCCACACCTTCTAATAGTGCCACTTCTTGTGAGCCTATGGGGGCCATTGTCATTCAGACTGCCACAAGTTACAAGACGGAGCTCATAGTAGCACTTTTTCCTTTTTGGTACCATCTTGGCTTATAACCTATGTTGATCCCAAACTTACAATCTTCCTGCCTCTGCCTCCTTTGTGCTGGGATTACATGTGTGCCACCACACCCAGCTTGGGACTTCCTTGAAATGCCTATTGTGATGCCAAGAACTTGGTTCTCAGTATCCTTAATTTGAGGAACCCACAGTTTCCCCTAGTCTTTCCCTAGAAAGGACTTTGGAACCCCGCATGAGCAGCCAAGCTGTGTAATTTAGGAGACCATTATTTTGGGTCTGAAGGCCACAGTCCCTATTGTGGCCAGCTCTCTGAGCATGCTCAAATGTTGGACTGGCCACACTCCACTCACTCATTACCCCTGACATTTCCTGTCCTTGACACACTGGCTCACAGATGTGACTGTAGAAGAGCGAGCCTTTCTTGGATGAGTGTCAAAATTTTTCATTTTCATTATATTTTCTTTGAGCTGTTGGGAGACTTTCTTCTTCATTAGCTGTGTCACATAGAGAGCTTGCATGCCACAGGCTTTGATCTCAAACAGTTTAAAGAGAAAGCCGCTGCTTTTGCTGACCGTGCTCACTCCTAGATCCCCTGAGAATACAACTGAATCACAAAATGCAAACAGTGTGACCAGGACGCTGTTGGTCGACGACTCTGTAGGTAAAGCCCTAGAAGTCTGGGCTTCTCATGTCTTCTCCAAACTGTGTTCTTCATTTCTGGCTGCCCCTTCCATTTATTTGAAACACCGGGAGACCTGAAAAGAGCGCAGGAATGTAAATTCCCCCCTCGCTGTTACATGCACAAGACCATTGCTACAATCCCATCCTTTTACTACCTCCACTCCAGGCTCTACCGCCTCCCAGAAGTGGTGTTCGCTGAGCTACTTGTAGTCTCTGAGCTCCAGTTCCACATTCTCCCTAAGGGGCTGCTTAGGCCTTACACCCCCTGGTACCTTAGTCGCTAGCAACTGGACAGCTCCGAACCCGATCTGCATTCAGTCTCAGTATTGTTTCAGTCTCTGATCTTTTTGCTAGACCTGTGCTCTGACCTTCACATTCATCTTGACTCCTTTCTTTAACTTCTTTTACAGATTCAGGCAGAGCTCTGTCCTGGTGCTTTGTCCATGGTGAATTAATACAATCAAATTACCAAGCACTCTCTGTCAGGTCCTGTGTAGACACCCGGGAGGCAGAAAATGCTGCTGCTCCCTGGACCACTGAGGCAGAGCAGCTATGCCCCTACCTCAAGTCTAGGTGAATGCTTTTTAAATGGCCCCTTTGTGTTTTCGATTTTCTGAAAAAGCAAAACAAAACAAAAAGCAAAACAAAACAAAAACCAAAACTACCTAGGTCTTATTATTTTCTTTCTTTTTTTCTTTTTCTTTTTCTTTTTGAGACAGGGTTTCTCTGTATAGCTCTGGCTGTCCTGGAACTCACTCTGTAGGCCAGGCTGGCCTTGAACTCAGAAATCCCCCTGCCTCCCAAGTGCTGGAATTAAAGGCGTGCGCCACCACTGCCGGGCCTATTTTCTATTTCTATTGAATAAAATTCAACTGTTATCAAGTGTTTTCTGATACCATGCTTGGCTATGAAGACCTGACATATGGTCAGCATGGATTGGGTAAGCTGTTAACTTACAGAATTTAAAAGTCCGAATGTAAAAGAAAAAAGGGTATGAAGTATCTCAGTGGGGGTTTAATCAATTGCTTGTTAAAATTATTGACTAATAATATGGGGAAAGTATGCTATAAGTTTGTATGAAAAAGTAAAATAGTTTGGCTACATTGGGTTGATTCAAACTTTTATAGTGAGTGACTTTTGCTTGGGGCCTAAGGGTGCCTGCTTAAGAGAGTCAACACAGTGGCTAGGGATGCCGTGGTGCTTACTTAATGGTTCCCATGGTGAAGGAGGCTGAGAAGGCTCACACTGTGCTTTCTGCACCCTAGAGAACCAGAGAAGCTGGTTGGAGGCCAAAAGCCTGGGAATCTGCATAGTCACAGGTGGGGAAGCCTGCGGCTCTGATAGGAGAAGACAGAGAATTCTCCCTTTCTCCCTCTCCTTTGATCTGTGCAGCCCCTGGTGGATTAGATGTTGTCCACCATATTGGTGAAGAGGGCCTTCTGTTAGTCTGAGATCCAGATGCTGCCCTGTTCTGGAAACATCCTCACAGACACAGCTTGAAAACTATTATCTAGATATCCTTTAATCTGGTCAAGCAGTACTTGCGAGCATGTACACACACACACACACACACACACACACACACACACACACACACACACACACACACGGTGGTCAGAAAGAGAGAGAGAGAGAGAGAGAGAGAGAGAGAGAGAGAGAGAGAGAGAGAGGAATAAAGTCCACCCATGGCATTCTTTGTGAGAAGTCTTCTTCCCTTTCTTCCCTTGGTTCTTGAGAATCCACAGAGCTCTACCCTGAGTTCTGGTCCCTGCTTCTTGTTGTAAAAAGGGTGTAACTTACAGACTTTTAGGTGAGCTCTGACATTCAGGAGACTTTCTCACTGAGCTCAGATCTGCCAACATTGATCCCTCATGCCACCGTCTCTCCCAGTCTTTTCTTCCCAGGAGGTTTCTGTCTGAGTTCAGCCTTTTCTCAACTTCCAAGCACATTTTTTTTGAGGGGTAGGGGACTGTAAATTGTGTTTCATTCCTTATTTCACTGAAAATGGAACTCATGTATTTTCCTTTCAATTTTCTTTTCCTGTAATTTTTTTTTTGAAGAAAATGGAGATATATAAAGTGTTATGTGCAGTCACATTTGTATCAGAATCCCCTGGGCTAACCCTAATGTTATTTACCTGTGTCTTTTCCTGATGTGAAATGCTAAAGAACCGAGACTCGAGTCCTCAGAAGGCTCTTTTCTTACTTAACAGTGAAGGCTTACATTCTAGGTCTGTGTGTCAGACAAGCACAGAGCTACACCCAGCCTTGGCAGTTCAGAGTATTGTAGTGAGTTACTTTGGTCAGCTCTGTGTCAGACTGGGCATGCTAAAGCTTTCCATCTGGGTCGCTTTGAAATGCAATCCTCACATACACAAAACATGATTCCTGCCCTCTAGCACCCTCAAAGACCCAATTGTGTGAATTATCAGAGACTAGTGATTACTCTGACTGTATTATACTAAACTGGGCTTATTCCATTAAAATACTGGAGGATGTTTGGGTTCCACATACCCTTTCTCTCTTATCTTGTAAGTAGATTTTTGTTAGGTGCTCTTCTTGTAGAGGTTACTGTGTTTGCCTATTGAGGCTCTTCTTTTAATTTGGTGGAAGCTTAGAACTCAGATAACAAAGATTGCTAGAATATAAGGAGTAAACAAAGGGTACTGACTCACAGACCTTGAAATGTCAGCTTTCTCTGGTGGAGAATCTTGTTTCTTTGCTCCCACCAACATCCACGTCAAGAAAGGATGTTGAATTTTTAATCAGCCAGAAGCTTGCTTTATATATGTTTAATTATATTACTGTACTTGTGGCATTGTGACTGTGGCTTCACATATATTATCATAAAAAAACTCATGCTCTAGAAATATTATGTCCAATCTGAAGTGTGCTTTGCCAAAGTCTTCTGTTGCCTTGCAGAGAAGGGTGTCTGCCATCATTGCCCACTTCGAGTGTCTGGGGGAGGCACAGGTGCTTGCTATGCAGGTGGAGTACGTCGGGAAGGTTCTAAAGTTGTTAAGTGTAAGCTGCAAGATTCTAAGATTAATTGGGCTTCACTCTCCAGTGAGATTAGTGTATTATAAATCATAGAGGCATATCCCATCAATCTGGTGCCTGGATGCAGAGAACATGATAACCCCTAGCTCAGCAGAAACACATCTTCCATCCATTACTGCATCTCCCCTGGAATGAACCATGTGCTCCTCAGAAACTGCCAGGGCAATGGACAGCATTTTAAAGAAATCTTTGAGACAACATGGTCTCTGTTCCAAGAGGGAAACCATTTCTATAGTTTCTTGTGAGCTTCAAACAAGCAGGTTCAGTGATGTGTTTTCTGGGAACTTAGTGTCTACTTATTTCCAAGATGAGTTTTTTTTTGGGAGAGGGGCATATACAAAGAAAAAAAAATATGATCCTCACTTTCAAAGAGCCTATTGTTTAGTTGGTAAGAAAAGACATTTTAACCCTAACAATAGCTATTGTTTATAGCATTTACCATATACACAATTCCAGTAGAATACTATTCAGAGAACATACTTCATATAAGGAAGAGACAACTGTGTGGCTGGGATGTTCTTGATGGTTTCTCAGAGGGCAAACTGGTACTGGGTCTCCAGGGTGAGCATTAGTGAGGTGAGAGGGGGTGTGGCCTGCAAGAGAGAAGTGAGTAAGGAGAGAGGCTTGGGACCACCCACCAGAGCCACAAAGTGGGAGAGCACAGGGGGAGGGCATCTCATGCCGAACACCTTCGTGGTCAGAGTGATCAGAGTGAGGGTTGTTCACTTCTTGTTAGGGTTATCTCACTGGGATGAGGGGTGGCTAGGTAGGGTACACTGAGAAGCTC
This sequence comes from Rhabdomys pumilio, assembly GCA_030674055.1. Taxonomy (NCBI): domain Eukaryota; kingdom Metazoa; phylum Chordata; class Mammalia; order Rodentia; family Muridae; genus Rhabdomys; species Rhabdomys pumilio. Next base: position 12,356,113 of record JANHMN010000020.1, on the reverse strand, counting down.
GTCTGGCTAGATTGTGCCAGCTAGGTTGTGAGTGTGCATGCTGCTAGGGCCAGTGGGCCAGTCTTTTGGTAAGGAGATGAAACAAATTTTCTTTCCCCTGCTCCTTTGGTCATAGCTCTGCAAACAACGTACAGACTGCTTCAGTTTCCGTCTCTAGGTTCCTATCTTGCCTTCCCTGGATAATGGACTGCAACCTGAAGCCAAATTAGCTCTTTCTTCCCCCAAGTTGCCTTTATTTGCTTTTTTTCTGTTTTTTAAATTATAGCAACAGAGAAGCAAAGTACAACAGTCAGCTATTTTTCCTGTAGCTGTGACAAATACATGAACAAGCCACCTTGAGGGTGTAAGGGTAGATTCTGGCTCATGCGTTCAAGATACAGTCCACCATGGAGGGAAAGGGAAGGCAGCAGGAATGTAAGGAGTCTGGTTACCTTGTGTCCACCGTCTGGAAACAGAGACAGATGGATGCTGGTGGTTCACTAGCTTTATTGCTCAGTCTGGAACCCTAACTCTGGGAATGGTACCGCCCACATTTAAGATGAATCTTCTCATCTCTGTTAACCCAACCTAGAAACTCCCTTACAAACATGCTCAGAAGTTTGTCTCCTGTGTAATTCTAGATCCTGTGCAGCTGACACAATAAACCATCACAAAGCTGTTTTGCAGCACTGTCCACTGTCCTCATTGTCCCTGTCCTGCTATGCAGCCATTAGCCATTATGTCTTTAATCCTGTTGGCTGCCCTTCCTGGAATGTTTTACCTCCTTCAAAGGCACCAGTTACACAGTTCTGGGCAGTGCCTGTCCATTGTATTTTATGCTTCCATTTTGAGTAGGCTCAGCTTCTGTCTTACCTGTGTCAGCCCCCTTGTCTGCTCTAAGTCATACTGACCACCCTCTCCTGAAATCCTCTAGTATCTAATGCACGAAGTTATCACAATTATCTACTATAAATTCAGTAAGCCTAGTTAAATAGAACATGGTAAATAATTATTCATTGTTTATCAAAAATTCACATATAATTAGCACCTTGCGGTTTTATCTGGAAATTCTATAATTGGGCAATGGACCCAATTATATTAGGAGAATGAACCTTGTTGTCTTTAAGCTGCTCAAACCTATACTTAAGGCTCCAGCCAGGCAGGAATAAGGAAGAACATTACCAGAGTTTCAGTGTGGTTAGACTCTAGTGCTTTGCAATTATGACATCCAGCCAAGAGCTCTTTTAATTCAGCACACATGAAAAATTTGTGGTGCATTTCCATTGAATACTCTAATCTTCAACTTCAGCCATGTGTGGGGCTGGTGCCTCATTATCTTCCCAAAGCTTAGGACATCTGAAAGTCTTTATTAAGGCTCATCTGCCTATGAGGGCTTTGCCACTTGCTATTAATACTGTCATCATTATCCTTGTCTATAGCCCTGGCCGGAACTGGCAGCTGCAGGCAGAGGAAAGGGGGCACAATAGTAGGAGTGTGGTCTTGGGAAGCCATGTAATCTCTCTGTGCTGCAGTTTTCCATCTGTGGGTAACAATATCTACTTCAGAGGGGTTAGTGAGAAGGCTAATGAGTTAGAATGCAACCTTTTTTTTTTTAATTTTAATTTTTTTTTAAAATAAAAGTTGGCACAGGGCAAACGTTAGATAACATGATCAGAATTGAGACAGGGTTTCTCTGTGTAGCTCTGAATATCTTGGAGCTTACTCTGTAGAGCCGGCTGTCCTTGAACTCAGAGATCTGCCTGCCTTTGCCTCCCTGCTGAGAGCTAAGATTAAAGGCTTGCACCACCAGCACCACTGGACTAGTTTAATATTTTATTTTTTATTAATTCTTTGAGAATTTTATACAGTTTATTTTAGTCATATTTACAGCCCCACTCTTCCCCAGCTCCCTCACTCTCCCCCCTTCTCAACCTCATGATCTCTTTCTCTTTTATCACCCAAAGTGTCCGTTCTGTGCTGCCCAAGAAGCATAATTAATGCATGCGCTCTGGTCATGGGAGCTCAGAGGAAGGAGTGGCCAAGTGGCCTTGGTGAATATTCTCCAGTGCTTCTGTCTGCATCCTTGTGCCTATCCCTCAGCTTCCCTGCACCAGCAAAGCAGAGGCTCCTTGAATCCTTGCTGATATGTATGTTGACATTATCACCAGTCCAGAAAAAAAAATATCAGTGACATTTTTAAGTTTCCCTAAAGTCATTGAGTTTCAAAATTCTCCACATCTAGATCATTTCACTATTATCAATAATACTTGTCAAGTTTTAGGCAAATACATTTAATTAAGCGGTGTGGAGTGTGCACGATAGGTGTCCTCCAAAGGAGAGCAAGCGGAGGGCTCACTTACCAGTTCCATCTTAGTGGATGTCAGTACTCTTGAGCGAGAATCAATGACAGTTGGTGGTGCATTCAAGGGGTGACCATCATTGCTTGAATCACGTAATACACATGATCTCTGAATCCCTCAGACCTCTCTGAGAGCTGGGCACTTTTAGCTCTACATCAAATACAAGGAAGTGCAGTCGTAGGATGGTAAAGCATGCTCAAATTTTATGGTATTTTCTAAATTCTAGATGGTCATTAGCCCATCTTGGACTCGAGTTGAAGACTGTCAGAGTTTAAAGTCCACGCTCGAAGTGCATCGGCATGCTTCTCGTCTTAAAAAGCTAGTGAGAAAGAGGTCTTTGATAGCTCTTTCATTCAGTCAATTGTGGGTAGGTACAGAGGTGAAAAACACAGGCCCCATCCTTAGGAGGAATATGGTCATGCAGGAGTTGGTGATCAGAGGATGAGCTCTAGATAGAGAGGCTTAGGAAGCCCACAGGTAACACAAGGGTAGACCAATAGTGTCATGGAATGAGACATAGCACCATAGAGGAAATGACATTGCGTAGTTACATAGTCAGAGAGCTCCGTGTAAGGTTTGCAACCAATCACTTTGATGTCTGTACAAAGGAAACATGTAGCTCTGAGATTTTACCAGACGCACAGTCCTGTGCTATCTATAGAAATGGTTGGCTCATTGTCAGCATTGTGCTTACCTTGATAATATGAAAAAATCCGGCTCTGAGTGGTTGAGACTTGCTGGAAGGAGAAAGGTTGCCTTTGCTCATCAAGTTCACTCCTCTGTTTATTAATCTGGGAATTTGTTTGAGCACTGTGTCTGGTAATGTCCTTGGTGCCAAATAACCAAGTGGTTACTTGGTCCCCAATAGAGTTGAGCTTTATAAGGATTGATGTGAAGGGAAAGAAGACTTGTGGAATGGGAAAGTGGGTTGCCATGTTGATTCAGACCATGGTGTCCCAGAGGTGTGCAGAAGGCTCCCTTGTGGCAAAGGTGGCTGTGGGTGGGCTGGTGCAGTCTATGTTGAGAATACAATGAAAGCCTTGGACATCAGGAGATTGTTTGGAGCTTCAGGCTCATGTACTGAGATACCTCTACCTTTTAGGCTTCTCAGTTGGGCATTCCTACATCTCTTTTGTTCCTGGAGGTGTATCCTTGCTGTTCCTTCAGTATAACTGTCTATTTTATTCATAATTTTCTAATCATAATTTAGAATTTCCAATCCGTATTTTTTCAATGTAAGTCTTCTGATCATAAACAGATGTGATCTGTTTATCCAGTGTAATCAATTTGTAGATGACTCTCATTGAGATATAAGCATCAAGTGTTTCATTTTTTCCCCTCTCCCTTGTCCTCAGACTTTAACGTTCATCTGCTCACCGGGAGACCTTGCATAATCTGAAGCTTGTAGAGTCAGCAGGTACGGACCAGGGCAGAGTGTCTGTCTGCTGTTCTCACAGGCTAAGGCTGCAGGTGTACGGGTCACACTCAGAGTAGTGAGGAATCTGCTTGGGAGTCCACTGTAAACACGGTCCTCGTTCTATTCTGTAACTTTCTTACGAAAGAGAGTTCTACTGTTTGGGAAGTCACAGCTAATCTCTGTTCACTATTGACTTAGTCTCAGATTCGTTTCCTCCAGTGTGGATTAGGCTGTTGCCCTGCATCTTAGATTGCGAAGTGGGTGTATGGTCTGGTTTTGAGATACACCCATCCCTTCTTCCCCGTATGTGCCTCATTAGGGTTCTTGGGACAGGATGTGGGAAAGTACAGACCTCCTTTCTAGTCTCCTTCTGCACACCACCCATGGGAAGTGTCACAGGCACCATTCTACTTCATGCTGGCTTCTTTGCTGACTGTTTCCATCAGATATGATATAGAGCTGTGTGGCCATGCTCACCGGGACTCCTTCACCTTTTAAGGACTTTTCAGACAGCAGCTTCTATGTCCCTTTAGTTCCTGGATGTCCATCTTTGTCTCCCTTCACAAAGGTAGCTAACGTGGCTAATCCCATGGCCCTGGGATTATCTGTCCTGTTTTCAAGGTACCAGTGTCTGGGAGCTGGATCATGGCTGTGGAGAATGCTTAGGGGATGGCCATTCTTAATTCCTTCATCCATGAAGAAACTCTTCCATGAAGATGTGCAGTGCTTGGGACCTTGCTCCAGAGTACTGAATATCTACTACAGCCGTCCAGAGCTAGGTGGGAAAGGGCTAAGGTAGCTCATGATGCTTTCTTCATCTGTCCTACACCATTTTTGGATTCCAGTCTCTAGAATTCACCCTGCAATTCAGCAGCCAGGGAGGAGCTAAAGAAGGGAGTTAGTTTTTGACATCCTAGTGATTTCTAAGTTGCCAGTTGTTCCCTCCAGGCTCTGAGTGGTTGAGACTTGATATTGTGCTTGTCACCTTAGTCTCTCTACTGGAAACCTTCAAATATTTATCTGCAGAGGCCACAAACCTCAGCATTAAAAATCAGAGAGGGCTACGTATTTGTGAAACGACACAATTAATATTTCACGGAGAAAGGATTAATAAAACATCATGCAATTAGCTGATTCCCTTCAGCAATTTCATCTCATTAGAGGTGGTGGGAGGCAGCCGACAAGCCTCCAGAGCAAGCTGCTGGTTGGACTCTGACTCACGGAAGACTGGTATAGGGGATGTAACAGCCCCATCCTGCCTTCTGTGAATGGTGGGATAAATGGGGACCAGCTCTCAGTGGGATACCTTTTGGCTGCCACACCTTCATCTGCACATTTACTCACTTGCTACTCCAAACACTTTATTGTCTTCTGCATGGTAGGTCCTGTGTTAGGTGGTTGGAACAGTGGTCTCTATCTCAATCTCCAAACCCCTGCTGGCTCCTATGAAGGACTTCTGTTCCCTGCTCACATCTGCTCAGGTGTCTATACCCTGAATACATGGACAGGTGCATTTTACTCTCCATGGCTCCCTTCCAGCTACCCTTCCCTGTGCCCTAAAGTGGCACCCATGGACCTCTTAGTTCCTTCACTCCTCATGAGGAACAGCATGGAAAAGGAAGGGGGAGCCACTGAAACTCAGCTCAAAGCTTTCTTGCCTGAGCTAAGAGGAATCATTCCAACCCAGTCTTTCTCACACAGGCCTTCCTGTTTCTTCTGTCATGTCTTCTCTGGAGTATACTGGTTAGAGGAGGAAAATGGATCTTTCATGGAGTTACAGGTCTTTTGGAAGGCAGCATGTGGTCTTGGGCATGGAGCCTCTTCATCTCTCCAAGCTTTACCTTCTTGTCTTTGTGAATGAGAATAATAGAACTCATGGCTAAGGTGGTATTGGAAGAAGGACTCATGAAATACTTGATGAAAGGGAAGCTGTGATTATGACAATTTGGGCCATGCTGTGTGACACCAGAAGTGCTGGATCACAGATGGCTTCTAGGGGACCAGTCTTTCCTGACCATGAAGGCCACTAGCAGTTTTATTGTCACATTCTGTCATCTCTGAGTGGTGGCTGTTTTTGTCTGGTGCCTTCTCTGCCTCCAGTCTGATGGAAGACTTTGGCTTGGTCTAGGATTAGCATGTTGACATGACCCTAAGACCCCCAGAGACAAATCTCAGCGTGTTGCGATTTCTATCAGATCACATTAGTTCCCACTCCTCTGAGAAGCCCACTTAGACATATGAGACGAAAAGACATTGGGCTGTGATGCCATTCCTAGCAGCTTGACAGTCTGTCTAGTAACAGGTCACCTTTCCTGAGCCCCTCAGGGCTAGAAGAAAAGGGGGGCCTCAGTGTCAACATCTTCAGAGTCAAAGTGACAGGTGAGGGGATGCTTAGTCAGCTTCATTTGGTTGAGCCACACAGATAATCTGAACTATGTTCTCCGTTACACTAATAGAAATGGAATAGGAAACAGCACAAACCTGGTTGATACCCTTCTGCTCGCCAGTCTACCTCATATCTGTGGATCACAGAAGAGGGAGAACTGGAAGACATTAAGAAGGTGGATTTGATTGAAATTAAATTGTGGTCAAGCATGGAGATGGGATTTGGAAACCAATACAGTTGGTATTACCTGACAGCTTTAACCAGAGATGCAATTCAGTTAGGTATTTCTTGTTATGGGGAAGGTAATCAAAATGGATGCCCTTGGTGCCTTGTCAAATCTCCTTTTCATGCTGATGCCTCCCTCCCAGCTACTGAATTTACTGCTATCAGCCCACAGATATCCTATACCTTATGGCATAGATTTTGGCCAAGTTGTCCTCAATCTGCCTTACTGAAAAGCAATGTCCTCTCCTACCCAAAGTCAGTGTAACAGTCACAGGCAGGACGATGTACTGTACCTACAGTGAGACCAGCTCTGGGACGATTAGTATTCATTGGGAATCACACTTAATCCAGATCCTCATTCAGTTCTCTCCTCTGCTTCCCACCTTTCTTTTAGAGAAGTAGTTCTCAACCTAGGGGTCACGACCCCTTTGACAAACCTCTTCTCCAAAACTATACATCACGATCCAAAACGGTAGCAAAATTACAGTTATGAAGTAGCAGTGAAAATCATTTTCTGGTTGGGGAAATCACACGAAAATCACACGACATGAAGAACTGCATTAGAGGGTTGCAGCATTAGGAAGGTTGAGAACCACCGCTTTCGAATGTTTCTTTAAAGAAACACGTGAAAATTTTCTTCTCGTCGGACTGTGTTTCTAGGAAAACCAAACTAAGACGGTGCAGATTGTACAGAAGTGTGGGAATCTAATGTTAGGGAGGTAGGTGGGAAGCCTGGCAGTGACTCACGAATATGTCAATATGGTCGTTGACTGTTGAACCAGCACTGTTTGTTGAAAATGTTGTCCTTTTTCCACTGGACAGTTTTAGTTCCTTTGTCAAAGATAAAGTGACTGTAGGTGTGTGGGTTCATTTCTGGATCTTCAATTCTGTCCCATTGATCTTCCTGCCTGTCTCTGTACCAATACCATGAAGTTTTTATCTCTATTGCTCTGTAGCACAGCTTGAGATCAGGAATGGTGATTCCTCCAGTAGTTCTTTGTAGAAGAATGCAAATCTATCCATTTTTTTTCTTCCTGAGACAGGGTTTCTCTGTGTAGTCCTGGCTGTCCTGGAACTCATTCTGTAGACCAGGCTGGCCTCGAACTCAGAAATATGCCTGCCTCTGCCTCCTAAGTGCTAGGATTAAAAGCATGTGACACCACCGCCAGGCTAATTTATTTTTCAAAGATTTATTTATTTTTTATTTATATGAGTACACACTATAGCTGTCTTCAGACACACACTAGAAGAGTGCATCAAATCACATTACAGATGGTTGTGAGCCACCATGTGGTTGCTGAGAATTGAACTCAGGACCTCTGGCAGAGCAGTCAGTGCTCTTAACTACTGAGCCATCGCTCCAGCCCCGAACCATTCTTATCTCCTTGAACAAAGCTCAAGTCCAAGTGGAGCAAAGACCTCCACATAAAACCAGATACACTGAAACTAACAGAAGAGAAGGTGGGGAAGAACCTTGAATACTTGGGCACAGAGGAAAAGTTCCTCAACAGAACACCAATGGCTTAAGCTCTAAGATCAAGAATTGACAAATGGGACCTCATAAAATTGCAAAGTTTCTGTAAGGCAAAGGACACTGTCAATAGGACAAAACATCAACCAACAGATTGGAAAAAGATCTTTACCAATCCCACATCCGATAGAGGGCTAGTATCCAATATATACAAAGAACTCAAGAAATTAGACTCCAGACAACCAAACAACCCTATTAAAAATGGGGTATAGAGCTAAACAAAGAATTCTCAACTGAGGAAACTCGAATGGCCAAGAAGCACCTAAAGAAATGTTCAGTATCCTTAGTCATCAGGGAAATGCAAATCAAAACAACCCTGAGATTCCACCTCACACCAATTAGAATGGCTAAGATCAAAAACTCAGGTGATAGTAGATGCTGGCAAGGATGCAGAGAAAGAGGAACACTCCTCCATTGTTGGTGGGATTGCAAGATGGTATAACCACTCTGGAAATCAGTCTGGTGGCTCCTCAGAAAATTGGACATAGCATTATCTGAGGACCCAGTTATACCACTCCTGGGCATATACCCAGAAGATGCTTCAACATATAACAAGGACATATGCTCTGCTATGTTCATATTAGTCTTATAATAACCAGAAGCTGGAAACAACCCAGATGTCCTTCAACAGAGGAATGGATACAAAAAATGTGGTACATTTACACAATGGAGTATTACTCGGCTATTAAAAACAATGAATTCCCCAGGCGGTGGTGGCGCACGCCTTTAATCCCAGCACTTGGGAGGCAGAGGCAGGCGGATTTCTGAGTTCGAGACCAGCCTGGTCTACCGAGTGAGTTCAAGGACAGCCAGGGCTACACAGAGAAACCCTGTTTTGAAAACAACAACAACAACAACAAAAAAAACCCAACAACAAAACAAAACAAAACACACAAAAAAACCAATGAATTCGAGAAATTTTTAGGTAAATGGATGGAACTAGAAAATATCCTGAGTGAGGTAACCCACTCACAGAGGAAAGGAACACACATGGTATTCACTCACTGATAACTGGATATTAGCCCAGAAGTTTGAAATACCCAAGATTCAACTCACAGACCACATGAAACTCATGAAGAAGGAAGACCAAGTGTGCTTCAGTCCTTCTTAGGAGTAACAAAATACTCAAGGGAGCAAATATGAAGACAAAGTGTGGGACAGAAACTTAAGGAGGGGCCATCTGGAGACCATTCCACCTTAGTATCCATCCTATGTTCAGTTACCAAAGGTAGACGCTGATGTGGATGTCAGGAAGTGCATGCTGACAGGAGCCTGATATAGCTGTCTCCTTAGAGGTCTGCCAGAGTGACATATTCAGAGGCGAATGTTCGCAGCTAACCATTGAACTGATCAAGGGGTTCCCAATGGAGGAGTTAGAGAGAAGACCAAAGAAGCTGAAAGGGTTTGCAGCCCCATGAGGAGAGCAACAATACCAATCAACTAGAGTTCCCAGGGTCTAAACCACCAGCCTGGGAGCACATAGGGAGGGCCCCATGGCTCCAGCTGTATATGTAGGGGAGGATGGCTTTGTTGGGAATAGGTGGGAGAGGAGATCCTTGGTCCCATGAAGGCTGGATGCAGAGTGTGGAGGAATTCGAGGGTGGGGAGGTGGGAGTGGGGGGTAGGTAGGGACACATCCTCATAGAAGCAGGAGGAGGGGGAATGGGATGGGGGTTCGTGGGTGTGTGTGGGGAAATGGGGTAAGGAGGATAACATCTTAAATGTAAATAAAATATCCAATAAAATAAATAATATTTTCTTTCCTATAATGAATCCAGATTGTTTCTGTTTCAGAGGGGGTATTTACTAATGAGAGTATTCACAGATAACATGGTGTGTTGCCTACACTTTGATTTCAATAGATCCTGTTTGTTTAAAAAAAATATGGTTGTTGACCTTGGGAGGAGGTAGTAGGCAGAGAGAGAGAAAGAGAGATGCCAGAGACATGAGGCTCCAGAGCTACCAGGACCCCACCCCTGCCTGGATGAGGGGTAAATGAACATAGCCTAAGTCAGAGTGAGTAAGAGAAGTGAGGAGGCGCTTAGAGGAGTGGCCCTTAGGTCAAATCAGACATTGATTGGCTACTCCAAAGCTCTGTGCCATCACTGCCCTAGCATGTTTTTTAGGTTTGATGACTTGTAGGTTGAGAGTTTTATGGCTGGGTTGGTGTCCACATTTCTCTTTCAGTAGCCTGCATAGTACCTTTCTGCACCAAAGACACTAGATGTAGGGGTAAAGGCTCCATGTAAGCACTGGCTTGACTTCTCCATGTTCAATGAGTTGTGTGGGTGTTGCCCTTGACAATGGGGCCTATGTCAGTTTGCAGAGGGCAACCCTTGGTCTTAGTAACAGCTTGAGTTGTTGAGAAATTTCCACGGGGCCCCTTTGGCCAACAACTCAACTGAATGCACTTTTCTTCTTTACTTAATCTCTTTGGGTCTACAGATTGTAGCTTGGATATCATTTACTTAGTGGGTAATATCCACTTATAAGTGACTACATACCATATTTGTCTTTCTGGGTCTGAGTTACCTCACTCAAGATGACTTTTCTAAGTTTCATCCATTTGCTTGTAAATTTCACTGTTTATTTTTTTAATAGCTGAGTAATACTCCATTGTGTAAATGTACTACATTTTCTTTATTCTTCTATTGAGGAATGTTTAGGTAAGTTCTAGTTTCTGGCTATTAAGAATAAAGCCACAATGACCATGGTTGAGTATCCTATCTTGTGATAGGATGGAGTAACCTTTGGGCATATGCCCAAAAGTGATATATCTGGATCTTGAGGTAGGCCAATTACCATCTTTCTGAGGAACCACCATATTGATTTCCACAGTGGCTGTACAAGTGTGTACACCAGCTACGGAGGAGTGTTCCCTTTGCTCCACGTCCTCACCAGCATGAGCTGCCACTGTGTTATTGATGTTTGTTCATGTGGTGGATTACATTACTGACTTTCATATACTGAACCATCACTGTATCTCTGGGAGGAGGCCAACTTGATTATGGTGGATAATGTTTTTGAATGATCTTGCAAGTATTTTATTGGCAATTTTTGCATCTGTGTTCATAAGAGAAATAGGTTTGTAATTTTCTCTCTCTTTTTTTCTTCTGTTGAGTCTATGTGGCTTGGATATCAGGGCCTCATAAAATGAATCAGGCAATGTTCCTTTTGTTTCTCTTTTGTGGAATAATTTGAGGAGATTTGGCATTAGTTCTTCTTTAAAAGTCTGGTAGAATTCTGCACTAAAACTGTCTGGCTCTGGGCTTTTTTTTTTTTTTTTTCATGACTGCTTCTATTTTACTAGTCAGTATAAATCTATTTAAATAATTTATCAGATCTTGATTTTACTTTCATAAGTGGTAGTATCAAGGCAATTATCCATTTCTTATCCATTTTCCACTTTGGGGGAGTACAGGTTTTTCAAGTATGTCCTTATTATTCTCTGGATTTCTTGGTATTTGTTGTTATGTTCCCTTTTTTTTTTGCTTCTAATTTTATTAACTTGCATATCCTACTTTCTCATTAGTTTGGATACTAGTTTGTCGAACACAGTATGTCTAACTTGCTGATTTTCTTAAAGAACCTATTCTTTGTTTCATTGATTGTTTATGTTCTCTTTGTTTTTATTTTATTGATTTCACCCCTCAGTTTATTTCTTGCTGTCTACTCCTCTTGGGTGTGATTACTTTTTTGTGTGTGTTCTAGAGTTTTCAGGTGTGCTGTTAAGTTGTTGGTATGAGATCTCTCCTATTATTTTATGTAGGTGCTTAGTGCTATAAACTTTTCTCTTAGCACCACTTTCATTGTGTCCCATAAGCTTGGGTATGTTGTGCCTTCATTTTCATTGAATTCTAGAAAGTCTTTTTCATTTCTTTCTTTATTTCAGTTTTGACCCAGTTTTCATTAGTAGGGAGTTACTGAGTTTCCTTGAGCTTGTTCTTTTTCTATTGCTGTTGCTATGTAGCTTTAATCCATGGTTGTCTGATAGAATACAGACCCATCTTCTTGTATCTGTTGAGATTTGTGTTGTGTCCAAGTATGTGGTCAGTCTTGGAGAAAGACTACATATTTGGATTTGTAGCTAGATATGAGGTGCAGAGTAGAAGGTATATTCTTTTGTGTTTGGATGATATGTTCTGTAAAATAACTGTTAGGTCCATTTGGTTTATAATAACTGTAAACTCCAGAATTTCTGTTTAGTTTTTGGTTAGATGATCTGTCTGTTGGGGAGAATGGGGTATTGAGTCCTCTCACTATCAGTGTCCTGGGGTCAATATGTGATTTAAGCTGTATTAATGTTTCATTTAGAAACTTGGGTGCCCCTGTGATTGGGGTGCAGATGTTAAGAATTGAAATGTTACCTTGATGGCTTTTTCCTTTGAGGAATATGTAGTGTTCTTCCCTATACCTTTTGATTAGTTCTGGTTTAAAGTCTATTTTCTTGGATAATAAAATGGCTATACCAGCTTGCTTCTTAGGTCCATTTGCTTGGAATATCTTTTTCCAATCTTTTATCCTGAGGTAATGTTTATCCTTGATATTGAGGTGTATTTCTTGGATGCAACAGAAGGATGGATTCTGTTTTTACATCTATTCTGTTAGTCCATGTCTTTTTACTGGGGAATTGAGACCATTGATATTGAGAGATATCAATAACCAATGATTGTTGATTCCTGTTGTTGTTGTTGTGTGTGTGTGTGTTTTTGTGTGTGTCTGTGTGCTTCCCTTATTTTGATTTTGCTGGTGTGAGATTGTTTATTTCCTGTGTTTTCATGGGTATAGTTAACTTCCTTAGGTTGGAGTTTTTTTTCTAGCACCTTCTGTAGGGCTGGATTTGTAGCTAGATATTGTTTAATTTTGACTTTATCACAGAATCTCTTATTTTCTAAATCTATAGTGATTTGAAGTTTTTCTGGGTATAGTAATCCGGGCTGACATCTGTGATCTCTTAGAATCTGCAGCCAGACCCTTTCTTGCTTTTAAAGACTCCGTTGAGAAGTCAGGTGGAATTCTAATAGGTCTGCTCTTATAGGTTACTTGGTCCTTTTCATTTGTAGCTTTTAATATTTTTTCTTTGTTGTGTATATTTAGTGTTTTGATTATTTTGTAGTGAGGGGACTTTCTTTTCTTGTCCAATCTATTTGGTCATCTGTAAGATTCTTTTTTTTTCTTTTATCTGTAAGATTCTTATACTTCATATGCATCTTCTTCTTTTGGTTAGGAATTTTTTCTTCTATTATTTTGTTTAAAATATTTTCTGGGCCTTTGAGCTGTGATTCTTTTTTTTCCTCTATTCCTATTATTTTTGCAGTTGTTCTTTTCATGGTGTCCCAGAATTCCTGGATGTTTTGTGCCAGGAATTTTTTTAGATTAATCATTTTGTTTGACCAATGTATTTATTTCTTCTATAATATCTTCAGTGCCTGAGATTCTCTCTTCCACTTCTTGTATTCTGTTGGTAAAGCTTGCCTATGTATTTCCTGTTTGAATTCCTAAATTCTTAATTTCCAGAATTCCATTTGTTTCTATTTTTTATTTCTTCTTTGTGAGTTATTTATTTATTTATTTATTATTTCTTTAAGGAATTTATTAATTTCCCTCAGTTTTTTGTTTATGCTTTTCTTTAAGGGATTTATCAATTTCCTCACACTGTTTGTATTTTTCTGGATTTCTTTTTTTCCCCTTTTTTCCCTTTTTGTTTTTTTTCCCCCTTCAGCTGCTGTTTATTGACATTCAAGTGGGTATAAAGCAACAGGTCTGGAGATGCTGAAGAATAGAAGGTGGAGAGTGGAGTGTCTACAGTGACAGTGGAATGGGGCATACACGGAGGAATGGGGAGGACAAAGCTGTTGGGAAAGCTAGTCAGGGCCAGGGCCAAATGTAAGCTACCCTGAATCCTGGGTCCCATGCTCTCAGCCCCTATTCTTGCTGTCTCCTGACTCAAGGCCAGGGATGGGAGTTCTCTGGGCAACTTTCTACAGGAGCGAAGTCTCAATTGCTCTTCTTTTGTGATAAAGTCAGAGGGTTTCTAATCCTGTGTTTCTCCTTCACCCCTGGCTTGGGTAGGGTCATATGATAGATAGCTGGACTCTTTCATGTTTTAGAGGCATTAATTTTCCCTGGTGTCCCAGCCCACCAGTGCCACACTATGGTTCAGAGCCAGCACTACAAACATTGCTGGCCTAATTGATGGGGTGGAGGAGGGGATGGGACAAGGACTAGAAGAGGGGCTCCAAAGGGCCATCAATTCACAGGCACTACACACACAGTGTTGGTAAAGTAAGAGCTAGGATGTCACCCAGTCGGCATAGTTTCCCTTCTTGAAGAAGCCTTGGACCTTGCCAATATTCATGGTCAAGTTTCACGAAGGTCAACATCCTCAGCCCAGGTATCTCGTTCTGCATCCTTATGCAACACATGAAAGATGCTGTGGTACAGAAGGACCTGGTGAGCTGTCTGGGGATTGCCCATCACAGCAATGATGGGAGCTCAAGGGTGGTACTTGGCCACTTGGTAAGCACTCCTGCCAGCCTTAGTTATCAGGATAATGGCCTTACTGCAGCACTTGAAGCAGGCCTCCATGGTGCCGATGGCAGCAGCTTCTGTGGGGTTGTTGGTAACAGGTGCCAGATAGTGGAGTGATGTGAATAACTGCCAGTGGTGGATGGCAGCCGTTATCTCACAAGTGATCAGGTGCTGCATGCAAACAGCCTCCGGAGGGCAGTTCCCTTCAGCTGTTCCTCCAGATAGCATGACACGGTCTGCTCCATCTAGGACTATGTTGGCCACATCCCTGCCTCAGCACGGGTGAGATGCAGTTTCTTGATCATGCTCTCCAGCATCTGTGTGGTGCACATGACAGGCTTCCCAGCTCAGTTGCATCACTTGGTTATCATCTTCTGAGCCAGGAAGCTCTTCTCTGCAGGAATCTCAATGCCCAGGTCACCATGAGCCACCATGATCCCATCACTGCCTTCCAAAATCTCATCAAATCTGCAGACATCTTCACGGTTCTTGATTTTGCTGATAATCTTGATTCCCTGCCCTTCTCTGCCAGGACCTTCCTAACCTTATGCATACCGACTGCCTCATGGATGAAAGACCACGTACGTGTACATCCTGGTCTACCCCAAACTTCAGCTCCTGGGTGTCCTTTTCTGACACAGCAGGGAGGAGGTGCACAGTAGCTTTGGGAAGGTCCATTCCCTTTTTGCTGCCGAAGGAGCCACCAGTCTCTACCTCCTACTAGGAAGTCAGCATTTTCGCTTTCTCCGGCAGTAAAATGAATCTGCTGACCATGTAGATCTATCTATCTATCTATCTATCTATCTATCTATCTATCTATCTATCTATCTATCTCCCAAATGGTGCCTTCCTCTTGGTCCCCCCTCCCAGAGTCTCTTCCCCATGCCCATTCCCTTTCTCCTCTGAGATGATTCCCTTTCCATGGTATCTCCCCACCCTGGCCAGTCAAGTCTCCACAGGATTAGGCACATCCTCTCCCACTGAGGCCAGATAAGGCAGCTCTCTGCTACATATGTGTTGGTGGCCTCAGATCAGCACATGTATGCTCTTTGGTTGGTGGTTCCGTCTCTGAATGCTTCCAAGGGTCCAGGTTAGCTTACACTGATTCTGTTATGAACATAGATCTTGCTGCCTAACTCCACCACCTTGCAGATATTCTTATAGTCCGACCACAGGTTGTTCTCCTCACATGTTTCCATGTGGGTGTTGTCCAAGGTGATCTTCAGAGTGGCTCCCTTCTTCAGCTCCACTTCTGCAGTGCTGCTGCTTTTGGTGAGTCCAGTCTGGATCTCAGGTCCCTTTGTGTCTGGAGCCACTGCAACAGGCAGGTAGACAATGGGGTCAGATTTGAAGCTTTCTACGGCTGCATGGACATTCTTGATGGTCTCTACATGGTACTCATGGGTTCCATGAGAGAAATTCAGCTGAGCCACATTCATTCCAGACTTAAGCATCTTCTTCAGCATCACCATAGATAGGGAAGCAGGATACAAATGATGCCAGTGCTATGGGCATGCTGGGTGCAGCGTCAGTGTCCAGGCAGCACATGTGTTCTAGGAAGATGTCAGCCATAGCTGCATAGAGCTGCTGGGTTTCAATGAGGACAGCCCCTGCTTCTTTGTGTGACTTAGGCATGGTTCCTGAGGTCCTCTGGCATACTCTGAATTCTGCTGCCATATCTAAATTGGACATCTGAAGAGTCAAGACATGTCACTGCTGTGCCTTTCCTGGATTTATTCATTTTATCTTTAAAAACCACTATCATCTTCATATAGTTGGTTTTAAGGTCTTTTTTTTTTCCTTGTGCTTCAGCTATGTTGGAATATTCAGGGCCTGCTGGGGCAGGAGAGCTAGGCTCCAGTGGAGACATATTGCTTTGGCTGTTGTTGATTGTGTCTTTGTGCTGTTGTGTAGGTCTCTGGGATTGGGTTGATTATAAGTCTAGGTGCTGATTTCTGGGTTTGTCTTTGTTGAGTGGATATTTTGTTCCTGGTTTTCTCTTTCCTCCCTGGATTTTTTTTTGGCAGGTGTGATGACTGTGTTGTCTGTTTTCCTGGCCTGCTCAGCTGCTGTGTTCACAGGGAATGCCTGCTGGCATTGGAGACTGAAATACTGGGGTGAGTTGGGGGAAGGAAGGTTGGAGAGGAAAGTCTTTGTGGTCAATTGGGGATGGGGCCAGAGATGAAACAAGACCATAGCAATTTCCTGCTACAAAGCTGGGAATGAAAATGGGAGGCTTGGATCTCAGAAGCAGCAAGAGGAGAGGTGAGGTTCCACTTTTAGCCTAACTGTTGCCCTGGGAGGAGTGGCTCCTGGGTTAGCACAGGGTGCTGGCTGGAGCTGGGATTTGGGATACAGCAAGGAACGGGGGAAGGAATGTTAAAAGCGGAAATCTCTCCCATGGGAGATGAGAGATATGTGTGTGTGTGTGTGTGTGTGTGTGTGTGTGTGTGTGTGTGTGTGTCTGCTGCCAAGGGTGTTCTGTTGTAGAGCTAGGGATGAGATTGGGGGATTCAAACAGGGGGAACAGAGGAGAGAAGCTGTTCAGGTAGCTTACTTGGTTTTCTGGCTTTTATGGCCTGTGGGTTAGCTTGGGTGTGTCTTCTAGAGTTGGAGACTATTCCCCTGTTCTGCTATATGAGTGTGTTCCCAGTGAGTGCCTGCTGGTCTTAGAGGCTGGGATAATAGAATGAGCTGGGGAAAGGATGGTTGGGAGAAAAAGATCTTTGTGCAAGGTTGTGGGTGGAGTCAGTGGGGGAAAAGAGACAGCAGCAGGTTTCCTGCTCTAGAGCCAGGGATGAGACCTAGCCTGGGGGTGGCTGGATCTCAGATCAGCAGGAGAGGTGTGGAGTCACCTTCAGTCTACTTGTTATTTTGGGGGAGAGGCCTTGGGTTAGCATGGAGTGCTTTCTGGGGTCGGGGTCTGGGACAAAGCAATGGGTGTGGAGGAAGGTAAGAGCTGTGAGATTCTGTTGGCTTAGATTTTTTCAAAGCCTACTTTAAAAAGGGTTCTTAAACACTTCAACCTCCCATCTAGCCTACCTCCCACAGGAAGTAGTGGAAAAGAAAGGTTAATAGAGCAAAGGGGGACGTGAACCTTTTTAGAAACGATTTTTTGGAGTGATTCCAATCTTCCTTGTCAGCAGTGCAGTCCTCTAGCAAAACACCAACATGAATCAGCAACTGCAGTCCAGGCCACTCAGCAATCACCACTCACAAATCAGCAACAGGCAGTTTGATCCAGAAGAAACCTCGAGGCTCTGCCTGAGTCCATGGAAGCATCAAGAAGCCACTGGAACATCATGAGAAGTTCTTTGGTGAGTTTGTCTATGAAGTCATGTCAAGCAAAGATCAGCGATGAGGGTCAAGGTGAACCAATGCCAGAGCTTCCTCTCAGTGTCTGGGGGTTCATATTTATATTTTTTCTAAACATCATGTGTCCTCTTATGTGTCTGCTTCAGCAAAACATCATATGACACAACTGAGTTTCCAAAGAAACCAGAAATAATTTTCACTTCAGGATTCAAAAGAGCTGGGAGCTGGGAACAGGGTAGTGTGTGTGTGTGTGTGTGTGTGTCTGTGTGTGTGTGTGTGTGTGTGTTGGGAAGGAAGGCTGCCATGGGTTTTCTCCTGTAGAGCGGGGGATAAGACTGGGTTAAGGGAAACAGAGAAAGCCCTTGTCTGTCTCTTGAGGGCAGTCACCTCTCATCAGTACATCCTTCCAGGCTTGCATCTGCCATTTTGCTCCTGTATCTCTGTCCTTGTGTTATATTCAAGAACTGAGTTGTGTTGTTGTCTGTGGGATATTCCATGTGCAGATTTAGTGTGTGAAAGGTATTGAGTGATGTTCATTGATTAATTAATAGACGGATACTTAAAGTTTTCTCAGAACACTGGCTATCCATCACAAGTCTTGGATGATCAGGGCCACAGGCTTCAGTTAGCAGTTCCGTGTTTCTGGGTGAATCACTTCTTTTTGTTTCCTTACTAACTTTACTGAGAGATAATTTATATGAAGTTAGCCACATACTTGAAATACGAGTCAATGAAGTTTTTTAAATTATTGAGATCTGTAAATCCATTGCCAGAGTCAAGACAAAAATCATTTTCATAACCTTCTTGATTGTTTTTATTTTAGCCTTTATTACCCCTGGCCCATTTATCTATTCTTTTCTTTCAAATGTATTCTTTTATTAGTAAAACTCAAGTTAGAAGTTGTAGCTTTTGTATTAGTTATATTTTATATACATTCATGTAGTATTTTTTTAATGTTTAGTTTCCACCCTGCATAACAATTTTGAGATTCAGTCACATTCTAAATGTGTTAGCAGTTCACTCCTTTTTAATTTAAATTTTGACATATGTGTATAAATCCACATTTAAATGTAGAAATAATACAATGAGAAAACCTCGTATATAACATTTTGCAAAACAAGCACACGATTAAAGCCAAGATACTGACAACGATGGAGTAAACCACAAAGAAGGAAACTGTCCATGACTCTTTGCTAGACAGACCCATTTCCTCGTACCTACTGCCTACTTAAAAACTAGAGTACTTTAAAAGGGTTGCTGTATTAATTTGTATATGCTTGCATCCGTGTCTGTGTGAGGGCATGGACGTGCATTTATGTGAAGGTTTACACACCTATGCCAGGTGTCCTCTTCTGCCACTCTCTGCCTCTCTCTTTGATGCAAGGTGAACCTGGGGCTTGCATGTATTGAGTTAGGATAAAAGCCAACAAACCTCATCTGTCCTTTCTGTCTCTGGCTTTCTCGAAGCCCAAGTTACAGGTTATAGGCATTTTGAAGGGATGCCTGATGTGTTGTTATGTGGGTTCTGGGCTCTAAACTCTGGCTCCCATCATTATGCAATAAGCTCCCCTAGTGCCTGAGCCATCTCTCTAGCCCCAGCATCCCACTCCTGTCCTGCTGAAGAGTATTTCTAATTCCTTGTAAACTTGAGTAGAAGAGTTTCCATATGTAGACTGCCTACTCATATGTATTACCAACATCTTCCACTAGAGGGCGATATTTGTTATAATTAATGAATCCACATTGAGACCTCAAGTTTTTATCACTAACCTCCCTCATCTGCATGAGTATTCCCTAGTGTTTTATGCTCTGTGAGTCTGGACAAATACGTAATGATATGTACCATAAGTACAGAACCATACAGAGTAGTTTCGTGGCACCCCCACCCTCCCACACCCCCAAATCCTCAGTGTCCCCCCCATTTCCCTTCATTTCCCTGCCCCTGGCTTCAGCTGATCTTTTTATTATCTCTGTGACTTGTCTTTTCCAGAATGGCACCCCATTCAAGCAGTTGTGATATCTATCATATGTGTTCACCTTCTCCGTTTGCTGCTTTATTCATTGCTATTTATGTCTTCCAGTTTTCATTAATTTGTAGCCTTTTGTGTTTGTATCTGTGTGTGTTTTAAAGATCTGACTTTAAAAAAAACAAACAAACCTTGTTTTTATGTGTAATGTTTTACTTGCCTGAAGTCTGTCATCATATGAACACAATGCATGTTCTCACAGAACCAGCCTGAGGACTCTGAGTCCTGTGTCCAAAGTGTGTGGTGTCTTCAGCAATAGGACTTAGCTTCAGCTCCCGAGACCTAGGGCAACAGCCGCAGACTGTATTGTTTTAAGAGGAATCGTCTGGACTACACTGACCAAAAGCTCAAAGGGATGCCTATTATTTCTCCCTTCTTCCTCCTTCTTATTTATTGACCTCCCTTCCCCTCTCCAATTAAAGTCCTCATCTCCGTTTTCTCATTTCCCCTTCATACATAACCCCCAATTCTGCTCTCCAGACTCCCCTTCTTATGCCCCCATTACTTTCCTGCTTTTTGAGGTTACTCCAGGTTATAGGCTCATGTCTAAAGATTTGGAGCTAGGCTTCACAAATAAGAGAGACCATGTAGTTCTTGTCTTTCTGATTCTGTGTCACTCCACTCGGTATAATATCTTCTAGCTGCTTTGTTTGCCTGTAAATTTCATGACTGTATTTTTCTTTACATCTAAACAGTACTCCATTGAGTACATATATGTACCACATTTTCTTTCTTTCTTTCTTTCTTTCTTTCTTTCTTTCTTTCTTTCTTTTTTTTTTGGTTTTTTGAGACAGGGTTTCTCTGTGTAGCCCTGGCTGTCCTGGAACTCACTCTGTAGACCAGGCTGGCCTCGAACTCAGAAATCCGCCTGCCTCTGCCTCCCAAGTGCTGGGATTAAAGGCATGTGCCAACACGGCCTGGCATCAGGCTTATTTCTAATCAGTGCAGGTCAATAGGTCATGTTTCTTTCTTTTTATTTAATTCTTCTCTCATACAATATATCCCGGCCTATCCTCCTCTCCCTCCACTCCTCCAATTCCCCCCCCCCCCGCTCCCACCTCCCCACTCCCATCCACTTCTCCCCTGTTTCCCTTTAGAAAAAGGTAAGCCTCTCAGGGATGCCAACTGAACATAGCATAACAAGATACAATGAGACTAGGCACAAACCCTCATATTAAGGCTGGACATGGCAATCCAGTAGGAAGAAAAGGGTCCCAAGAGAAGGAAAAAGAGCCAGAGATACCCCCACTCCCACTGTGAGGAGTCCCCTAAGGTAAGCAACATAGCATGTACACTGAGGACCTAGTAGAGACCCCTGCAGGCTCTGTGATTACAGTTTTAGTCTCTGTGAGCACCTATGATCCCTGCTCAGTTGATCTGTGAGCCATGGTCTGCTGGTGGTACATGGCAGTAGAGTTTGCTGAAGGAGGTGAATGAAGCAGGGGGGCGGGGAAATCATGAAGTCACGTGATCTTCTCCTCTAGAGGTAAGCCTTGGTTCCCTGCAGTGTGACAATGACAGAGCTAAACACCGCATTCCTGGCTTTTCAGGTCTTTGGCATCCTCTCTGCTTCCTGAGTGGATGCCTAGGGCCCTGACATTGTTTTTGGGGAAAATTTCAGTCATCATTTTAACTGCTTCCTTTCTTCCTTTCTTCTTTCCCTGTTTTGAATGTTTCACCTTTCATAGTTCTCAAATATTTTGTTCTTTTTTATCTTCAGCCCCTTTCCCAGATTCCCCCCTTCCTTTTCTGTTTTTGAGGTCTCTATAGAGATAGCCTCAAGTTCAGAGATCCTTCTGCAACAATGTCCTATTCACTAATGAAGCCCACGAAGGCCATTCTTCATTTGTGTCTGTGTTTTTGATTCCTAACATCCTTCTCGTGTTCTTCCTTAGAGCTTCCAGGTTTCCCTAACACTCGAAGCAGCCCCTTTTGTCTGAGAGAGTCCTTAGCATCTTGCAGGTTTTACTTCCTAGAATGCTAATTTCAATAGCCCAGCAGTAGTTACATCTGAGCCTGGGTTTGATGTTTTCTCTGTCTCTTCCAGCTGCGCCTTTGCCCTTTTGTGTGTTTTGCACTTTTCTTGCTTGGCAGATATGGCGTTGTGGGGAGAGGAGCTGTCAGCAGGCCTCCAGGAGCACACTAAGGAAAGCAGATGAGAAGCATGCTGGACTCCTATGGTCAGGTGTTAGCATTTGAGTGACTCTGTTCTCTGGATCCTGACCCGACCTTCAAATGTGCTCCTCAATGTCTCTCCGTCCTCAGTGGGATAGGATGACTAGAGTCACTTCTGGTTGAAAATTCTTCCTGGCCAGTCAGGCTCCAGTGAACATCAGCAAATTAATCTCGGAAATAATTTCTCCCAAGGGCAAACCTTATCAAGAAAGATAGAACACTCTTATCTTTTTAAATGTAAGTTCGGTCTTCTTGTTCTCCAGATGGAAATAGGTGGGGTGGGTGGTGGGTGGGGGGAAGGGTGCTCCCCTTTTCCCCACACCTCACTGTGAGACCCTTGGAGATCTCTGGAAGGGAAAACTGAGTTAAGTACAGTGGCAATGCTTGGGTCTCTCTGGTGTTTATGGTCTCTCAGACTCACCCATGGTGATCCTCCACTAAGTTATCCTCTCCCTGTGAGGCTCCCGCTCATGGGTGTCTGCTCCCTCAGCTGTGGTCACCTCTATTCTGTAGCTAACGATTTTTCTTGTACCTGTAGATATGACTATTAGGATGGGGTTGAGACTTACAAATCTCTGAGGTGCCAGCCTAGCCAACAGAATTCCCTGATCCACTCTTCAGCGCCAGGTAACCATCGGTCTGTTCTCTACCTCTGTAATTTTATTATTTCATGCATGCTATGTCAATGCAACCATTTGTGTAAAATTGAATAACCTTTTGGGAATGTCTCTCTTTTTACTAAGCCTCTGTTTTTTTTTTTTTTTTTTGAAAGCCCCCTGGCTTGTTCCCCTTGTCAGCAGTTTGTGCCTTTTTGTTGTATCTTGTGGTTTGACCAAGTCAGCTCAGTCAATCAACAAGTTCTCAAGGGAGAGAGTGAGGATTAAGGAAAAAAAAGAGAGAGAGAATTAGACAACATTATAATATGACCCCAGCTAGTGCTGAAGCGGGTTTAATTTCTCCCGGTCTGCTTTTATTCATTCTAGGTACACACAACAAATATAGTCAGTCCTAAGGCATAAGCACAGTAGTCAAGGAACAAATGAGGCATAAACAAAGGTCCTGAGGTCACTGTTTATAGGGACTTATCAAGATGATCAAGGTACAAGGAATACGGTCCTTGGCTGTATTTTCTTGAGCTTACTTCCTTGTCCTAGCCCAATGTCAAATATTCTCCCTAAATTCCCAGAAGGAGCCCCAAGAGCGCTCCCCAGTGGTTGTATCAGTTGAACTGCTTACCCTGTGAAGGGGACCTGGTTGCTTCCAGTGCTTGAATGGTACAAATGGAGGTGCTATGAACACCCACGTACAGGCTTTTGTGACTGAGACTTCATTTCTCTGGAACGAGTGTCCAGGCCTGCAGTTTGCAGATTCATTTGACAGTTGTGTGTTTTTCATTGTTTCTAAGTTTGGTGCTATCAGTTTACTTTCCCTGTGGTATCACTGTTTTTACAAATTTAACTGCCCAGAATGGGCATGAAGTGGCTACTATTATGCTTTTAAATTGCATCTCTGTAGTTACTAATGATTTTGAATGTCTTTTCAAATGCATATTTTATCTTTTTAATAGCCACTTAGGTATACTTTTATTTATTTTGCCCAATTCCTTTATGGATAATTTTTACTGTTGCGTTTGAGTGTTCCTTATAAATTTTATTTTAGACGTTGGTCCTTAGCTGAATTTATGCTTTTTTGGTATTTTCTTTTTAGGTTGCTGCTTATCTTCTCAGTCACAGAAAATTGTAATTTTGATGAAGTCTAATTCATCAATAGTATCCGTCTGGGTTATAATCTGTGCTTTTAAGTCTAAGAATGCTTTAAAAAGATCTTATAGCTTTATGATTGTATGTCTGGGGATATTCACATTTACAGACACTGTTTGTTTAAAAAAGTATACTTTTTTTTCAAGAGAATTAAATTGTTTATTGCGTATACAAGATAATGGATGATTCACAAGTTTCATTCCCATCTGTTATTTTATCTGACACCATTATTCAATTTTGATACTGCATAGGATGTGCCAACAACCATTTTATAACCAAATTGTGACCTTGCTTGAACGACCCTTCCCATGGTGAAACTCATTAACAGTTACAACGGTAACTGGCAGTTTAACAACACCAAGGTTCTTGAAGACAATGGCTTCTCCACCCAAGCAATCATAAATAAATTCCAAATGGAAGTTGGCACCACCCCGAAGGAATTCTAAGTTCACACTGTTGGGAAAGTTCACCAAGATGTCTTCAGAGTAGACTAACTTTACACAGCACATTTTTTTTTTTAAAAAAAGGACACGTTTTTTCAACATCAGACTATTCAGTGATTAGACTATTACATTTTAGCAGTCAACAGCATGGGTGAAAAAGGTCTACAGTAAATCCTTTTGTTGGAATGTTTTATACTTTCCACAGAACAGAAACTAAAATAACCTGTTATACAATTAGCCACAAATACAGTCTGAAGTTTTTGCCCACACACATGAGTACTGTCTGAAACATGTCTTCTCTGTAGCAGCTAGGCCCTGCCACCACTGTGCTTGGCCGAGTTCACCAATCCGTTGTCACCTGTAGCTTCCCTGTCACTTCTCTGGCTCTCTTCTCCTGCTAAGCTTTGTTTCCTGGCTGTAATTAGAACCTCCTGCCACTGCCATAGCTACTGCTGCTGCTGGAACCTCCAGAGTCACATTTGTTTCATGGTTTAGCAAAGTACTGGCCTCTGCCACCACGAGGGCCAGAGCTCCTGCCTCCAAAGTTTCTTCCCTTCATTGGTCCAAAATTTGAAGCCTGGTTGTTGTAATTGCCAAAATCCTTGTAGCTTCCGCCACCTCTGCTTCTACTACCACTGCCAAAGCCGCCTTCGCCTCCTCCGTTGTTACAGCTGCCATAGCTGCCACTCCTGCCATAGCCTCTGCTCTGGTTTCTATAACCCTGTCCACCACTTCCATAGCCTTTGCTTCCTCCAGAGTAACCAAGGCTGCCTCCTCCATAACCACCATCATTGCCAAATTCATTTTAGCTATCCCCACTGCCACCATATCCACCAAAGCCAACATGACCACTGAAGTTTCCCCTCCTTGACCAAAATTGTCATTGCCACCAAAACTGCCTCCACAACCACCACCAAAGTTTCCGGAACCACTTCGACCTCTCTGGCTGGATGAAGCACTAGCCATCTCTTGCTTCGACAGAGCCTTTCTTACTTCATAGTTGTGGCCATTCATAGTATGTTTCTGAATAACAATCTTATCCACAGAGTCATGGTCATCAAAGGTGACAAAAGCAAAGCCCCTCTTTTTTCCACTGCCTGTCAGTCATAATTTCTATCACTTCGATTTTTCCACACTGCTCAAAATAATCCCCTAGGTGATGTTCTTCAGTATCTTCCTTAATACCACCAACAAAGATCTTTTTCACAGTTGGGTGGGCACCTGGTCTCTGAGAATCTTCTCTTGACACAGAGTTCTCAGGTTCCACAACTCCTCCATCCACCTTGTGTGGTCTTGCTTTCATGGCAGCATCCACTTTCTCCACAGTGGCGTAGGTGACAAATCAAAGCCCCTGGATCTCTTGGTGTTTGGATCTCTCATTACCACACAGTTGGTTAGTGTTCCCCATTCCTCAAAATGGCTCCTCAGACTCTCGTCGGTTGTTTCGAAGCTCAGCCCTCCGAGGAAGAGCTTCCACAGGAACCGAGGAAGAGCTTCCGAAGCGGTTCTGGGTCCTGGGGAGACTCTGACTTAGTTGTGACGGCAGTGTGATGAGATCCTTCAGTGATGCTTTCTCGGCAGCATCAAAGAGCGGAAAGGAATAAGACAACAAACGTGACTGGTACTTTTTTTGTACATTGATTACGTTTTGCATTTTCATAAAAATTACATATTTTCAGACACTTAGTTTTTTGAACTTTTGGTTAGTGTACAGAGACATAGGGTTCATTATGTGTCATCTCTGTTTCATGTTCTGTTCTCATCCATCTCCTGTATAATACATGTCTGTACATGTGTATATTATATATATAAACATATGTGCACATATATATACACATATATACACAAGCATACATGTACACACCACACACATGTACATACACACATATATAAACATATGTGCACACATACACACATACATACACATACATTTCATTATCTTCTCTTGTTCTTTCCCCTTCCTTTAGAATGCCCCCCTCTTATAGCCCCACTTTTATTTTCATTATCTGTCTGTCTGTCTGTCGTCTGTCTGTCATCTATCTAAATTTAAATTAGATTCTGATTATGGCAGAAAAAATATTTGTGTTTCTGCATCTGGCTTATTTTGCTAACATGATAATCTCAAGTCCCATCCATGTGTGTGAATGCCGTAATCACATTCCTTTTACAGATGAACAAAATTCCATTGTGCACTGTGTTATCTTTTCTTTGTTCATTCATCTTTAGATGGCCATCTAGGCAGATTCCAGGTCTCAGTTGTGAATAGTGAGGCACTGAGCATGGATATGGGAGTATCTCTGTGGTCTGCAGACACAGATATTTTGGGGCATATACCCAGAAGTGGGATAACTGGGTCTAATGAGTTCTGCATTTATTTTCAGGTTTTTGAGAACACCCTTTTCAATGGTGGCTACACATATACTTTACCAGCCATATTTGAAGGTCCCTCTTTTTTCACATTCTCACCAGCATTTTGCTATTTATTTTCTTGATAATAGCCATTCTGACTAATTCTGACCAGAGTGAGACAGCTCTACAAGTCGTTCTCATTTCTGTTTCCACGATAAGAGCTGAACAGCTTCCCCAAATATTTTTGGTCATTCTTTTTATTTTTTTCAAGAACTTTTTATTCAACTCAGTAGCCTATTTATCGAATAAATAGCTTGCTTCGTTGGTATTTAGTTTTTGGAATTCTATATTGATTCTAAATATCAATTTCCTGTTAGATGGATAGCTGGCAATATTTTCTCCAGTTCTGTAGGCTGTCTCTCCACTCTGCTGATTGCTTTCTTGGCTACACAGATGCATTTCAAGTGCCTGCAATTCCACTTGTCAGTTATGGGGATTGCGTGCTAGGCTATTGGGGTTCTTTTTTTTTTTTTTTTTTTTTTTTGAAAGCAACCCCCTCCAATGTCTTTATCCTGAAATATTTTCCTCTAGCTATTTCAGGCCTTCTCTTAGATCATGTTAAATCAATTTGGGATTGATATCTGTGTGGTGTGAGAGATATAGACTAGTTTTATTCTTTTTCCTGTGGATACCCAGCTTTTCCAGCACTGTTGATGGAAGAGACAAGTATTTCCTCCAATACCTCTTTTCTCTTTCCCTTTAAAAATATGATTAGGTGTCTTATCTGTATGGCTTTATTGGCGGGTCTTCTGTCTCGTTCCATTGGGCTACATGTCTGTGTCTCTGACAGTCCCACACGTATTTCATTAGTGTGGGTAGGTGTATAGTTTGCATTATTATGGTATCTCTAGCCTTGCTTAGGACTGCTTTGGTTGTTCAGGGTTCTTTGTGTCTCTTTTAATTTTAGAAGTTTTTCTTATTAGCTCTGCAAAGGATGATGTTGCAATTTTGATGGTGATTATATTAAAATCTACAGATAATTTTAGCATTTTT